>SJYX01013000.1:145735-160216 GCA_006410675.1 Oreotragus oreotragus | reverse complement strand
TGGGTTTTCACAGCTTCTCCATCCACCACCCAAAATAACCCAGTCACTTCATGACAGTTTTGGAGCACATAGGCCGTGCTGAGCAGTGAGACCGCCCATTAGTTTAATGAAGGACTATTAAAAACGCATAAAAATCTCACCCAACAATAATAAAGAATGCAGCCAAAGCCAGCATCTTCAATGTATAACAGGCTGCGTGCAACGTGAGAGTTCCCTGCCAGCATTCGGAAAGATGAACGTGGGCTGCCTAGGGGCTCAAGTCTTTCATTGGCTTCAATTTTTAAAACTCTCATTGTATGGAGAAGTGACTACCCATACACACGCGACATTAAGTGGTTTTAAATTATGACTAGAAGAAAAGACGTACAATTTGCAGACAGCATGAGAAGGTGCCCTATGGATGGGTCTCCCTGCCTTCTTTTGATCTTTGCAATTTTCAGCTGACAAAGTAAGGTGAATGTCAGATTAATTTCCTTCCCTCGGTGCTCAAATTCCTGAAAAGTAGCTTCTGCTGCAGAAGAAATGACTCAAAAGTGACTCAAAGGGGTAATTCATTCACAGGGAAGCTCTGTATTTTTCCTTGGTTTTGAGATGGCAGCTAAGGCAGCTCTTCTTCCAAGAGGAGAATGTTCAGACGTTACATCCCATTGTCAGTTCAGGGAGGAATCCCAATCATGACTTCCTTCTAAGATTTTTTTTTTTCATGTGGACCATTTTTAACATTTTTATTGCATTTGTTACAATATTGCTCCTGTTGCTTATTTTTTGTTTTTTTTGNATGGCAGCTAAGGCAGCTCTTCTTCCAAGAGGAGAATGTTCAGACGTTACATCCCATTGTCAGTTCAGGGAGGAATCCCAATCATGACTTCCTTCTAAGATTTTTTTTTTTCATGTGGACCATTTTTAACATTTTTATTGCATTTGTTACAATATTGCTCCTGTTGCTTATTTTTTGTTTTTTTTGGCCGCAAGGCATGCGGGATCTTAGCTCTCCAACCAGGGAACCAACCTGTACCCTCTGCAGTAGAAGTCTTAATCACTGGACCACTAGGAAATGCCCCGACCACAGCTTTTAAAGGCAGAGGGTTACAAGTCAGGAGCCCAAGTCCAAACACAGGAATTTCCCTTGACTCTCTCAAGTCACTAGCCAACTTAGAAGCTGCCTCTTTAATCTGATCTTTTCCATTTACAGGCAAAGATTAAGCTATTCTTAGAAAAACCTGCCAGTAGCAGATTGCTTTTTCGTCTTTAAAAACACCAACCAAACCATCAAACCAACAGATATCCGAGCGACCCAGTTCCTCTTCCTGCTCAAGATAACACATAGGAGAAGCGTAGGAATTATAGAATACTTGGCTCCCAGGTAAGACTCTACAATCAGAGTATGCCCCTGGCTTTCCAAATGCTCCTGCCGTCCACCTCCCAGAGAACAAACTAGCACACTGCTCCCGGATTTACAAACAGAAGCCCACCATGACTTTGAGAGGAAATCTAACCACCCGGGAAAGGCTGGGGCTGAGCAGGAAGTGACAGACAAGGCTGCTGGTTCACTATTCTCCCCAGAAGTAGGAGCTCAGGACACAGAGCTCATTCTTAGAATGGGGCGCAATGATGCCGGCAGTGGCCCTGCGCGAGGACGCCGCCTGCGGACGCGGAAACGACAGGGCTGCCTTACCTTCAGGGCACCACACAGTTCAACCGTGTCTGCGTCATCCACCACTGTAATTCGAAAATTTGGAGTCTGTAGGAGTTCTTTGAAGAGAAGGCCATTCTCCATGATCTTGCTGCCTATTGAAAGGTTAGAAAAAAAAAAAAAAGGAAATTAATAATGGCCTCTCATCTTAACTTCATCTAACACAGTTTAAAATGAGTTTTGGACTTCCCTGGTGGTCCTGTGTTAAGACTCCGTGCACTCAATGCAGGGGGCATAGCTCCATTCCTGGTTGGGGAACTAAGATCCCCCCATGCCCTGGGGTGTGACCCAAAATTTAAAAAAAAAGTTTTTTTAAGCCAATAAAAAGTCTTTTTAAAAAGATCTTTTTCTCATTACAAAAGTGACATACATTCCTGATAGGAAATTTCATTAAGTCACAGGACTAGACATAGAAAATTAAAATATTCCACAATCCCACCACAGATAAAATCAACAATTTGGCATATATCTTTAACTTACCAAAATGGAAATATACATAGTTTTCCTCAGTTGAGAGCATAACATGGATTTCACAATCAGCTTTCTCCCAATTATGGCAGGAATAACTTTCAGTGATATCCTACATTTTCTACATTATTTTGTTAATAAATGGCTGCTTTGTATTTTATTGCATACATGCATTATATTTTATCTAAGTGTCCTTCTATTGTTTGAGATCTAAAATTGTTGCAACTTTTTGCTACCATAAACACTTACAGGCTCCCTCCACAGGAAGTACCTCCCTTTCCAACAATGCTAGGCCTAACCTCAGACGTGCCTGGACTCAGTGGATGAGACAATTTCCCCACCCTTTGGGCTCAGTCATATGACCGGCTTTGGTGAAAGTGAAGTGTTAGCTGCTCAGTTGTGTAGATTCTTTGCGACCCATGGACTTAGCCTGCCAGGCTCCTCTGTCCATGGAATTCTCCAGGCAAGAATACTGGAGTGGGCAGTCATTCCCTTCTCCAGGGATGTTCCTGATCCAGGGATCAAACCCGAGTCTTCTGCATTGTGGACGGATTCTTTACCGCCTGAGCCAGTTAAATGACTGGCTTTGGCTAATGGGACCGGACCTGACACAGAATTTGAAGCCCATTTGCGCAACAGCAGGGCTGGCTCCCATGTCCATCTGCCGTCACTGTGGGAACACACCCCAGCTGGCCTGCTGGACCCCACAAGAAGGTAAGACCGGAGCACAGCACTGCCTCCCAGTGGACCCACAGATGTGTCAGCTGGGCTTATGTTGGATGCCACTAAGAATTCAGGATTATTTGTTACTTAGCATCACTATGGCAACAGAGAACGGATACAACATCAACAAACATGTTCAGGGACTCAATTGGTGGAGGATGGAAATGCATTCAAGGGCTCCTTATTTCTGCTCCCCATTGGGACCATGCCTGGAATGATGTGGAGGATCAGTACTTTTCACATGTTACTTTTCTATTTATAGAGACTTTCAGTTCAAAACAAAACTAAAACTTGACACATAGAGCCTGATGTGAGATCTGCTCTGGTTGGTGGGGTGTGGGGTGGCACTCAGCTCCAGAAATCAGGACGATAAAATTCGCCAGCTTGGTCCTGGCTCCCTCGTCATGCTCTCCACACAGAGCTGGCAGAAAGCTCCTCCGGGGACGATGGCACTTGGGCTCTTACAGCCTTGAGTTTCCTGAGCCTGTTTCCCAAGCTCGTCTGCACATTACAATCACTGGGAGATCTTTAAAAACACCAAAGGCCAGCCACACCCCAGAATCCATTAAATCACAAGCTCTGGGGTCAAGCAGGTATCACTAATTTCTGACGTTCTCCTAGTGACTTCAATGGGCAGACAAGTTTGAAAACCTCTGATGTGATCTCTAACCTCATGAGTAAAACACCATGGCACATTCAGCACTGTCATGAGGTTAAGTAAGAATGAGGTGTGGAAAATCCCTATTAGTTACAACAAGCACGCAAAGGTCTATATAATCACAATAGGATAGTGATATTTACGTGCCTATGATTGATTTGCCCCACTCACACACAGGAGGCCCCAAAGAGGTTTAGTGAGTCGCCCTCAGTCACACAGCTAGTAAGAGGCAGAGCCCAAGTTCTAACCCAGATGCATGCTCTGGCTCCAGGACCCACATGACCTCTCTCTATGCTATGCTCCACTCAGGGGCAGGAAGAGGGGAGCAACAAACAGACACTATGATTAGAGCCACCGTCTTCCACAGCAGGAAAAAAAAAAAACCAGGATGTTCAACAAAATTACACTCGGAAGTAATATACTATCTAAATGATCCATGGGAGGCCTTCCCCAGCGGTCTAGTGGTTAAAATTCCACCTTTCCAATGGACGGGGTGTGGGTTCGATCCCTGGTAGGGGAACTAAGATCCTGCATGCCAAAAAATAAAACAAAGTTCAGAGACGAGTAGAGAGGATGGGAAACAGATGCATAAGGCCAGCCAGCAGTTAATCATTCCTAAAGATGGGCAGTGTGGGGTCCTAATACAGTTCTCTCTACTTTTGTTTGGTTTAAGGACATTTTCCATCATAAAACGTTTAAGACAGCTACACCAGATACTTAGAAACATTTTCTATTCTGCAGGCCATTGCTATGATGTCATTTAGCTAAATGCTCGTTCGTCCAAATATTAGAACCCCCTGTTTGCACAAACTGTCCTCTTCCTTTTATAAACAGCCCTCCAGACCAGCAGCGCCGACTCGTCACCTGGGCTGGGTAAGCCAGCCCCAGGGCCACACCATGATGCAGTCAGTCTTTCTCTTCTGTCCCTCACCGTGGGCCCTGCCAGCTGCCTGCAACTCGAAGGGGGCTCACGAGCAGCACAGACAGGCCCCCACTCCCTCCACTAAGCTACTTGGATCGAGCCAGCAGCAGCTCTGAGTAACCGGACACATGGAGGGGAGACGAGTGTTCTCCATCGGCCACTGATACAAGGTGGCATCTGCTGGTGCCTCTGTGCTGCAAATTACGCACGGGGTTCATTAGAGAGGTGAGCTGGATTTAAAGGAGTCTTACATTCTCTCAAACGCACCTTTTGTTTATTTCATTCTCTTCCATTATGGTTTATTACAGGATATTGACTCTAGTTTCCCGTGCTATATAGTAGGACCTTGCTGTTTACCAGTTTTATATAATGGTGTGTATATGCTGATCCCAACCTCCCAATTTATCCCTTCCGCACCCCTCTTTTCCCTTTGGTAACCATTGTTTTCTATGTCCGTGAGTCTTTTTATAAATAAAAATGTTTATAAATAAAATGTTTCCATTTTATAAATAAGTTCGCTCGTGTCATATTTTAGCCTCTACATGTAAGTGATATCAAATGATATTTCTCTTTCTCTGTCCGACTTACTTCACTTAGTGTGATCATCTCTCGGTCCAATCATGTTGCTGCTGCTGCTAAGTCACTTCAGTCATGTCCAACTCTGTGCGACCCCCATAGACGGCAGCCCACCAGGCTCCACCGTCCCTGGGATTCTCCAGGCAAGAACACTGGAGTGGGTTGCCATTTCCTTCTCCAATGCATGAAAGTGCAAAGTGAAAGTGAAGTCGCTCAGTCGTGTCTGACCCTTAGCGACCCCAGGGACTGCAGCCTACCAGGCTCCTCTGTCCATGGGATTTTCCAGGCAAGAGTACTGGAGTGGGGTGCCATTGCCTTCTCCGCACGTTGCTGCAAATGCATCAAATGTTTACCCTTTAAAATTTTTAATCTTCTAAGTCATGGATAAGAAAACATTGATCATATTATTATTACCAGTCTGAAGCAGTGATGAGGCAAGAAGGGACCCAGGACATGTGATCCAGAACAGGGAATGCCGATCAGCCATGTGGAAGGGCTTCTCAAACTCAATATGAACCAAAAGACAGGAAAATCCCCCTTCTCTTCCACGCCAAATTTTGGAGATAATCAACCTATTTAATAAGACTCCTTCACATCCCACATCTCAGTCCATAATTCTCTACTGTTTGTGTACTAAGAAGCTCCTTCCACAAAGAAGGGGCTTATGCATCCTTGACATTTAAAACCACAACTGATATAGAACAGACCTTGAACAGTATTTGCAGGCTGAGCAGACATCTCAAACTCTGTGAAGTCATTCCCACAAAGGGGGCTCTCACCACCAGGGGGCACCATGGCTCACAGTGCCTGTCTGACCCACATCCCCAGGTGACCTTCATGGCCCAGGATCNGACCTTGAACAGTATTTGCAGGCTGAGCAGACATCTCAAACTCTGTGAAGTCATTCCCACAAAGGGGGCTCTCACCACCAGGGGGCACCATGGCTCACAGTGCCTGTCTGACCCACATCCCCAGGTGACCTTCATGGCCCAGGATCCTGAACTGCACTTAGTGGCCAGGTCCCTCTAGATTCTCCTTTAGACTTGCAATGTCTCCTACGACACTGACATTTTTCAAGAGTGTGGGCCAGTTGTGGGGCTTCTCTGACAGTCAGCTGATTAAGACTCTGGGCTTCCAAATGCAGGGGGCGAGGGTTTGACCCTTGGCTGGGAAACTAAGATCTCATATGTCACAAGGTGCTGCGCCCCCGCCAAAAACTGTGGGCCAGTTGTTTTGTACCATGTCCCTTCCTTTGGCCTTGTCTAATATTTCCTGTTGATTAAACTCAGGTTATATAAGAAAATTTAGAAAATATCACTTTCCTGTTCTATCTCACTTTGAGTACTTTATCTAATTTAATTCAGATCACTCTTTCCAGTCATGATCCAACCCACAGAAGGCAGCAGAAGCAATGCGTAAACAGAAGCCAGAGAAGCAGATGTGACTTCTGTGCGTTTGTCTGTCTTTACAGAGTGAAAAAGCCTGAGGCACCCAAATGGGAGCTTTCCTATAAAAGGGCTAAGAGGCAGGCAGAAATCCTAGCCAAAATCTATCAGTTTAAATTTGGGGATGAAGAAGTCTGTCTCAACCCTACAGAATGACTGGGGTTAATTGGCCAATCCCAACCCAAATAATTAGCAAATTGATTACTAGCAAATAGGATTAAGCTGGAAAAAGTAGCTAATCATTATTTTTGAAAAATTAAAGTGATTACATAACAGTTTCACAGGCTACATTAAAATCACAGATGAATAAAAGAACTAAAAGAATAGAATAAAGAAAAGAATAAAACCTAGGACAGCCTAGCATACATATACAATTTTTTTTTAATGGAAGGATACTTAGAACTACTGACAATGATTTCCTTTGAGAAGAGGGAGTAGGTCTTAATTCTAATTCCATACTTTCTTGTACTGTTTGAATTTTCTTTTAGTGCTTAGCTGCTTCAATAGTGTCCAACTCTTTCGTGACCCTGTAGACTGTAACCCACCAAGCACCTCTGTCCATGGGATTCTCCAGGCAAGAATACTGGAGAGGGCTGCCATGCTCTTCTCCAGGGGATGTGCCTGACCCAGGGCTGGAATCCATGTCTCTCGAGTCTCCTGCATTGGTAGGCGGGTAATTCACCACTAGCGCCACCTGGGAAGCCCCTGAATTTTCTTAGCTGTGCTTATTACTTTTATATAGATCAACCTGGGTAATGTTATTATAGGTCATTTTGTTTCCTTCCTTTTACCATTTGTGACACCTCTGCTCTCCAAAATTATTATTACACACACACACACACACACTCCTAAGTGCCCAGATATACGGGACTGTCAATGGAATGCTATGCAGCTATAAAGATATATGCTGATTGAAGTAAATGAAGCAATGATCAAAAGAGTATATTAACAACTACAACCATAGTTCATCACAAGTAGAAAAAAATAACGAAAATTAAATGAAACTTGAAATGGTTTTCCTAAATCAGAGAGGGACAAATATCATATGTTATCACTTATATGCGAAATCTAAAAAAAGAATATAAACAAACTTATTTACAAAACAGAAGCAGAGTCACAGATATAGAAAACAAAGCAATGGTGGTGGGGGGGATAAATTAGGTGATCGAGTTGGGCCTAGACACACTGTTACATATATAATAGGTAACTGACAAGAACCTATTATATAGCACAAGGAACGCTACTCCATACTCTGTAATGACCTGTATGGGAAAAGAATCTAAAGAAGAGTGGATATAAATAAGCGATTTACTCTGCTGAACAGCAGAAATGAACACAACATTGTAAATCAATTATACTCTAATAGAAATTAAAAATCAATGTGCTGTGCTAAGTTGCCTCAGTCATGTCTGATTCTTTGTGACTCTATGGACTATAGCTGGCCAGGCTGCTCTGCCCACGGAATTCTCCAGGCAAGAATTCTGGAGTGGGTTGCCATGCCCTCCTCCAGGGGATCTTTCCAACCCAAGGATTGAACCCATGTCTCTTGCACCTCCGGCATTGGCAGGTAGGTTCTTTACTAGTGCCATCTGGGAAGCCCCTAAAATAATTAAGTTTTAAGAAACGGCTTTCTTTTGATTATCTCTATGTCCCATGGTAATCAGGTAATGTCTGTACAGTTACAAATAAAAGAGAAAAAAAAAAAACTAAAAATGTCCTAACTTACATGCATGCATAAAAACACTTTCCCATCCATCCCATCTTATTCAAGAGAGCCTGATCTCTCCCAGAGTTTCCTTTCATGAAGCTGCCAAGGAGAAATGATCCCCATCACTAGTGCATTTGATGAGAGTGGAAGTCCTGGAGTGGTAGATAAACTTAAATGCACCCTGCAAAGCATTCTATGGCCCCTATAACATGGTATGTGGGCACTTAGGAATTCTGAAGCCCTTTTTAAAAGAAACAGACATGTTCACAACACTGATGTGTAAGAATAGAAAGGGCTTTCTGTTTCAGGAACCAGGAGACCCAAGTTCATGTCTGGGTTCTCTATTAGCTGCAGGGATCTTGGGGCAGGAAGCTTTACTTTCTGAGCCTTGGCTTATTTCTTTGGAAAGTGAGGATCACTCCCATCAATTTCTAGATCTCCGAGGCATCCAATGAGGCTCCAGATACGGGCATTTATGATTAAAGAAAAGCTACGTTTCCCTTAGACTGCACCAGACCAGTCAATCGTAAAGGAAATCAACCCTGAATATTCACTGGAAGGATTGATGCTGAAGCTCCAAAACTTTGGCTACCTGATGCAAAGAACCGATTCATTGGAAAAGCTCCTGATGCTGGGAAAGACTGAAGGCGAAAGGAGAAAGGGGCAGCATAGGATGACATGGTTATATAGCATCACTGACTCAATGGACATGAATTTGAGCAAACTCTGGGAAATACTGGAGGATAGAGGAGCCTGGTGTGCTGCAGTCCAAGGAGCCGCAAAGCTGGACATGACTTGCTTTCCCTGACCCCCACAACCTTCATGCAAGGAGGCAGCTGTCTACAAGCCAAGAAGAGAGCCCTCACCACAGAAAAGTGTTGGCTCAACCCTGATCTTGGACTTTCTAGCCTTCAGAACTGTAAGAAATAAATTCCGGTTGTTTAAATAAAAAAAAGAAAAGAAAAGCGGGGTTTCTAAGGCCTAGGAAGCTCCACCATGGACATAACCATCTGCTTCTTGGTACAGGCAAGCACCCTTGCATTTTTGTGAATGACCTCGATGATGCACTACTGGACCATGGCGGGCCACATGGTCTCCTTGGCTTTACTTTCACTCCAGAGTTTGTAGAAACGCTTCATGCCCACAGAACAGCCTCCTAAGATAAAGTTTCCACCCCACTGAATGCCCACCCCAGGAATGTTAAGGGAGCAGGGAAGAGTTCACTACGGAAAGTTCCAGAAACGGAAAATGTGCCTGTTAAGACACACAATGTAATGTCCCTTTCCCCAGTGGCCCTCACCGATGGTGGTCTCGCAGAACTTGCCGGCGGCCACCTCGTTGGCAATGTTAGCTCCCATCAGCACGCTGATGTCAATGCCCATCTTCTCTCGGATGATGTCAGAAATGAGCTTCAGCCCCTCAGGACCCTCGTCTATGCCCTGCAAGGACGTCAGTGGGTTAGAGGAAAAGAAACCCCCAAGGACAAGAGGCTGGAGACTGCTGCTGTATAAGTCATCTAGATTCAGACCTCCAACGGCAGAGGCAACTGAAAAATCTCGTTTCGAAGAGTAAACAGACACAGTGTACACGTACCATTTAAAGAGTAACAAATAAAAGTGAAAATGAGCAACATCACCATCCAGGTTGAGAAAAAGAACATGACGGACACCGCTGGTCCCCTGGGTCTCTTCCCAAGTTCACCCTTCTCCTTCCTAATGCTTCCTGGTCCCCACCAGGGTGAACCCCTATCCTCAACGCCATTTATGCCCCGTTCCCCTGTTTTTCTTGTTCATTTTGCCACATGAAACTATCCCTAAACAGTGTGTTACAGCATTATGCCTGTTTTTGAAAGCCTATAAATGAAACGGTGCCTCTCACCTGTGATGTGCTGCTCTGTGCTATATTATTATTTGGGAGATTCACCCATGTGGCCGCATGAATATTCTAGTTCACTCCTGTGTAGTTTCCCATTATTCATTTTTCCATCCTATCAATGACTGACATTTGACATGTGCTTGCTTTCATAAACATTCACCTACAAACACAGTCTCTCAAGAGGGTTCTTAACTTTTTTTTTACAACACAGACCTGCCCCTGGCAGTCTGGTGAAGTTTATGGATTCATTCTCAGGCTCCATATGCATAAAGTGAAATACAAGATTACTCAGCAAGGCAATTATTTTGAAATACAGTTATCAAATATTTAAAAAAAAACCCACCCTACATTTGTGACAAAGTAATATATGTATTTTCTTACTGCAATTATAAAAAGGTGCCATAGCAGGTCGAATCACTATAATTCCCAAGTAGTTGGGAATAAATGGTATCTTGAGATACGGAAAATACATATGAAAATGTATTACATGAAAATACCTATAATTTGTATCTACCACAGGGTCAAGGTCCTGCTAACATATTGTCACGGAAACTCTGGCTTGTGGCCTACATTCATAACTGAAGGAGATGCTCATTTCAGTTAGAGGTTAAAACAAATAAAAATGCAATTCCATCCCCATATTTAGGTCCATGAACCTCCTGAATTCTGTATGTGGGCCTCTGGGGGGATGGTTTGTGGACTTCTGGTTAAAAATGCCCTCTCCAGGGAATAAATCCAGGAGTGGGAAATTAAAGATGATCAACTTCCCAGCCAATGTAAACCACGTGAGATTTCCCCGGCAAGGGTGGAGCCCCGTGATAGACAGGAAGTTCTTTTCCTGCGGGAGCCCAGCACTGTGAACCCCCTCCAGATAGGAAGCAGCCCTTCATAAACCTGAGTAAAGCGAGGCTCAAGAGGGGAACTGTGGCTTTGATTCCCTTCCAGGCATCCTTAAAAAACCAACCCAAAACAGCCATCCCCTCCCCTCAGCTTCCTTTTCCCCAGCAGATGAAAGAGGCAAGGAAGTTCCCAGGAGCCCGTGCTGGCGAGGGGCCGCCTCACCTTGATGAGGGTGATGCCCAGGGCATCCTTCGGCACCCTCCCCGTGATCTCGTCGCAGATCCGGTGGATGAACTGGTGCGGGATGACAAACACCAGCAGGTCTGCGTCCTGCACGGCCTCGCCGNCCCGTGCTGGCGAGGGGCCGCCTCACCTTGATGAGGGTGATGCCCAGGGCATCCTTCGGCACCCTCCCCGTGATCTCGTCGCAGATCCGGTGGATGAACTGGTGCGGGATGACAAACACCAGCAGGTCTGCGTCCTGCACGGCCTCGCCGAGGTTCGCGACAGCAACCTGCCAGGGCAAGGGCGACACGCTTACTGCCGGCCTGAAACACACCTGTGCAAGCCACACACGTGCTGCCCGGGCATTGGCTGCTGCCACTGCGCACAGAACAGTCAGGTCAGTGCGGGGGTGTGCCGCCTTCCCCACTCTGCAACCCAAGCCGGCAGTGCCCTCCTGTCTCCCCCAGCCCCGTTCCCCTTCCCTTAAAATGGGGTTGTAACCATCCTGCTCAGTGGTTCTCTATTGCTCCCCAACCCCCCGCCCATTTCTGCCCTTCTCTGCTCCCAGGAGGCTGCGCTCTAGGCGCTGTTTCCCCGGCGCCCTTGCCCTCTGCCTCCCGGGTGGCCTCAGCCCAAGGCCGGCGCTGCCGGGAACTCCAGTGGGAGGAGAAACAGGTCAGGGTGTGTAACTGTTCCTGGGGCCACTCCTGCCTGGCTCGCAGGGGTGCTGGCCTGGGCTCCCGTCTAGAGCCCCACTTCCTGACCTGGTCTGCGTCAGCCCGCCTTTCACACCTCTAAGCACTTGCCCTTTCAGGGGTGGCCGTGGCTTCCTCCCGCTGCTAATCTCTGGTCACTTCCCCGAGCCCTTCTGGTTCCCTCAACTCTGCCTACGCCTGTCAACAGTCCCACCCTAAGCATTTCTGCGTGAGTACTTTTGAGAGCACCGCTGTGAAGACCAAATGACACGGAACACAGTCTGTCACTTGACAGGCACTGAATAAATGCCAGCTATTCTGATGATTATCCTTCAGAGAAGTACGAAGATGGGTTTTAAAATTTCACATGGGCAGGGCTTCCCTGGTGGCCCAGTGGTTAAGACTCTGCGCTCCCAATGCAGGGGACGTGGGCATGGGTTCGATCTCTGGTAGGGAAAATCCCATATGCAGTGTGGCAAAGCCCAGCCCACCTCCACCAGAAAAAAAAAAATTAACATGGGCAGAGAAACAAAGGCAGAGGTGAGGGCACCAATTATGGACATGGGGGCATATGATCTCTAGCAGAGACTGCCCCTTGTTGCCCAGTGCCCATTCTCCCCTTCTTCCTCAGCAAGAGAACCCCAGTTTGGGGTAAGGCTCATACCTGCCAGGAAAGAAAGCTACACTTCAAGCTTCCCTTGCAGCTAGGTGCCTTGTGTGATAAAGCTCTGACCAATGGTGTAAATGTGCTTGTGGTTTCTGGGAGATGTCCTTGAATTCCTCTTTCAGCCAGAAAAATGCTGAAGAGATGGCTGGAGTTTGGGCAGCCATCTTGAACTAAGGAGGAAACCAATGCTGACACAGTGGAACAGAGTCCCTGTCACCGTCATGAATCGTTAATTATGATGAACGTCCTTTACATAAGAGAAAAAAGTGCAAGTGTTTACTTTGCTTAGGTTACCACTACCTTAGGTTTTCTGTCATATGCATTTGAACCTAAGACTTCCCTGATGGCTCAGACGGTAAAGCATCTGCCTTCAATGTGGGAGACCTGGGTTCGATCCCTGGGTTGGGAAGATCTCCTGGAGAAGGAAATGGCAACCCACTCCAGTACTCTTGCCTGGAAAATTCCATGGACGGAGGAGCCTGGTAGGCTACAGTCCACGGGGTTGCAAAGAGTGGGACATGACTGAGCGACTTCAGTGTTCAATATTGTAGCTGACATAGTTTCGATTAAACATTCCTGGTTCCCCAAATAAAGGAAATTGGATGTGGGTTCTTCTCTGAGGAAGTGCTATCTGCCACAGGAACATCATTCAGAATGGATAAGCCTCCTAGGAAATCTAGTGTGGGAGTTGTGATGGAGGTGCCAACTCCTCGATAAAATTTCTTCTCCCCTTTCTCCATAACTACAGAGCTGCAAGCTGGTCCCTGGTCACCGAGCATGCAGAACTGCATTTCCCAGCAGCCTTGCAGATATGCAAGGTCAAGGACCAAGTTCCCATCAGTGGAATGAGAGATGGAGCAGGGCATACCACTTACGATCCTGAGTCCTTCAAACAGGGGCTGCTTCCTCCACGCTTTCCCTTCTCCACTTTTGTGCTATTTGAAAACCCAAGTGGGACCAAGAATAATGGTGTGAAGCAAAGCTGCTGGACTGCTGTTATATGAGAGGGAAATAAATCTTTGTTCTTTAAATTACAGTATTATATATTTTTTTACAGCTTAGTCTAGTCTCTTAACTAATGCATGTGCAAGAGTTACTGCCTCACTCAAAGAATTCCCCAAGAAAATCTACCTGGCATTATTTCACTCACCGCTCCCTTTGGCTGGTATGGAAGACCTGTAATTTACCACCTAGCCTCCATTCTCTTTCTTTTTGGCAAAAATGCCTCTAAATTTCATTTCAAAAGCTACTGTTTCACCACTTTAACTATGCAGTTTGGGTGGAAATGCCCACCTCACCCGCTCCATGAATGGTCTTTTAAGTTATTCAGGTCAATGGACAAATAAAACGATGGGAACCAATGTTTGCTGGGGTTTCTGAGAAACAGCTGCTTCTTTACTCTTCTGCACCAGCTACTGTGTCTTTCCTTGATCAGTATGGAATAATGGTGCAAGGTCTGGAACAGTTGCAGCCATTTTACAAATGTGAGGGGCAGAACCTAGACCTGCCAAGGGGCTCCAGTGTGAATGAAGGCAGAGTAGAGAAACAGGAAAAAAAAACAGGGCCTTGTTGATATTACTTAATCTACTGTTTTAGGCTGCACCTGAAACTGGCCCTACCTGAATTTTTAGTCACATGACCCAAAACATCAGTTTAAGTTGACTTGAACGGCAACGCAGAGAGTCATCCCCATGGAATGACTAAGCTCATAACCCGAAGCTTAGCATTTCTCTCTCTTTATTCACACACCAAAAGTGGAGGGAAACCTGCCTTCCTCTTCAGAGGGACTTCTCCGATCTGCTAACTAGCTAGGTAGTAAGGATTTCCTTGATCTCTGGCTATTTCACCTCCTCCAAAAAGAGCAGTTTCTTATTCTAAGCCCTCAGCCTCGATGCCTAACCACAACTGCTGTCTGCCTCTTG
This sequence comes from Oreotragus oreotragus, assembly GCA_006410675.1. Classification (NCBI taxonomy): domain Eukaryota; kingdom Metazoa; phylum Chordata; class Mammalia; order Artiodactyla; family Bovidae; genus Oreotragus; species Oreotragus oreotragus. The sequence goes on along the minus strand of SJYX01013000.1, from coordinate 145,799 downwards.
CTGACAAGGCTCATTATGCTGTCCCCCTCATTATGTGGTCCCAACCAGTCTCCGCCCCCCAGCC
>SJYX01013000.1:112497-142635 GCA_006410675.1 Oreotragus oreotragus | reverse complement strand
GGAAGTTCCCAGGAGCCCGTGCTGGCGAGGGGCCGCCTCACCTTGATGAGGGTGATGCCCAGGGCATCCTTCGGCACCCTCCCCGTGATCTCGTCGCAGATCCGGTGGATGAACTGGTGCGGGATGACAAACACCAGCAGGTCTGCGTCCTGCACGGCCTCGCCGAGGTTCGCGACAGCAACCTGCCAGGGCAAGGGCGACACGCTTACTGCCGGCCTGAAACACACCTGTGCAAGCCACACACGTGCTGCCCGGGCATTGGCTGCTGCCACTGCGCACAGAACAGTCAGGTCAGTGCGGGGGTGTGCCGCCTTCCCCACTCTGCAACCCAAGCCGGCAGTGCCCTCCTGTCTCCCCCAGCCCCGTTCCCCTTCCCTTAAAATGGGGTTGTAACCATCCTGCTCAGTGGTTCTCTATTGCTCCCCAACCCCCCGCCCATTTCTGCCCTTCTCTGCTCCCAGGAGGCTGCGCTCTAGGCGCTGTTTCCCCGGCGCCCTTGCCCTCTGCCTCCCGGGTGGCCTCAGCCCAAGGCCGGCGCTGCCGGGAGCTCCAGTGGGAGGAGAAACAGGTCAGGGTGTGTAACTGTTCCTGGGGCCACTCCTGCCTGGCTCGCAGGGGTGCTGGCCTGGGCTCCCGTCTAGAGCCCCACTTCCTGACCTGGTCTGCGTCAGCCCGCCTTTCACACCTCTAAGCACTTGCCCTTTCAGGGGTGGCCGTGGCTTCCTCCCGCTGCTAATCTCTGGTCACTTCCCCGAGCCCTTCTGGTTCCCTCAACTCTGCCTACGCCTGTCAACAGTCCCACCCTAAGCATTTCTGCGTGAGTACTTTTGAGAGCACCGCTGTGAAGACCAAATGACACGGAACACAGTCTGTCACTTGACAGGCACTGAATAAATGCCAGCTATTCTGATGATTATCCTTCAGAGAAGTACGAAGATGGGTTTTAAAATTTCACATGGGCAGGGCTTCCCTGGTGGCCCAGTGGTTAAGACTCTGCGCTCCCAATGCAGGGGACGTGGGCATGGGTTCGATCTCTGGTAGGGAAAATCCCATATGCAGTGTGGCAAAGCCCAGCCCACCTCCACCAGAAAAAAAAAAATTAACATGGGCAGAGAAACAAAGGCAGAGGTGAGGGCACCAATTATGGACATGGGGGCATATGATCTCTAGCAGAGACTGCCCCTTGTTGCCCAGTGCCCATTCTCCCCTTCTTCCTCAGCAAGAGAACCCCAGTTTGGGGTAAGGCTCATACCTGCCAGGAAAGAAAGCTACACTTCAAGCTTCCCTTGCAGCTAGGTGCCTTGTGTGATAAAGCTCTGACCAATGGTGTAAATGTGCTTGTGGTTTCTGGGAGATGTCCTTGAATTCCTCTTTCAGCCAGAAAAATGCTGAAGAGATGGCTGGAGTTTGGGCAGCCATCTTGAACTAAGGAGGAAACCAATGCTGACACAGTGGAACAGAGTCCCTGTCACCGTCATGAATCGTTAATTATGATGAACGTCCTTTACATAAGAGAAAAAAGTGCAAGTGTTTACTTTGCTTAGGTTACCACTACCTTAGGTTTTCTGTCATATGCATTTGAACCTAAGACTTCCCTGATGGCTCAGACGGTAAACCATCTGCCTACAATGTGGGAGACCTGGGTTCGATCCCTGGGTTGGGAAGATCTCCTGGAGAAGGAAATGGCAACCCACTCCAGTACTCTTGCCTGGAAAATTCCATGGACGGAGGAGCCTGGTAGGCTACAGTCCACGGGGTTGCAAAGAGTGGGACATGACTGAGCGACTTCAGTGTTCAATGTTGTAGCTGACATAGTTTCGATTAAACATTCCTGGTTCCCCAAATAAAGGAAATTGGATGTGGGTTCTTCTCTGAGGAAGTGCTATCTGCCACAGGAACATCATTCAGAATGGATAAGCCTCCTAGGAAATCTAGTGTGGGAGTTGTGATGGAGGTGCCAACTCCTCGATAAAATTTCTTCTCCCCTTTCTCCATAACTACAGAGCTGCAAGCTGGTCCCTGGTCACCGAGCATGCAGAACTGCATTTCCCAGCAGCCTTGCAGATATGCAAGGTCAAGGACCAAGTTCCCATCAGTGGAATGAGAGATGGAGCAGGGCATACCACTTACGATCCTGAGTCCTTCAAACAGGGGCTGCTTCCTCCACGCTTTCCCTTCTCCACTTTTGTGCTATTTGAAAACCCAAGTGGGACCAAGAATAATGGTGTGAAGCAAAGCTGCTGGACTGCTGTTATATGAGAGGGAAATAAATCTTTGTTCTTTAAATTACAGTATTATATATTTTTTTNTCCCTTCTCCACTTTTGTGCTATTTGAAAACCCAAGTGGGACCAAGAATAATGGTGTGAAGCAAAGCTGCTGGACTGCTGTTATATGAGAGGGAAATAAATCTTTGTTCTTTAAATTACAGTATTATATATTTTTTTTACAGCTTAGTCTAGTCTCTTAACTAATGCATGTGCAAGAGTTACTACCTCACTCAAAGAATTCCCCAAGAAAATCTACCTGGCATTATTTCACTCACCGCTCCCTTTGGCTGGTATGGAAGACCTGTAATTTACCACCTAGCCTCCATTCTCTTTCTTTTTGGCAAAAATGCCTCTAAATTTCATTTCAAAAGCTACTGTTTCACCACTTTAACTATGCAGTTTGGGTGGAAATGCCCACCTCACCCGCTCCATGAATGGTCTTTTAAGTTATTCAGGTCAATGGACAAATAAAACGATGGGAACCAATGTTTGCTGGGGTTTCTGAGAAACAGCTGCTTCTTTACTCTTCTGCACCAGCTACTGTGTCTTTCCTTGATCAGTATGGAATAATGGTGCAAGGTCTGGAACAGTTGCAGCCATTTTACAAATGTGAGGGGCAGAACCTAGACCTGCCAAGGGGCTCCAGTGTGAATGAAGGCAGAGTAGAGAAACAGGAAAAAAAAACAGGGCCTTGTTGATATTACTTAATCTACTGTTTTAGGCTGCACCTGAAACTGGCCCTACCTGAATTTTTAGTCACATGACCCAAAACATCAGTTTAAGTTGACTTGAACGGCAACGCAGAGAGTCATCCCCATGGAATGACTAAGCTCATAACCCGAAGCTTAGCATTTCTCTCTCTTTATTCACACACCAAAAGTGGAGGGAAACCTGCCTTCCTCTTCAGAGGGACTTCTCCGATCTGCTAACTAGCTAGGTAGTAAGGATTTCCTTGATCTCTGGCTATTTCACCTCCTCCAAAAAGAGCAGTTTCTTATTCTAAGCCCTCAGCCTCGATGCCTAACCACAACTGCTGTCTGCCTCTTGCTGACAAGGCTCATTATGCTGTCCCCCTCATTATGTGGTCCCAACCAGTCTCCGCCCCCCAGCCCTCATTAGAACTCAGACCCCCCACTCCCCCTGGGGTTACTGGCCTCACTTAGGCAGGGACTTCTGTTCTTGACCCCCTTCTCACACAGAGCCTGGCAGCCTGAATTTTAATGGAAACCTTTCTTCTCTAGACCTATTGTTTCTCCACTTCCCCATCCACCTCCCTGCCCCCACAGCCCCCGGAAAACACACACCCTTTCTCTCTTCAGGGCATTTCCTGACCTAGTAAGATGTAAAAGACACCAGAACCTGAGAAAAGATGAACATTTGCGCACATGTCAGCAGCTGCTCGGCTATGGGACCTGCGCAGACGACTCCTGCTCACTAAGCACAGTCACCCTGGCTACAGAACGGGATAACAATCACTTTTCTGAGACTTCCCAGTGGTACAATGGTTAAAAATCCGCTTCCAGTGCAGGGGACCTGGGTCTGATCCCTGGTCAAGGAACTGAGATCCCACATGCTGTAGAGCAACTAAAGATCCTGCATGTCTAAACTAAGACCCAACACTGCCAAGTAAATACTTAAAAAAAAAAAATCACCTTTCCTGGGGAGGTGGGAGGTAGGTACAAGAGGGACGGTTTACATGTATACCTATGGCTGATTCATGTTGATGTATGGTAGAAACTGTAAAGCAATTATTTTCAATTAAAAATAAAGTTAATTATTTTAAAAAATCACAATATTGTAATTATCCTCCAATTAAATATTTTTAAAAATCACCTTTCCTACCAGCTATTTCACAGAGCACTTTCAAATTAATATAGATAATAGCACTCTGCAGTGATATGAAATAAGTGAGAGACATTACTCATGAGAAAAATCCACTGGCCTCCTATCAATTCTTAACCTTTAAGGCATCAGCCCACGCTATGTCCTCTGTGACGAAACGCTCCCATGGAAGCTGCTAGCCAGCCCAGGATTTTTTCCCATCTTTTCCGTTCCTTTTTCAACAAATCAAAGAAGACTGCAGCTGGTTGGCTGTCTCGGGCCTCTGGGACAATATGCCTGGGGACTCCCTCAAGCACACACAGATGTCCTTCCATTGTCCTTGTCCGAGCGCTAAGGGTTTAACCCACAGAAGCAACACGTGACCCAAGCTGTGTTTATACGGTGCACACGGCCGTCATTCCTGCTACACAGAATCAAAATAAGCTCTCCTCAACAAACACAATAAATTGAATATCCTCTTTCAGAATGACAGCTTTAGCTAAGCCTCTATCCTATCTTTTACTCTGAGCCAAATCAGGACACTGCTTTGGAAATGCTGACCTATTTCACGGGCCTCCTGCCAAAATCTTCCTGAGGGTGTCCACCACTAAAGGTTCCCGAAATGCTTTGAGAAAGACTATTCAGAGCAAACGGGCTTGCCTGTCATTGGCCAGGAGGGCAGGAAACCCAATTAGAATGAAGGCATCACGGCTGGTCCATCTGATGCCCAGTCTTTCAGGAATTCAGGGTCTTGGTTCATGTTAATAAAAATGTTTAAAAGCTAATAATAAATAAAATAAAGTCATTTAAAACAGAGCCAATAAGGGCTTCCCTAGTGGTCTGGGGGTTAAGAATCTGCCTGTCAATGCCAGGGACGTAAGTTTGATTCTGGGTCCGGGAAGATCCACAGGCCACAGAGCAACTAAGCCTGTGCCCCACAACTTCTGAGCCCGAGAGCCCCAGTTACTGAAGGCCACATGCCTAGGCCCCGTGCTCTCCAAGAGAAGCCCCTGTTCTCCACAACTAGAGAAAGCCCGTGTGCAGCAACAAAGACCCAGCACAACCAAACATAAAAGTAAATAAATAAACCTTTAAAACAGAGCCAGTCAGATCTATGGGCCAAGCCGGAAGGTTCGTCTCTTTCCCCCTGGGTGAGCTACCACTGTGCAGCCCGTGGGCATCTTGACCCAGTTCCACCACCAGTTAAATAATTGGGTACCCCAGGCAACTCACCTACATTGTTGAGGGGATGAGCATTTAGAGCAAACACAACAGCATGAGTAATGTAGATAGCAAAGCACAGCTGCCACACAGCAGAGGCTCAAAAATATTGTGGTTTACTCCTGTTCTCCTAAGCTCAGCTTAGGCCAAGATGAAGTGAAGTTCACATCCTTGGCTCCAGAATGATGGCGTGCCATCCTTGGCATCAGGAAAATGATCCTCAAGTACAGGCAACTTGATCTGAGGATTCTTTTTTGTTGTTGCTGTTTGTTTAAAGATTTTTGACGTAGACCATTTTTCCAGTATCGTTCTTGTTACAATATTGTTTCTGTTTTATAGTTTGGATTTTTGGCTGTGAGCCACGTGGGATCTTATCTCCCCAACCAGGGGTCAAACCTGCACCCTCTGCAATGGAAGGTGGAGTCTTTTCCACTGGACCACCAGGGAAGCCCCTCTGAAGATTCTTATATAAACATAGCACTTGAGTAAGTGAGGTTGCCTCAGGAAGAAAAAAATAAAAAGCTGTAGATCAGCAGGGCCCAAGGTGTGGTTCAGCATCCCCACCACCCAGCACCCCCAGCACCCGGGAACTTGTTAAAAATGCAAATACCTGGACCTCCCCTGAGACCCAGTGACTCAGAAACTCTAGCGGTGGATCCAGTGATCCCTGGTAAACTCTCTAAGTAGTTCTGAGGAACACTTCAGTTTGAGAAACACCAATGAAGATGAATCCTTTAAGGAAAATAGAAAAGCTAAACCCAGGGAGGAAAGAGTTGATGCTGTTGCTCCTGCTAAACTGATATTCTAATCTTCAGAAGCCTTAAAACTAAAATTAATAGGCAAAATCACAACTGTATTACCCAAAAGTCAATGGTCATTTTTTAAAAAATTATCTTGGCTGAACCTTCCATCCCATGGGACACCACCTAAACCACTGAAACGAAACTCCCCAGTCTGGTTGGTTCTCCCGATCCACTTGCACTGTCCCTGGCACTCAATCAGACCACAAATCACACCTGGCACTATTCCAGGAGCTGAAGACATATCAATGAATGGAGGGCTATGCAAGGAACAAATCCAGTTAGTAACAAAGAAAAATATCTCAGTTGGATTTCAAAGCTTAAAATGTTTATGCTTCAAAGGACAGCATCAAGGAAGTGAAAACTCACAAAATGAGAATATATTTCTACACTATATACTTGAAAATGGATTTGTATCCAATAAATACTCCTTGCAACTCAATAATAAAAAGACAACTCAATTTTTAAAAGTGGGCTTTTAAAAAAAACATTTCCCCAAGGAAGACATAAAAATGTCCAGTAAGCACATGAAGAGATGACTAATATCGTAAGCCATCAGGCAAATGAAAACCAAAACCACAACGGAGATGCCACCTCAACCTAACCCTAACCCAAAAAGTTAGTTAGCTAAGGGGCTTCCCTGGTGGTCTAGTAACTAAGACTCTGCACTCTCAACGCAGGCGGCTCAGAGTTCAATCCTTAGCCAGGGAACTGGATCCCACATGCTGTAACTAAGAGTTCACATGCCACAGCTAAAGATCCCACATGCTTCATCTGAGACCCCACAGAGCCAAATAAATAAAGTTTTTTAAAAAAATGTTAGATAATAACAAGAGTTGGTGAGGATGTGGAGAAACTGGAACCTTCATACAACACAATGGTGCACCACTTTGAAAAAGTCTGGCAAGAGTTCCTCAAAAAGTTAAACAGTTTCTATATGACCCAGCAACTGTACTCCTAGGTATTAAGCTCAAAAGAACCAAAAACATGTTCACACAAAACACTTTACACAAATGTTCCCAGCAATACTATTCGTAATAGCCAAAAAATGGAGACAACCCAGATGTCCACCAACCAGTGAGTAAATAGGCAAAACGTGGTACATCCGTAAGACGGAACACTGGTCAGCCACAAAAAGGAATGAAGTACTGATTCGGGACGCAGCACAGATAACCCTGAAAACATTATGCTGAGTGAAAGAGGCCAGGCACGGAAGGTCAGGTATTTATGGTGACATTTACATGAAAAGTCCAGAACCAGCAAATGGCAAGACAGAAAGTAGGTTAGTGGCTGTTCAGGGCTGCGGATAGGAGGAAGTAGGAGGTGACTGCTAAAGGATATGAGGCTTCTCTTCAAGGTGATGAAATAGTCTAAAATCAGTTGCAGCAATAGTTGCCCAATTTTGTGAATATACATAGAAAGCACTGAATCGGAACATCTGTGTGAAGTGTTTTGTGTGAACATGTTTTCCCTTCTTCTGAGTATAAACCTAGAGGACAGTCGCTGGGTCATATGATAGCTTTAACCTCTTAAACTGTACACTTTAAGGGGCCAAACTGTACGCCTGAGAATTAGATCTCAGCAAAGCTGTTTTTGAAAAAGAATCGGCGAGGTTTGGAAGACAAAGGAGTACAGCCGTGACAACTACATTTCACAGAAGATGCGGCGATGATCAATCCCGGTGTCACACTGAGGGTGGTTAAAGCCGAGCCGCGGCAGAAGAGTTCTCTCCCTGGGTGAGCTCTAAACACAGGCCCTGGAAAGACGGCTCTAACGAAGGACCAACACTGTTTATCCTGCAGTGACAGGAAGTAAGAAATGTTCCTCCATGCAAGTCTCAGGGGGAATCACAAACCCAGGTGGCCCCAGCTTTTAGTGAGAAGTTGATGACCTGGTGAGGTCCTTGCTACAGAAGGTTCCCCTGTGGAGGGGTCACGCGCTGAGCGTGTGATGACCTGGAGAAGGATCAAGCGGGCAGCAGTCTGGGGCCCCCAGCAAGGAAGACCCCTGGTCTCAATCAGCAAGTGGCAGACGTCATAAATAACACTGCCATGTGGATGATATGCAGCAAGTCTCTCCTGCTTGAATCCACAAGACAGAAGTGAGTAAAGCCAGCTTTTAGCTCTGGATGGACATTCATTGAGTCAATTAATCTTATGTCTGGCTATTTATCTGAAATAATGGTAACAACCATTGGTCTTGTCTAAAACTAGTTTATGTTTTAAATGGCCAAATGAGGCATTTGAAAAACTCTGGAAAAAAAACCCAAAATTAAAAAAAAAAAAAAAAACGATAAAAACAAAGCCGTAGTTTTGTAACAGATTCTCAACACTCAACAATTTATGTGGATCATCTCATTCACTCCTTACAACAGCCCATCTTACCAGGAGGAGCAGGGCTGCCCAGACTCATTCAGAGTCGGCCCTCAATTTCATCACTGCTCAACTTTTAAAATCACTTATGAGACATTTTGTGTGGGTGCGTGCATGCTCTGTCGTGTCCAACTCTTTGGGATCCTACAGACTGTAGCCCACCAGGCTCCTCTGTCCATGGGATTCCCCAGGCAAGAATATTAGAGTGGGCTGCCACACCTTCCTCCAGGGAATCTTCCCGACCCAGGGATCAAACCTGAGTCTCCCAGGTCAATCACCTGCATTGGCAGGTGGATTCTTTACCACTGTGCCCCCTGGGAATCCCACATTATAAGACATCTCTACATACAAATGCTAGAATCTAGAAAGCCTAAACAAGAGACAAAGGAGCAAATGCCAGTGTACCTTTGGCCAGCTTAAGAAATAAGACTTTTCAATACCCTCTGCGTCCTGCACCGAGGGCCAGCAAGGGTGTGGAAGGATGTGAGTTCTCAGACCCTGCTGGGGGCGTGGAGGTGGACACAGGGAGGAAGGGGGCAGGGCACAGCCTTTAAAAGAAGGACAAAGCTATTCAGGATACAACATAAACTGGTTAGAACTGACTAACACCAGCCAGGTCCAAGGTGACAGAAGATTCCACTTCTGGTAGACCCTGGCCTCATTACACACTCATTGTAACACATTAGCATATGCTAAATAACATGCCCACAGACACCCAGCAGTCGGGATGACAGTCCTGACATGCTCAGTTGTTCAGGCGTGTCTGACCCTTAGTGACGCCACGGACTGCCAGACTTCTCTGTCCACAGGATTCTCCAGGCAAGAATACTGGAGTGGGCTTCCGTTTCTTCCGTTTCTTCCGTTCTTCCCGACACACGGATGGAACCTGCATCTCCTGTGACTCCTGTGTTGGCAGGGAGATTTTTTTTACCACCTGACAGTCCTGAGGCTGCCCATAAAAGGCCCCAAAGTGGGCAATGCCCCAATTCCTGGAAATTCCTGCCCCTTCTCCCCCAAAGTGCTAGGACAATCCTTCTACTCATTAGCCTATGAAGCTACCCAGCCCATAAAAGCTAACCACCCCCGTACTTCAGGGCCATTTGCCTTCTGAGCAGGCCCAGATGGCCTACACTCAGCATGGGTGTGGGTATCTCTCTAAATACATCCCCTTCTTACCTATCCCTTTGTTTCTCACTGAGTTCTTTCTGCACCGAGACATAAAGAACCTGAACTTGAGTAAGTCCTGAGAGCAGGTATATGATCTCATGAAAGGACAGAGAGTTCAGTCCCAGTCTGGGTTTTGGCTGGGTTCAAGTTCTCATCTGAGTTGTATGGTTTCACACCCAGCTGGAAACCAGTGGTGTAACCTGGAAGATTACAGGCTGCATTGGCTGTGACCTTGAGATACGCATCTCAGACGTGAGTAAGGCCGTTCCGAGAGCACTGTCTGCAACAGCAAAGCAAATGACCAGAGGCCATACAAACGTCCAGTCCATGGACCGGACACACTCATTGTCACGAGGCTACAACCTTCTAGGAGCAGAGAGCTCCTCCCTCGTCCACACCTGGGCACATGGGCTGGGCTTTGGGGGATGTGGTTTTTGGCTCCCTCTCTGCCTCCTGCCCCCCCGATCTTCATGCAGACAGTGAACATCTAGCAGATTCATCTCCCACTGTGTTTGCTGAGCACCTTGCTGGGCATCATGGGAGAACGAACTCCCCGCAGGTCAAGTGCACACACCTGGGGCAGGTGGAGAACAGAGCATGCAGAAGGAGCTGGCTCAGAGCACAGTGAAGAACCCGCTAAGGAAGCATGTGGTCTACAGAAGGGAAGAACGGTGGATGCCGACACGGATGAGAAGGGACGCTCGGAGGACCAGTCTGCCCCAAGCAAGGTTAGACACGACCTCAGAGGCCTTCCAGGGCCGTGGGAACAGTGGCCCATTTACTTACGGCATCAGATAGTTGGGCAACTTCACTGCTCAGCTCGGAACCCTAGGGAACCGCCCTCTCCCCACCCACAGCACCAGGAGTAACCCCAGGGAAACGCTGCCCGCAGTGACACAGGGAAATCGAGTCATCACTGTCTAGAAGCCATGACTCAGCAGGCGCAGGCCTGCCAGCCGACAGCTCCGTGACCAGGGCAAGTTCATTAACCTCTCTGAGCTCCGGTTTCTTCCCCTGTAAAATCAGAAGCTTCATCATAATAAGAAAATTAATGGCACCATCCTAAGAGGGTCACTGGGAGCATTCAGTGAGACTGTAAGGAGAGTGTAGGAGGTCCCCACCAACGGAAAACCAGGCATGGCTCTCTTGACAGAAGAGAAGCCATTTCTGGCCCAAGCCACTCTGGAACCTAAGCCTGGCTTGCCCGGAACAGTAATGGCACCCCACTCCAGTACTCTTGCCTGGAAAACCCCAGGGACGGAGGAGACTGGTGGGCTGCAGTCCATGGGGTCGCTAACAGTCAGACACGACTGAGCGACTTCACTTTCACTTTTCACTTTCCTGCATTGGAGAAGGAAATGGCAACCCACTCCAGTGTTCTTGCCTGGAGAATCCCAGGGACGGGGGAGTCTGGTGGGCTGCCGTCTATGGGGTCGCACAGAGTCGGACACGACTGAAGCGACTTAGCAGCAGCAGCAGCAAGAGAACAAAAAGACAAACTTATCAGAGGAGAGAATAACAATAGCAAAGATACCAAATCAGTTGTAATGACTCCCAGTTAGAATAGCCTAAAGCTCTGTCTTAAGCATTTTGAAGGATTTAAATCCATCTTGGGCACTCCACCTCCAGATCAACTAGACCCTAAGGAATGATGAAGTTGACCTTTTCTGACCTTCATGATTTCATTCCACTGAAGCTTGGACTCACTCTGTCTAACACCCAACCCCCTGTGTGAATATGCATGTTCTCTTAGATTGTAACATCCACAGTTTTGCTGTTGGGGAGGCTCTGCTTTGGGAAAGACCCCTGAGGTCTTCCTTGATGCAAATAATAAGTCCTTCCTTCTCCCTTGACACCTACCAAGAAGTGATCTTGGTTTTCAGGTAACCAATATGATAAATGTGAACTACTTCCCAGAGCACTTGATGCCAAGGAACTCTATAGCCAAAGCCAGTCGGCAATCCTCAGTGAGAAGAACTGCATCTCCAAACTTGCTGGCATTCAGCAGCCTACAAATCTGCCTCCCCTGCCAGGAGTCAGACAGCCTTGTGGGCTGGCTTTCATTTTCCTTCTTTCTTTTTTGGATCCGCAGCTTATGGCACCCAGGATCCTAGTTCCCCGACCAGGGACTGAACCCACGCTCCCTCCAGTGCAAGTGCAGAGTGCTAACCACTGGACCACCAAGCAAGTCCCTGCGCTGGTTTTCTAACAGACTTTTCCAAAAAGCCACCCAGGGGTGAATCTGGAACAGAAGTTCATGAATTCTAGGCTCCCTGGGGGTCCAGTGGTTAAGAATTTGCCTTGCAATGCAGGGGACACCGGTTCGCTCCCTGGCCCGGAAAGATCCCACGTGCCACATGGCGGCTAAGCCTGTGCACCGCAGCTACTGAAACCTGAGCACCTGGAGCCTGTGCTCCACAACAAGAAAAGCTACTGCAGCAAGAAGCCCACGCGCCGCAACGAAGACCCAGAGCAGCCAAAAATAAATAAATAAATATTTAAAATAAAAAAAAAAGTTCACTCACACCAGTAGCCGGGTCACCATTTTCATTCTCATCTCATTTCTTCCTTCCTCCACAAGTCACTGGAATGAGGCCAGGCAATAACCTAGAGTTTTCTGCTCAAGCCTCATAAGCTGGAATTTTAAACTATCATTCTTCCAATTTTCTATTTCCTCCAGTCTCCTGCAGTGATTTAGGTCTTGACCTTGATTTTAATTAAAGACCAGTCCATTAGCTGGCCTAGGGATGGACCAACGTCTATCAACCTAGAAAGGGTATGTGAAATAAAACCCATGTTTTATGGCAAGATAAGAAAATTTTAAACAAAAAAATAATATTTTTTTCTCTGCCCTTTGGTCTTTCTCCCCACTCTACTGGGGACCTTCCAGGTGGCTCAGTGGTAAACAATCTGCCTGCCAAGCTGGAGACATGGGTTTGATCCCTAGGTTGGAAAGATCTGCTGGAGAAGGAAATGGCAACCCACTNTTTAAACAAAAAAATAATATTTTTTTCTCTGCCCTTTGGTCTTTCTCCCCACTCTACTGGGGACCTTCCAGGTGGCTCAGTGGTAAACAATCTGCCTGCCAAGCTGGAGACATGGGTTTGATCCCTAGGTTGGAAAGATCTGCTGGAGAAGGAAATGGCAACCCACTCTAGCACCCTTGCCTGGGAAATCCCTTGGACAGAGGAGCCTGGCAGGCTACAGTCATGGGGCTGCAGAGAGTCAGATTCGACTGAGTGCCTAAACTCCCCTCTACTGGGCATTGATTATCTGCATTATACACAGACCATACCTTCCCCGTAGGTGGAAATACCTGCTCAATCACAGAGTAACACTCTCCCAGCATCAAGGAAGCAATTCCTTAAAGATAACATTCCTTCTAGATCTTGGAGGGGATCACGGTGACCTGCCACTGAAACCAGAGGACCCTGTGGGGCTTCTGGGCACTGAAATCTCTTTTTCGTCCCCTCTTTCTTATAGGGAAGACTCCAGCCTCCATGACCTTCCCTGAGTTCCAAAGGGCAGATTAGTACTCATCAAGGGAGGGGCAGCCAACAAAACATGATGAAAGGGACTAAAGAAGCTCAGCAAGATTGGGAGATGATCACCTGAGAAAAGCTATGACCAACCTAGATAGCATATTAAAAAGCAGAGACATTACTTTACTAGCAAAGGTCCATCTAATCCAAGCTATGGTTTTTCCAGTAGTCATGCATGGATGTGAGAGTTAGATCATAAACAAGCCTGAGCACCGAAGAACTAATGCTTTTGAACTGTGGTGTTGGAGAAGACTCTTGAGAGTCCCTTGGACTGCAAGGAGATCCAACCAGTCCGTCCTAAAGGATATCAGTCTTGGGTGTTCATTGGAAGGACTGATGTTGAAGCTGAAACTCCAATCCTTTGGCCACCTGATGAACTGACTCATTGGGAAAGATCCTGATGCTGGGAAAGATTGAACGCAGGAGGAGAAGGGGACAACAGAGGATGAGATGGTTGGATGGCATCACCGAACTGACGGACATGACTCTGGGCAAGCTCCAGGAGTTGGTGATGGACAGGGAAGCCTGGTGTGCTGCAGTCCATGGGGTCGCAGAGTTGGACACGACTGAGCGACTGTACTGACCTGAGACCCGGCACACACCCTCATCTGGTCGGCAACCCCACTCTGGAAGTATTGTTATAAAACTTCTCAGCAAGTTCACCCAGATTGGGAATCACAGTTTTCCAGGACAGGAACCTACTGTGTCCCCCGCTGCCTGGCAAAGCAGTAAAGCTATTCTTTTCTACTTCACCCAAAACTCTGTCTCTGAGATCTGATTCAACACCGCTATACAGAGAAGCCAAGCTTCCAGCATCACTGCTTTGTATCTACAGGTTTATTGGCACAGCTGTCAGTATCATTTAATACACAGCTCCCTCAAAAAACTTATATTACCCTGCCTTGAATTCCAACAGGAGAGTTTTTGGTGCTAAGATGCTGTTCCCGGGTTAAAATCCTTCATTTCGCACAAATAAAATTTCCATTTCTTCCCTTTTGTTGTTGTTCAGTCGCTCAGTTGTGTCCGACTCTTGCGACCGCATGGACTGCAGAATGTCAGGCTTCCCTGTCCTTCACTATCTCCTGGAGTTTGCTCAAATTCAGTGTCCAACGAGTCAGTGATGCCATCCAACCATCTCACCCTCTGTCGCCCCCTTCTCCTCCTGCCTTCAATCTTTCCCAGCATCAGAATCTTTTCCAGTGAGTCAGCTCTTCCCATCAGGTGGCCACAGTAATGGAGCATCAGCTTCAGCACCAGTCCTTCCAATGAACACCCAGGACTGATTTCCTTCAGAATGGACTGGTTGGATCTCCTTGCAGTCCAAGGGACTCGCAAGAGTCTTCTCCAACACCACAGTTCAGAAGCATCAATTCTTCAGCACCTAGTCTTCTTTAGGGTTCAACCCTCACATCCATAATGACTACTGGGAAAACCACAGCTTTGACTAGACGGACCTTTGTTGGCAAAGTGACGTCTCTACTTTTTAAAATGTTGTCTAAGTTTGTCATAGTTTTTCCTCCAAGGAGCAAGTATCAGGTACCAACATGAAAAGCACAATTCTCGGTTCCAGCTTTGATGTGATTAGCACCCTGAATGCCAAGACGGTAGACTGTGATGGGTGTCACTGTGTGGTGACTGCAATGTGTCCACCCCCGGCCCCGGATTCACACGTGCAAGTCCTAACTCGAGTCCCCCAGAATGTGACTGTATTTGGAGGCAGGGTCTTTATAAAGGGAATTACGTTAAAATGAGGTCACGGGGTGAGCCCGAACCCAATGTGACTGGTGTCTATATAGAGGCGATTGAGAAGAAAGACCACGTGGAGACACAGGAAGGAGAGGCCAGGAGAGGCCTCAGAAGAGGCCAACCCTGCCAACACCTTGCTCATGTGCTTTTTAGCAGAGAACATTCTGCCACCTTAAAATATGCCGCTTTGGTATGTTAGGGGAAACTGAGTGAAACGACACAGCCTGGCCAGGCACAGGCCATTACGTGTATGAGTTATTTCACGCCGGGAGGTCCTGGGAAGGAACAGGGACTAACAAGCCACCACTACCTGGAAGAGTTCGGGAAAGGTCAAAACGAGACACCACGTGTCCAACCACCTCCCAGAAGCCTTCTCGCTGGCATCTACCTTGGCTGACTTCTGTGTGCGCCACCAGGAAGGGCTCTGAGTCAGAGTGACTGGACAAAGACATCCCAGAGACTAATCCCATCACCATAAAACCTGAGACTGCAGAGCCACAGGCAGTGCAGTTCTCCTGGGCTCCTTTATCCTACTGTTCTTTGCCCGGCATCCCTTCCCAATAAAGTCTCCTGCTTTGCCAGTTTGTGTGTCTCCTAGGACAGTTCATTTCTGAGTTTTAGACAAGAGTCCCCTTTCAGGCCCTGGAAGTTGTCCCCCTTTCTGCAGTGGGCATATTAATTATTATTATTTATAAAGTTATCTTATTTATATATTTATTGGCTGCAGCCCACAGCTTGTGGGATCTTAAGTTTCCCAACCAGGGACCCTGCAATGAAAGTGTGGAGTTTTACCACTGGACCACCAAGGAAGTTCAGCATATTAATTGTTTTAAGGTGCAGGGAAAGATCTAGGGCAGGAGGAAAAGGGGGTGACAGAGGATGAGATGGTTGAATGGCATCACTGACTCAATGAAAAACAAACAGGAGTTGCCTTTATGTAAAAACATTTACATTTATAAAGGAAATCTCCATTTGTAAGGGGGGGGCGGTCCTCCCTCCAAGGGAAGAAGAGGAGGGCCAGATCTCTATGAAGTCTCAAAACTGGGAAGGTAAAGATTAAATCTGCATTAACAACCTCACCTTTGTTTCCTGTGCTTTCCAGCTCACCTCCCATAATTGACTCTCCCCATCCTCAACATCCTCCTTTTTCTTGCTTTTTGGCCATGCCCTGAGGCATGTGGGATGATCTTAGCTCCCTGATGAGGGATCAAAGCCACGTCCCTGCATTGAAACCTCAAGAGTCTTAACCACTGGACCACTGGGCAAGCTCCCACCACCTCCTTTTTTTCTTTAGCTGAGGATTATCTGAGGTAAAGGCTTCCATCTTTTTGGTTACAAAGTTTTCCTGGGTCTCTCCTGTGCACTTTTTTTTTTTTAATTGCTCAGAGGTATCCGACTCTTTGTGACCCCATGGAGTGGAGCCCACCAGGCTCCTCTGTCCAGGGAATTCTCCAGGCAAGAATGCAGTTGTGGACTGCCATTCCCTTCTCCAGGGGATCTTCCTGACAGAGGGATTGAACCCATTTCTCCTGCACTGGAGGTAGATTCTTTATTACATGTTATTCAGACTTGTGTCAACTTAACTGCTTAGGCCAGACAGTAGAACCCAGAAGGGGAGAGAAAAATTACTTCCTCCAGACAACCTGGAGTCTCTTGAATTATGAGAAAATTCATTCCTGTTGTTTAAGACACCCAGTCTATTCTACTTTGTCATGGCAGCCATGTCAAGGCCCATATTCACAATAAAGAAAGTGAGGTTGCTCAATTGTGTCCGACTCTTTGTGACCCCATAGACTGTAGCTCACCAGGCTCCTCTGTCCATGGGATTTTCCAGGCAAGAGTACTGCAGGTGGTTGCTATTTCCTTCTCCAGAGGCTCTTCCCGACCCAGGGATCAAACCCACGTCTCCCGCATTATAGGCAGACACTTTATTGTCTGAGCCACCAGGGAGGAAAACCAAAACAGCCCAAGCAATGAACTTGGTGAGAGAAAGGAATAGGAGACTGGGGAAGCAGTTTCCCCACTCCCCAAGTCCTAGGTGCTAATGAGAAGGAAAGTTAAAATTTTACTAACTATAAGCAATAGGTCTTTATCATGGAATGAGACCTTTAGGCTCACTCAGGCAGCAAACTCTTATCTCAGGCCTCCAGGCCGACCCCCTCAGGGACCCTCTAGAGAGGCTGTTTGCTTTTCCCTCAGGGACTTTCCAGGAGAGTGTTTTTCCAAGAATTAGCTAAAATGTGGTAATGTGGTCCGATCAGCCGTTTCAACCTGATAAGTATACGAACCTATCCACGTAAAGGTCCAAACCTGCCCACCAATCAGGCGCTCCCCACCCTACCTGCACCTGTTTGTAACTCTTATGCTTAAATACTGCTCTGTAACCATTGTCCGGGGTTCGTCCCTCCTCGGAGGTGACTGAACCCCGGCGCGCCGGCTTAATAAATCCTCTTGCTGTTTGCATCGAATCCGAGTCTTGGTGATCTTTGGAGCGACGGGTTCCAGGAAAAGACTGCGAGGTCTAACACTAACTCAGTCAAGCCTAACTTTCAGAACGAACCAAATGAATTGGGTTGGCTAAAAAGTTCATTCTGATTTTTCCATAAGATGTAGTGGGGAAATCTGAGAGAATTTTTTTGTCAACTTTTTACTTTTTACCCCCAGATCTTACCACATTTTCTGGCAGCTTGTGTCCAGGAAGATATTTCACATTTTCATGGTCATTATTTATGATGTCTGTCAGTTTTCTCCCATTAACTGTTTCTTCAAACACCCACATCTTGACGGTGGAGGCAAACTTCTGAAGTTTCTTGACATTATTACCAATTATTTTTGCAACAGCTGAACCCCTGCAAAAGAAACAATGGAAAAGAAAACAATTAAAAAATAATAAAAAAAATTTTTTAAGAAAATGATAAACTCCCTTGAGCAGAAGAGAAAAAGCACAAGATTATAATTCAGAAGACTTGAGTTCTTATTCAAGCACTGAGCTTATAACTCAAGATATGATACTGCCTCAGCTGAAACTGGGTTGTGTTCACTTGGAAATACCACCCTGTGGTCAGGAAAGCCTCAGAACTTGGTACAAGGTCAAAAAGTACCTCCCCTTGAGACTATAAGGTATCAACCTTTCTTGGAAGAGACTATCACAGGTGGAAGAGAAACCCACCTGAAAGATGGCATAAAAATAACACTTCAGGGCTTCCCCAGTGGCTCAGTGATTAAGAATACACCTGGCAATGCAGGGGACCCGGGTTCAATCCCTGCTCCAGGAAGATCCCACATGCAGTGAGGCAACTGCTGCTGCTGCTGCTAAGTCGCTTCAGTCGTGTCCGACTCTGTGCGACCCCATAGACAGCAGCCCACCAGGCTCCCCCATCCCTGGGATTCTCCAGGCAAGAATACTGGAGTGGGTTGCCATTTCCTTCTCCGATGCATGAAAGTGAAAAGTCAAAGTAAAGTCGCTCAGTTGTGTCCGACTCTTCACGACCCCATGGACTGCAGCCTACCAGGCTCCTCCCCGTCCGTGGGATTTTCCAGGTAAGAGTACTGGAGTGGGGTGCCATTGCCTTCTCCAAGTGAGGCAACTAGGCCTGTACAACTCACAGGCTCTAGAGCAACTACTGAAGCCCATGTGTCTTACAGCCTGGGCTTTGCAATAAGAGAAGCCTCCACAATAAGAAGCCTGACCACCGCAACTAGAGAGTAGCCCCCTGCTCACCTCAGCTAGGGAAAGCAACAGAGACCCAGTGTAGCCAAAAATAAAATAAAGAAATCTTGAAAACAAAAAAGCAAAAAACAAACAAACAAACAGTTCAAGGGTTCCCAAGGTCTCCAAGGTCATTAGGCTATGTTTCAAATCCATCAACAGACGATTCATACGCAGTTACTGTAGAATAAGCTGTGTTCTGGTGAACTCCACCAGGGCCCAAGTGGAGTCATAAAGGAAAGACAAGATCCAAGTGGATTCAAGAAAAAGAGGAGAGCAAGGGCTCCAGGTCTGGTCTCCCCCTACCAGACAGCCAGCAGCCTCTAAAAGCTCCCTTTTCTCTGCATCTCTACTCACCAGACATATCCTGGGAATGAATCAGTCATCCACAGGCTCTCCCCCGAGGGGAGAGAAGATGCCGGTTCACGCAGCTGATGCCAGTGCTCTGCACAAGAGCCGTGGGTGTGCAGCTGGTCCCCACGGCAGAGATGCTGCTGATCAGCTCAGGCACCTGTGCCCATTTCAGGGACGTGCTGGGTGCAGCAATTTGGGCCAGGGGTGGTACCTAATCCCAGCTAAGCCAATCAGTTTCTTTTTCAGGACTTTGAACAGTTTGTTTCTTAGACAACCTTCCTGGTGTGAGGAGCAAAGGAAAGAAAGGCCTGGAGCACCTGGAGAATTCACATGTCAGGGCATTCATTATTTTTTCTAACGATTATTCTTAAGACAGTTTGTAAAATGAATAAGGGGTAATGACAAAAAGGGGGCAGGACCAAACTGATACAGAAGAGATGGAGAGGGTTATCCTTGCGTTTATCTTTGGCTGCACAATAGCTTATGTGCAACTGTGGCTCTCCCTGTGAATCCTTATTCTATGCCAGCAGGAC
The DNA here is from genome assembly GCA_006410675.1 of Oreotragus oreotragus. Classification (NCBI taxonomy): domain Eukaryota; kingdom Metazoa; phylum Chordata; class Mammalia; order Artiodactyla; family Bovidae; genus Oreotragus; species Oreotragus oreotragus. The sequence goes on along the minus strand of SJYX01013000.1, from coordinate 123,101 downwards.
AATTTATTAGCTAAATATCCATTAATCCAATTCTCCTCTGATACTTGATAGAAGAAAAGGCCAAGAATCTCCCCACCATCACTATCACCTTTATCCAAATGTTTATCCTGACAATTCACACAAGGTCAAAGAGACCAAGTGTGATTCTGATGAACCCAGCAAACCGAGATGGGTGGGGATCTCTAAGACACTAGGAATCCAAGTCTAGTAAAGCCAGTGAGAAAATAAACTAGAACCACAAGCGCCCTCCCCACTGTCCAGTCTTACTGGAAAACACTTGCTTCTCCCTTCAGTCGCCTCCTGAAGAAGCCAAGCATTTGCAACCAGGGACAAATCTACTGTAGTGTCTACTGAAAAGTTAGTTAAGAGAACTTAAATAACAATTGGAACAATTAAGAACTAAGCCCGCCAGACAGATCCTGTCCTACGGTGCTCAAAGGGGCTTGCTGCTGCTGCTGCTAAGTCACTCCAGTCGTGTCCGACTCTGTGTGACTCCATAGACGGCAGCCCACCAGGCTCCCCCATCCCTGGGATTCTCCAGGCAAGAATACTGGAGTGGGTTGCCATTTCCTTCTCCAATGCATGAAAGAGAAAAGTGAAAGTGAAGTCGCTCAGTCTGTCTGACTGTTAGAGACCCCATGGACTGCAGCTTAGGACAGAAAAAAAAAAAAGAACTCCAGGTACACTGTTCACTCCTGTAAGCTCATCAGGACTGCATTCTACCTGCTTCTTAGTTTCATCAACGCCTTCAGTCTTTCATTCATGCATTGATCTCGGTTGCAAAAAATGTCCTGAACACCTATAGTGTATAATGCATTTGGCAGGAAGCTGGCAATACAAAGCAGTGCTCTCCAAAGCTTCCCAACCACTTTGGGACTTCACTGGGATCCAGTGGCTAAGACACCACTCCCAATACAGGGAGCCCAGGTTCAATCCCTGGTCAGGGAACTAGATTCCCACATACCCCAACTAAGACTTGATATAGCCAAATTAAATAAATGAATATTTAAAAAAAAAAAAAAAGCTTCCCACATGAGGCAGGAGGTAGAGGGCCTCCCAAAGCAAAGCCATTGGAGATTCATTCCCTTTGGACCAAAACTCCAAGGTGAGAAGAGCAGGACAATTAAAGGAGGAAGTTGGACCCTGCCCGGATGACATATTTCTCATTTTCAAAGTCAGGAGACCTCCCCGACCACACATGTGCAGAGAGGCTCCTTGGAGGCTTCAGGGGAGTGATGCCAGGGATGCTCCCTACCCATACGCCTTTTTGGTACAATCCATCTAGGCCTAGTGATGTACGTGCACACATGCGAGGATTCTGAGATGTATCAAATATGGACTGTGAACGCAAACCAAAATGATCGGCCAAAGGAAAACCATGAAGAAATGCCCCATAAAAGTAATTCAAACTGCCAGGAGAGTGCGACTCAGGGACTCTCCCTGAGTCTTCCCGTGTGTCTATCCATACACACTGTACTCTTTTCTTCTTAATAAATACTTGCTTCACTACTTTCCGTCTTTGTGGAAGTTCTTTTCTGCAGAGCTGAAGGGCCAGGGCTCCTGTCACTGACCACTGGTCTAGTGGCTAGGATCTAGCTGACCTCAATCTGGACTCAGTCTCCAGCTGGGAACCCAAGCCCTGCCCCAAGCCCTTGCAGGCGGAGGCCACCTAAGAAAGAACAAAGTAAACGGAATTCACAGTCCTGTGTGTGGTAAGAGGTGAAGGGGAATGAGGGACACATGATTAGAAGGGTCAACTGTGACAGACTTTCAACACAAAGGACTCCAATGCAACCCAGTTCATCCAGGAAAAGTCTAGCACCCCCAGGATTCAGCTGAGAGAAATGATGCACAGACCTGGCGTTGGGGGTGGGGTGGGGGGCACGGGGAGGGTGGTCCAGGGAGAGACATAGGAACAGTTCCTACGNCCAAGCCCTTGCAGGCGGAGGCCACCTAAGAAAGAACAAAGTAAACGGAATTCACAGTCCTGTGTGTGGTAAGAGGTGAAGGGGAATGAGGGACACATGATTAGAAGGGTCAACTGTGACAGACTTTCAACACAAAGGACTCCAATGCAACCCAGTTCATCCAGGAAAAGTCTAGCACCCCCAGGATTCAGCTGAGAGAAATGATGCACAGACCTGGCGTTGGGGGTGGGGTGGGGGGCACGGGGAGGGTGGTCCAGGGAGAGACATAGGAACAGTTCCTACGTCTGCAGAGAAGTGAAGGGGCTTCACAACCTAGAGATGGGAAGAACGCAAAGGAGAGCTTCCAGCCAACTCTGAGCCAGTCACAGGAGTGGGGCCAAGCCAAAAATTAACCAGCCGATTCGGAGATGCACAAGCAACAACGCGTGTGTGTTATTTTCAGCACTGCGACGGGGGAGAGTGGGCTATTTTGCAGCAGGAGCAAAGGGATGTATCAGATATGCAGCCAGAGGTAACTCCAGGTGATTCGGCCAAGCCGGTCCTCTGTCACTCATGGACGGGGTCGGGGAGGGACAGGAAGAGATGCGATTGGGGAAGCAAGAAATTCAATTCACTGAAGAATCTAGGGAGATGAACAAACAAGAAGATCTGCAATCTAGCCATGTCTTCACCAGGCTTCCCTAGTGGCTGAGCTGGTAAAGAATCTGCCTGCAATGAGGGAGACCTGGGTTCGATTCCTGGGTTGGGAAGATCCCCTGGAGAAGGGAAANAGAATCTAGGGAGATGAACAAACAAGAAGATCTGCAATCTAGCCATGTCTTCACCAGGCTTCCCTAGTGGCTGAGCTGGTAAAGAATCTGCCTGCAATGAGGGAGACCTGGGTTCGATTCCTGGGTTGGGAAGATCCCCTGGAGAAGGGAAAGGCCACCCTCCGCCAGGATTCTTGGGCTTCCCTGGTGGCTCAGCTGGTAAAGAATTCGCCTGCAATACAGGAGACCTGGGTTAGATCCCTGGGTTGGAAAGATCCCCTGGCGAAGGCTGCCCACTCCAGTATCCTGGCCTGGAGAATTCCATGGACTATGTACCCCATGGGGTTGCAAAGAGTGGCCACAACTGAGCAACTTTCACTTCATATGTCTTCACCACTCTGCTCTCTATCCCTGGGTCCCAGACGGACAGACACTCACCTGCTGGAAGTCCTAACCTCCACTAGGCAACACCCCCAACCCCTTGGTGCTGGCTCCTCTCTTCCTCTCCAAAAGAAGTGATATTTTAATCAGCCAAGGGACAAGATATCTATCCAGGCAGGCTGACAATTTCCAGAACTGCACAGTGCAGAAGCTTTCTGGTCCAGAAAGGACCCCACAAGACCATCCCTCTTTAACCAAGGAGGAAACTCTTCAGGGAGAACAAACAAGGGTTCAGCTAGACTCTTCCCATCCCATGCCCGGAGCTGATCCAGCCTACGTATCCAAGGGAAGAGAATGGTCAATTTTGGTCTGTGAGTCATGTCCAACTCCTAGCGACCCCATGGGCTGAAGCCCGCCAGGCTCCTTTTTCCATGGGATTCTCCAGGCAAGAATACTGGAGTGGGTTGCCATTTCCTTTTCCATAATTATGGTCTAAATAACGTCTACTTTCTTATTTCTAAAAGCTATTCATGAAAGATGAAAAAAACAATTATAAATAATTCACTACCAGAGAGAACCACTGTTAACATTTTGCATAATACTTTGCAGCTAAGGGCTTTTAGAGTACAATCAAATGCCAGAGTATTTAGATGCAAATGTGAAAAATAAAGTATTTTAAAAATAGATTCAATTTGGTGAATGCTTATTTGATCTCTGGATAGGGAAGCTTCCTAAGTTTAAAATCAAAGCACAGAGGTGTGAACAACTTCACAGAGAAAAAGGAGAGGGAAAAGGAGATGAAAAAAAAAAAGCCTGTCTATCAAAATCTAAACTGCAGGAGAAAAGCCTAAGATAGAATGCTCGATTTAACAGAAAACAGGGTGCAAAAGTGTACCTAATATATGATCATACGCAATTAACAAAATACATACTACCTCACACCTGTCAGGGTGGCTACTATATTAAAACAAAATGAAAAAACAAGTGTTAGTGAAAAAACATGTACAGAAATTGGAATGCTCTGCTGGTGGGAATGTAAAATGGCACAACTGCTATGAAAAACAATACAGGGTTCCTCAAAAAACTAAAAATAGAATTACCATCTGATCCAGCAATTCCCCTTCTGGGCATACACCCAAAAGACTTGAAAGCAGCATCTTGAAGAGGTATTTGTACACCAATGTTCATGGCAGAATTATACATGACAGCCAAAAGATGAGGCAACCCAAGTGCTCACTGATAAAGAGAAGGTGGTGTATATATTTAATCATTCAGCCTTAAAAAGGAAGGAAATTTTGGTACATGCTACAGGTAAAACATGAGGACATTACACTAAATGAAATAAGCCAGTTCCAAAAAAAAAAAAAATAATCACTGTATAATTCCACATATGTGAGGAATTCATATGAACTCTTTCTGCAAGTTGGAATCCAGTCACTACACAGAGGAGCCCAAGCTCGCCTGCTGCAGGCAGAGAAACATGTGGCTGGTCAGCCCCATCAGCCTGGCCAAAGCCCACCCACTGTGAAAGGGGGTGTGGAGGACCAAGAGCCCCAGCCCACTCCCCACCTGACTGCTGCCTTACCCGTGAGCCCAGGAGAGACCAGCACAGATCCACCCAGCTTAGCCCAAACTGCCGAGCCCCAGAATCAGAAGCCAACGGAGATGGCTGTTGAAGTCAGGAAGTCTCAGGAGGAGATAGTTGGGCAGCAGCAGATAACTGAAGTCCTGGCACCCAACTGTGGAAGGCGCTGAGCCCCAAAGTGCAGAAGGATGGCAAAGCGCCACGAGGAGAACCCCAGAGGAGCTGGAGGAATGCCAGGCTTAGCTCCTGATGCCATCAAGCCCTGGGAGTCAGGGATGAGGGGCAGAAGAAAGATCTGGAGGTGAGGCGCCTGACACAACTTCCCACCGGCAACCGCTGAGAAACCTGGAGATACTACAGAGAAGAGCTGGTGGATACATGACTCTCTAAACAAAGGGACGTGTCTTCAGAAAGAGTGGGCTCACCTGGCCGCTGCTCTGAGGCTAACAGGTGGAAGCTGGTCTCTCACATACACGGCTTTTCTAATGATTAATTTTCTAGATTAATTTTAAGATCGGTTACCTTATTAATGGGGCTTCCTTGGTGGCTCAGTGGTAAAGAATCCACCTGTGAGGCAGGAGACGCAGGAGATGCGGGCTGGATCCCTGGGTGGGGAAGATGCCCTGGAGGAGGGCATGGCAAGCCACTCCAGTATTCTTGCCTGGAGAATCCCATGGACAGAGGAGCCTGGTGGGCTACAGTCCGTGGCGTTGCAGCGTCAGACATGACTGAAGCAACTGAGGGCGCACACACCTTATAAACAGCAAAGTGTGATCATGCCATAACTGCAGGAAAAGGGATGCCTGCTGTGGAGGGAAACTGAACAGGATCTTTTTTCCCAAGACTTTTGCCACCAAGGAAGTCCCTCTGGGATGATTTTTAAGACCTCACTTCAATTTGATTTTTCTTAAATGGAATATTGCTTATACTAGACTTTTTTAGGGAGGGTAAGATATTCAATTTTTTTTGTGCAGATGGGACTTGTTCAGATAAAAGTATGCTTCTCACTAAAAATGGTAAGAATTAGGAACTTCTCTGGCAGTCCAGGGCTTAAGACTCCCCATTTCCACAGCAGGGCATGTGGGTTCAATCCCTAGTCTGGGAACAAAGATCCCACATTCTGCTTGGTCATGGCCAAAAAACTAAATAAAAATGATAAGAATTTCTAGAAACAAGCACACTGAAGTTAGAGGGATCTGCGTTTCAATTCTCTGTATTAAACACTGATCTTGAAAAGTTTTCCGATGTCAATTTCATCATCTAAAATAGCGATAATAATAGTAACTCATAGGCTTATTATTAGATATACATGAAATAGCGGGTATCCCAGACACAGAAAATGCCCATAAGTGGTAACTACTATAATGATTATCCCCCTTAAAGACGAGCAGGAAATGAAGAATAGTGAAAGAGGGCTCACATAGGAAAACCGGACTCACCCCCAGAATAGCTGTGATGTTTTTACTGCACAGAAACAGAAATAGGTGTATCAGCCTGGAAGGTGTTTTCAGCCTGGCTGGTCGGGGAAATGGGTCTCCTCCCAGGTCGCCCCTACCCATCACTACCCACTCCTGCTTCCAGAGCAAAGGCGTGTCAGTTCCGCTGCCTGTGGACAGAGAAAGGGTCATTTTTGACCTCAGAGGAGCTCACACACCGATGCTCAAATCCGTTCAAGCTCTCCATGTCAGGATACAGCAAGAATCATCACTGACACTGAGTAACACAGACGAAAAAGGATGACACAGGGGATGAAGAGCCACCCAGGCTATATTCAGACGCTTCCAGCAGGACAAACAGAGTCACCCACATGTCCAGCTTCGGCCATCAGTGCAAAGTAGGCCAAAGGTCCCCGTGACCTTCAGTCCCAGGAGTCAGTCAAGCTGTGAGTGACAGTATAAACAGGGGCAGAAGATAACTTCTAGAAACACCTCCTGCTCTCTGATCTTTTCCCCTCCTCTGCCTCTGTTCCTTGGCATTTTGTGATTAGCATCGGCTCTCAGGTAGAAGTAGGCTTCTCACTGAAAATGATTAAGAATTTATAGAGACATGAATTGGAGTTAGAAGGATCTGCGCTCCCACTCCACCTTATTAAACACTGACCTTGCAAAGGTCAGTTGTGTGACTTAATAACGGTGCTGGTCAAAGATGACCCAACTAACAAAAACAACATTTTTTCATTAGCTGACATTTACTGAGTGCTAGTCGCTCTGCACTCTCCTGAAAAAGTGAAGGTTGCTCAGTCCTGTTCAGTTCTTTGGGACCCCATGGAAAGTCCATGGAATTCTCTAGCCCAGAATACTGGAGTGGGGAGCTTTTCCCTTCTCCAGGGATCTTCCCAACCCAGGGATTGAACCTAGGTCTCTCCTGGATCACCTCACTGCATTCTAACTATGATCCTCAACAGCAGGTACCAGTGTCAGAACCTGACCCCTGGAGAGAAGCAGTTTGCTCAAGGTAAGAAACCAGGAGATCAGGGTGGAATCCTATTACTGCTGCCTCCTGCCTCACCCGGCCTCCCAAGGAGGTTTGGGGTGTTTCTGGACTTAGCTCCCAGGCACATAGGTGGGGTTGCAAATACAACTGAAACCAAGTGGGGCCCTGTGGGGCTCCCAGGCACAGAGGCCTTTCTGTGTACCGTTTCTGGTAGGCAAGACTGCAGCCACTATACCTTTCCTGAGTTCCAAAGGGTAGATTCGAACAGTTGGCTAATCAACCAAGAAACCACCTAAGGCAAGATTAAAGGGACTAGAGCAGCTCATCAAGGTTAGAAGACCAACCACCTGAGATCCAGCACACTCCCTGATCTTGTCAGCAAACCCATCTTTGACCCACTGTTATAAAAACCCTCACCAAGTTCTCTGGAAGAGACACACAGCTTTTCCAGGCAGAAGCCTGGTGTGACCCCCTTAGCCTGGTCAGGTAATAAAGCGGTCCTTTTCTGCTTCACCCACAGCTCTGGTCTCCAGGGTTTGGTTCCGCATCGATGCACAAAGAGGCTGAGCTCTCACTAACACAACCCTGAGGTTTTAGTTATCAAACTGCATCTTAGCCCTGTATCTGGATGGCTGTTCCAAGGAGAGATCTCCTGGAGATCTTTTTCCTGAAGGAACTCTGTTTCATCTTTGCAGGAACTTAGGAGGCTTTTGTTTTTTCCTTTCAGTTGCTTTTATGAGTCATAGGGACCAGGCCCATGAAACATGGTGCTGGTTAGGAAGCACCTCACTGCAACCCTGCAGCAGGCAGCCCAGCAGGGCTCAATGAGGTGCCCCAGCCTCCACTCTCACCAGCTGTAAGTGCAACAGGGCGGGACAGGGCCTGTCATTCTTCAGGTATCTGCATAGTTATAGATGCTCACTTACATTGCAGGATGAACTTAATGTGAGCCACCTTATAGCTACAGATGTAACACCTTTCTTTACCTAAGCATTCTGAGCAACTTCAAGTTCCCAAGTGTAATCACTGCTTAGGCAACTTCCTATTCCTGAGAATCTGGAAGGGTCTGTCTTGGTGATCTGTTTTAAAATTAGTGGAAGATTGGGTTCAGTGTTTGTGGAAAAGATTGTGGCTCAGTGTTCAAGACTCTGTGTTCTAATGCGAGGGTATGGGTTTGATCCCTGGACTGGGAACTGGAACTAAGATCCCACATGCTTTATGGCAAGGCAAAAAAAAAAAGTTAGCAGAAGGCTAAAGTCCCTGAAGGGAAAAAAAATCTGCCCTGCTCTCAGGGAATGTGATTCAGCAAGTTCAGATTCCTTGGTACTAATTCTGGTTCAGATGGTAAAGAATCTGGCTGCAATGCAGGAGGTCTGGGTTCAATCCCTGGGTTGGGAAGACCCCCTGAAGAAGGAAATAGCAACCCACTCCAGTATTCTTGCTTGGAGAATTCTATGGACAGAGGAGCCTGGAGGGCTACAGTCCACAAGGTCACAAAGAGTCGGACACGACTGAGTGATCAATACACACACACAATTCTGATGCACGTGGTCTTTGGACCATGTTTTAACAAACACTATTAAAAACACTGGATTCCACTTTGCTGTCAAAGGTCTGTATAGTCAAAGCTATGGTTTTCCCAATAGTCATGTATGGCTTTGAGAGTTGGGCCAAAAAGAAAGCTGAGCACCAACGAACTGATGTTTTCAAATTGCGGTGCTGAAGAAGACTCTTGCGAGTCCCTTGGACAGCAAGGAGATCAAATCAGTCGGTCCTAAAGGAAATCAACCCTGAATATTCACTGGGAGGGCTGATACTGAAGCTGAAGCTCCAATCCTTTGGCTACCTGATGTGAAGAGCCAACTCTTTGGAAAAGACTGTGATGCTGGGAAAGACTGAAGGCAGAAGGGGATGATAGAGGATGAGATGGTTGGATGGCATCACTGACTCNTGGGAGGGCTGATACTGAAGCTGAAGCTCCAATCCTTTGGCTACCTGATGTGAAGAGCCAACTCTTTGGAAAAGACTGTGATGCTGGGAAAGACTGAAGGCAGAAGGGGATGATAGAGGATGAGATGGTTGGATGGCATCACTGACTCAATGGACATGATCTGCACAAATTCTAGGAGGCAGTGAAGGACAGGGAAGCCTGGCGTGCTGCAGTCCATGGGGTTGCAAAGAGTCAGACACGACTTAGCAACTGAACAACATTAAAAAACATCTAATCTTGGGACTTCCCTGGCAGTCCAGGGGTTAAGATTCCATGCTTCTAGCTCAGGGGCGTGGGTTTCATCCCTGGTCGGGGAAATAAGAACCCACAAGCCACAGGAGGAAAATAAACCTAAAACGTCTAAACTGTGGCAGATATTTTATTCCACTTTGTATTTCTTTTGAACGCAATCTTCCAAGTCCTTATCTATCTGTGACCTGAAGGCGGAGACAGTGTCCATTGCATTCCTACCCCTGGAAAGACCACTATATCTGCATGGAGCAGACAGGCAAATGTCTATGACCAGAGCTGAACACTCAGTGGGCCCGTGGGCAGCCTCTCTGTGTCATTTTCTGTTCCTAAGTTCCTGAATCTCTCTGCTGAGGTCGTGGAAACTCTCTCTAGGACTGGTGTGGCTCTGTACCCGCGACAAAGTCTGGGAAGCCAGTGACTGTTCCCATCTGATCCCATCATTAATGGAGCCCAGCAGCCAGGCCAAATCATCTGCACATTTCTCAATTGCTCTGCTCCAGCGTCACTAGCCAAGTTCCACTCCATTTCCTTGACCCGGAGCAAGCCAAGAAAAACAGTTAAGTACATCAGAGTGAAGCTGCGGGAAGGCAGCCAAAGTCAGAGATGGGGGCAGGAGGGTCATTTCACGACTCTAGCTCCAGGCCCAAATCCCACATGGCCTAGCCATTCTATTTCTCCTGCACCTTGCAAAAGAAGGAAAAGGTGCTGTTATCTGTGGTTCTGGGGCCTCTTTCGGAAGAGGAAACTAGTGTTAAAGAACACACGATGAATGGGCGTGTTTCAGGCTCACAGTCCATGAGGCAGCCGACATTTCACTTAAATGCCTGGGGATAAGAACTGGTAAAGTCCAGCAGCAAGTCCAAATGAAGCTCTCCAGTGGATAGTTACTGACTCAATTAAATGTAGGACAGAACATTTTGTTGTGGTTGAAAAAAGTTTACAGAAAAGTGCAAAATATCCTAGTATTTGCAGGGATGTGAGATAAAATACTACTTGTAAACATTCTCTTGCATCTGATGGAATTCTTCCGGAAAGAACAGAATAAACTGATAACACTGGTTTTCCTCCAGGAGGTACCTTGGGAGACAACTGTGGGTTGTCTTATAACTTGGAAAATAATTTTTTTTGGTGGGTTATGGGGTACCTTTCAAACACTGTGAATATGTGAATTTTTGCCAAATCATATATAATTACACTTCTTCGTTAAAAAATGAGTTTGGGGTGACTTACCCAGTGGTCAAGTCTCCATGCTGCCAATACACGGCGGGGTGGGGGGGGGCAGGGAA
>SJYX01013000.1:85133-110657 GCA_006410675.1 Oreotragus oreotragus | reverse complement strand
TTAAGGACATCACTCTTTTAACTATTCTTATACCAGTCCCTCGAATGTGGGAAAAATAGCGGGCGGCCATGGAAAAAGATTGAAAATATCAGATGTTATACCATATTCCGCCTCCTCGCCCCCAGCCCACTTTCCTCTACAGTCACCCAAACACACCAAATAGTCCAACTGTATTAAGTCTGAGAAAGGGAACTAAAAGGGCTAACGTTTAAAGTGCTTACGAGAGCGCCTAGCACAGCCGAGACGCAAAGCTTCGCAAACACCCCCTCCCCTCCGCCCCGGCCCCCCAGGTAAGAATTCCCAAAGCCTTTGAGCTACTGGAGGAGCCCAGGCTGTAGGCAACTTGGATTTTCTTCCCGATATGTTAGTAAGATACCAGACTCAGCAGAAGCCTGGATCCGGACTTGCACTTGGAAGGGCAGAGCCGGCCCCGCCCTCCACCTGCAAGGCAGGTACCCTTCATCCCCCTCTGCCTCGGTTTCCTTGACACGGAAACCCCAGGGAGAATGCGCGAGCCTCCTACAACTCCTCTACCCAGGCGATCTGCCCAGGAGAATGGAGAACGTCCTGAGGATGTTGCCCAAACCCCACGGGCAAGCAGGTGGCCACCGTGCGTCCGCTGCCTGGTGCCGCGAGCGCAGACAGGTGCCCGCGGGCACCCCGTCCCCTCTCTCTGCGCCGCCTCCATGAGCACGCGGGCTCTGGGCCTCCCCAGCTGGTGCCTCGGCGCGGCCTCCCCGGGTGCGCGGTGCCCAGCCGGGCCGCGACGCTGCCCGCCCCGCCTCCCCACGCGCGGAGCCGGGTGTCCTCGCCGGGGCGGGGACGCGCGCCCTCGCTCTCCCTGGAGAGGGGCTTCCTGGAGGCTGAGTCCGCGCCGCCCGCCCGCTGCCGCTCACCAGTTCCCCGAGCCCACGATGCACACTTTCAGGGGCGCCGCTGCCATGGTTCAGGCCGAACACTGCAGACCGGCGCGCGCCTACCGGATCGGCTGCCCGCCTCCACCCGCTCGGCATGAACCCACTGCGGCGCACGACGGCCCCGCCCCGCCGCCTCTCGGCCAATGGCCGCAACCACCCCGGCCCGGGCGCCCGGGGCCACAGCTGACAGCCCGGAGGGCCAGCCCCACCACTCCCGAGAGCCACTGCGCACGCCCGGCCCCGTGAGCCCCCGCCCATCCCAGCGCGAGGCCTCTCGGGACTTGTAGTCCGCTTCCCCAGACCGCCTCTCGCGCCGCGCCACGTGCAGCTCTGGCTGGTTTCGCCGAGACTCGCGCTACCGGCGCAGGGGACGTACCGCCTTCCTCGCGGAGCAGGCTTTCTCTGGTGCCTCCTGCTCCACCTGTCTCGGGAGGTGCTGCGAGGCTGCAATTTGAAGCCAAGAGAGGACTCTGGACTCTAAAGTCGACCCGGCTTGGCCCAGAGCCCCAAGAGGCCACTTTAGTTTCTTCAGACTCTGCCTCACCTGTGGAAACAAGAAATCGCCTGGCACCGCCGAACTTCTCGGTGGCCGTGTATCGTCTGAGGCCTTTGAGAACTGACCGGAGAGTACCTGCCCTCCAGGGTGGGAACTTTCTAGAGTCAGGGCAGTGGGGGAGAGACCTGGACACGGGGGCGTCGCCCTCACCCACTGGCTTGGCAGGACTTGGCTCCTCAGTTGTCTTCGCCCCAGGGCACCCGAAGGGTTTGAGGTTCTGAGGCCTCGCTTCCCTGCTTCCTGAGAAACTGAGAGTTGTGTATCCATTCTGAGCATCACTTTCCACCAGGCGCCGCGCTGGACCCTGAGGAGGAAACAAAGTGGTGTGAACCGGAGATTCTCAACTCCGCTACATCTCTGAGTCTCTGGAACTTTTCAAAACCTCCACGCAAAGGCATCACCTCAGACCAACTGCATCAGAATCTCCCGGAATGAGATACAGATATCCAAATTTTTTCATGTTCAGGGGGGTGACTACAAAAGGACTCAAGATTGAGAACCAGAGAACTAAAATATCAGAGACTGGCGGAGGAAGCAAATACTCTAGTACCTAGAAAAATATTAGGCCTGTTAGTTTGATGCCCAGAGGATTAACTGTTATTTTTGTTACGTCTATATTTTGTGAAAATTTTACTTCTATTATTGATGGTACTAACTCAAAAAACTCCCTAGAGAGAGAGTGGGTGAAACAAACCATGCTTTCCACTCCTCACTGGTGGTTTGCTCTCAATTCCTTGCCAAGAAAGATACCAAAGCAGGAAAAACTCAAAAGGTGGACTATCTAAACTTTATTCATTTTTATCCCCTTGCATTTGTGTTATCAAATGAGTTTGCCTAACTCAATGATGAGCTTGTATTTGAGGAGCAGCATACATTACCAAGATTTATGCCAAGTGATCAGTTCATGTTTAACTTTTGCCTGAAAGATTTGTACCTCATGTGGACACTTGGTCTCCCCGATGTTGCAACTGCGTCTGCGTGAAAATGAGTGGTCTGGCTGTTTTGTGAACTCATCTTGCACAGCATCATCATAGAGGGTTTATCGGCCACCCGAGATACACAACACATTGTGCCAGGATGGACATAGTGAGTAGCCATTTATTTTACAGATCGGTTGCAAAGATCAAAACTAACACCACAGAGGTGAAACCCATGGGTAGAACATTGAGAGAATAAAGCAAACTGCAAGAGATTGCACACGGAGAATTCTAGTTCTGTCAGTTCAGAAACAAGCAAAATTATGTGTATCACTGTAGATATATACATACATAGCATAACTGTAAAGGAAAAGAACGGAAACGAACACAAAATGCAGGGTTGTGGTTATAGTGGAAAGGAGGGTTGGTTATTCTTCATATTATTGTGTATATATTAGAAACACTTGTATATCGACCTAATGAGGAGCATGGGGAAGAGGAGAAGCTCTAGTGCTGAGATCTCTGGTTCTCTGCCAGTCCCCTCCTGATCTGCTAAGATGGCAGTGCTGCCAGTTGGCCTTCTGTGGGTCTCCTTCCCCAGGAGGGTTGAACAACCCAGATGACAACACTCTAGCCAGTCTCATTGGACAAGCCGACTCTTGAGGGACCTGGAGAAGTCCCAGGGTGTTTACGACTCAGTGCATGGTGCATGGAGACAGCATGACTTTGTGCATGTATCTTGATGAAAACTCATCAGGCAGCTAGGAGAAGCCAGGAAGCCCTTTAGAAACAGCCCAGCGGTCTCCTTCACCAGGCCACTGAGTTCCTGAAGCACAGTTCTGACTTTCTAAGTACAGGAGACAATGGCAACAGTATTGCCAAACTCTCCTCTGTAACTGGAGACTCCATTCCTCTCTTATGCCCCGACCTTCAGCCTTCTACCCTGTCTCTGACACCCTCCCTGGGCCTTTGGACGCCTGCCTGCTGCCGGGTCCCAAAGCCAATGGTGCGTGTCAGGCAGTGACACTCCACTTCCAGGGCTCAACAACCCCCTGATTATTTCTTGTTGCTTAACAGAGCATCCCGAGGTTGGGTCTCCAGGTAACCACATTCATTTGTTTAGCTCTAGAATCAGAGGGGACAGCTCTCTCCACATGGGGTACATGATCAAAGAGAGCTGGAGGCTTCACTTCCAAGATGCTTCATTGCCTGCTAAGACCAGGTGCAGCCAAATAAATTTTTTTTTTTTTAAGAAAAAAGGTGCAGTCAGCAAGGTGATAGGCTGGGAGGGGACTCAAAGGAGCTCTTCCAGGCAGGGGGACTAGCATTGGCTAAGATTCAGAGATTACAAACAGATGACATGTTCAGGAACTAAAAGGAGCTCAGTAAGGATGGAAGGGAGAACAAATAAGGGGAAGAGTATGAAGGGCAGGGGAAATGAAGAGAAATGAAAGTTGGGAGGTGGAGGCGGTGTCTGGTCACGATTGGCCTTGTAAACCATATCAGAGAATTAGAACTGAAATCCTAAGGGCAGAAGAAGCCATTGTAGACTTTCAGGTAGGAGCTTGGCATCATCAGGGCCAAGAGGCAGAGGCCAGATGGGAGCCTGTTTGTTTTTAATTAAAGTTTACTGGGATATAGTTGATTTACATTGTTGTGTTAGTTTCAGGTGTATAGCAAAGTGATTCAGTAGTACATATGCATATTTTCGTTCTTTTTTAGATCCCATTCCCATACAGATCATTACAGAGTATTAAGTAGAGTTCTCTGTACTATACAGTAGGTTCTTATTAGTTATTTTTAATTTTATTAATTTTATTTTTTTTGCCCCATCACGTAGCATGTGGCGATCTTAGTTTCCCAACTAGGGATTGAACCTGGGCCCCAGGCAGTGAAAGCACAGAATCTTGTGAAATACAAATTGGCACTTGCCATCTGCCTCTACAAGGATTAAATCACTTGCTGCTGCAGCTGCTGACTTTCAACATCCACTGAAAGGATTTCAGGGTGGAAAGCAGAAATGCACTCTGTGCTCTGGAAAAAACTGGCAGAACAGGGCTTCAGATAGTTAAATATTTTCAGGAGCTGATTTTATGAGTCCAATTCTTGTATCTCTTGATTATCTAGAAAAGCACTAAAATCCTTCACGATGACCACTACTCCTTGTGACTAGTAGAAACCTGCAAAAAATGCAGCCTTCACTGCATGTACCCCTCTTCACCAAAATCACCTTGCACCCTACCTCTTTGAAGCAGGTTCTCAGAGCTGTCTCCCAGGCTATAGTATACTTTATGCGTGTGTGCTAAGTTGCGTCAGTCGTGTCCAACTCTTTGCGACCCTGTGGACTGTACCCCACAGGCTCCTCTGTCCGTGGGATTCTCCAGGCAAGAATACTGGAGTGGGTTGCCAGGCCCTTCTCCAGGGGATCTTCCCAATCCAGGAATTGAACCTGCATCTCCAGTGTCTTCTGCATTGACAGGCGGGTTCTTTATCACTGGTGCCAACTCGGAAGCTCCCATAGTATTCCTCATTTTGCCCCAAATAAAACTTAACTCTCAACTTTCATGTTGTGCATTTTTCTTTTGAAGTTGGCATTCCTAACCTCTGGACTGCCAGGGAAGACCCTAGTTATCTATTTTTTATATAGTAGTGCATATATATGTGGATGTCAGTCCCAATCTTCCGATTATCTTTCCCNAACAACCCAGATGACAACACTCTAGCCAGTCTCATTGGACAAGCCGACTCTTGAGGGACCTGGAGAAGTCCCAGGGTGTTTACGACTCAGTGCATGGTGCATGGAGACAGCATGACTTTGTGCATGTATCTTGATGAAAACTCATCAGGCAGCTAGGAGAAGCCAGGAAGCCCTTTAGAAACAGCCCAGCGGTCTCCTTCACCAGGCCACTGAGTTCCTGAAGCACAGTTCTGACTTTCTAAGTACAGGAGACAATGGCAACAGTATTGCCAAACTCTCCTCTGTAACTGGAGACTCCATTCCTCTCTTATGCCCCGACCTTCAGCCTTCTACCCTGTCTCTGACACCCTCCCTGGGCCTTTGGACGCCTGCCTGCTGCCGGGTCCCAAAGCCAATGGTGCGTGTCAGGCAGTGACACTCCACTTCCAGGGCTCAACAACTCCCTGATTATTTCTTGTTGCTTAACAGAGCATCCCGAGGTTGGGTCTCCAGGTAACCACATTCATTTGTTTAGCTCTAGAATCAGAGGGGACAGCTCTCTCCACATGGGGTACATGATCAAAGAGAGCTGGAGGCTTCACTTCCAAGATGCTTCATTGCCTGCTAAGACCAGGTGCAGCCAAATAAATTTTTTTTTTTTTAAGAAAAAAGGTGCAGTCAGCAAGGTGATAGGCTGGGAGGGGACTCAAAGGAGCTCTTCCAGGCAGGGGGACTAGCATTGGCTAAGATTCAGAGATTACAAACAGATGACATGTTCAGGAACTAAAAGGAGCTCAGTAAGGATGGAAGGGAGAACAAATAAGGGGAAGAGTATGAAGGGCAGGGGAAATGAAGAGAAATGAAAGTTGGGAGGTGGAGGCGGTGTCTGGTCACGATTGGCCTTGTAAACCATATCAGAGAATTAGAACTGAAATCCTAAGGGCAGAAGAAGCCATTGTAGACTTTCAGGTAGGAGCTTGGCATCATCAGGGCCAAGAGGCAGAGGCCAGATGGGAGCCTGTTTGTTTTTAATTAAAGTTTACTGGGATATAGTTGATTTACATTGTTGTGTTAGTTTCAGGTGTATAGCAAAGTGATTCAGTAGTACATATGCATATTTTCGTTCTTTTTTAGATCCCATTCCCATACAGATCATTACAGAGTATTAAGTAGAGTTCTCTGTACTATACAGTAGGTTCTTATTAGTTATTTTTAATTTTATTAATTTTATTTTTTTTGCCCCATCACGTAGCATGTGGCGATCTTAGTTTCCCAACTAGGGATTGAACCTGGGCCCCAGGCAGTGAAAGCACAGAATCTTGTGAAATACAAATTGGCACTTGCCATCTGCCTCTACAAGGATTAAATCACTTGCTGCTGCAGCTGCTGACTTTCAACATCCACTGAAAGGATTTCAGGGTGGAAAGCAGAAATGCACTCTGTGCTCTGGAAAAAACTGGCAGAACAGGGCTTCAGATAGTTAAATATTTTCAGGAGCTGATTTTATGAGTCCAATTCTTGTATCTCTTGATTATCTAGAAAAGCACTAAAATCCTTCACGATGACCACTACTCCTTGTGACTAGTAGAAACCTGCAAAAAATGCAGCCTTCACTGCATGTACCCCTCTTCACCAAAATCACCTTGCACCCTACCTCTTTGAAGCAGGTTCTCAGAGCTGTCTCCCAGGCTATAGTATACTTTATGCGTGTGTGCTAAGTTGCGTCAGTCGTGTCCAACTCTTTGCGACCCTGTGGACTGTACCCCACAGGCTCCTCTGTCCGTGGGATTCTCCAGGCAAGAATACAGGAGTGGGTTGCCAGGCCCTTCTCCAGGGGATCTTCCCAATCCAGGAATTGAACCTGCATCTCCAGTGTCTTCTGCATTGACAGGCGGGTTCTTTATCACTGGTGCCAACTCGGAAGCTCCCATAGTATTCCTCATTTTGCCCCAAATAAAACTTAACTCTCAACTTTCATGTTGTGCATTTTTCTTTTGAAGTTGGCAGTCCTAACCTCTGGACTGCCAGGGAAGACCCTAGTTATCTATTTTTTATATAGTAGTGCATATATATGTGGATGTCAGTCCCAATCTTCCGATTATCTTTCCCGCATCATCTCCCTTGGTAACCATAAGTTTGTTTTCTACATCTGCGATGCAGAGTTTAATCTACATGGGAAGTGATACTGGATACATAGGGTGGAGGTCAGTGTGGTGGTGACAGCCATGGGGAGATGTGGGTGAAACTGAGACATGCCTAGGAAGTAGAAAAATAAGACTTACTGCTTTGGGGGAGCAGAGAAATGAAAGAGTCTAGGATGTCTCCACCTTTCAGCCTTGGGCAATTGAATGAGCATCATTTGCTAAAACAGGAAGAGTAATCGATATGAAGAGAGGGATGATGAGCTCAGATCTGGAGAAGTTAAGTCTAAGGAGTGCATTTGGTTTCCACATATAGATTTCAGGAAGGCAGTTAGGGAGACATGTTTGTAGATCATCAGTATGAACTCGAGGGCTCAGTGCTTAGAACACTGCCAATCATGGAGTGGACACTCTGTAAGCATTGAGTGAAAGAGATTGAGATCACTCACACAGAAGGGTCAGGTAACAAAGGAAGACAAAGCAGGACAGGACTCTGAAATGGATTTAACATTTAAGAGCCTGGGAGAACGAGGAAGGAGCAGAAGGAATACAGAGTGTGGTGTTGTGGTCGTCAAGGAAGACCACATTTCCAGCAGGAGGGATGGTCACAGGGGAATTTGAGGGTGGTCAGATAAGATGAGACCAGAGTACACCTCTCATGCTAGCAGAAGGCTGCTGGCAAAGCATGGTTGTGCAGGTAACACACTGCACAAGGCCAGTGGGCACCATGCCTACTGTGTACATTGTAGATATGTGTGTTTGAGAGTACCTTTTTCTGACAGATGGAAGCAAGTGCCCTTGCGGAGGGATACTTTTCTCCAGTCCATACTGGAAAGGTGTGGTACAGATAGCCACCTCCCTGGTTGTTGGTGGGCCTGGTCAGAAGATTTCAGTTTTGGTTCTGGGCAGAGCTTGAAGTAGATGGAGGCTTAAATGGAAAACAAAGAAATGGCACTTGAAAGAATATAGAAACTGCTTTCCAAAAGTTTGGCTGTCAGCAGAAGATGAGGGCTGGGGCCATGTGGGGAGGGATGACAAAACCCAAGGGAAAGGGAAGAATTTGAAGGGTTTTTTTTCTCCTCCTTAAATCATGTGGAAAAGGCTAGAACATGCTGGACTATTCCTAGGAAGGAACCAGTAGAGAGGGAGAGGGAGAAAACACAGAAGAGAGAATGAGAGGGAGAGGAGGAGAGGGAGAGAGAGGCTAGTCTTAAATTAGATGAGATGGAGAAGTACTCTGAGAGACACCTGAGAGAATCAAAGGAGCCAGCCCTCCAGGAAGAGGAAGTAGGCAGTGCAAAGGCCCTGCAGCAGAAAATGAATAGCCTCTGTGTTTAAGGAACAGAAGAGCTAAAGAACAGTGAACAAATGTGAGAGAAGGGAGAACTGTGGTCAGAGAGGCAGAATTTAGGCAAACTAAATTGTAGGGCATTGTGGTCTATGGTTTAAAAGGAAAAAAAAAAAAAAGATTTCCCAGTAGCCAAATCTGGGTCAACACAATCATTAAAGTAAATAATGATAAACAATGAGGATTTACTCTATAGCACTGGGAACTACATTCAATATCTTATAATATCCTAAAAAGAGAAAAGAATCTGGAGAAGAATATACATTTATGTGTGTAACTGGGCTTTCAAGTTGGCTCAACTGGTAAAGAACCTGCCTGCCAGTGCAGGAGACACAAGAGATGAGGGTTCGATCTCTGGGTCAGGAAGATCCCCTGGAGAAGGCAATGGCCACCCACTCCCGTAGTCTTGCCTGGAGAATCCCATGGGCAGAGGAGCCTGACAGGCTACAGTCCATTGAGTTGCAAAGAGTTGAACATGGCTGAGCACACAGACACGTGTAACTGAATCAGTTTGCTGTGTAACTGAAACTAGCAGAATGTTGTAAATCAGTATACTGTAACTAAAATAAAAAAGTAAGTAAATAATAAATAGCGAAAAAATAAATAATGATAGTAATGGGCTTTGAATGAACTGAAAAGTCATGGGTCCATGGTGATTTAGAGAAATAAGTAAGCAAAGCAACAGGAGAGACAGTCTTGCTTACAACAGCATGCCAACAAATAAACACTAAGTTCCAGAGTCAGCAGTGGCTGCCAAAATAGTGGTGGAAGTTTGATGAGGGACAAGAGACTTGGCCTCAGAATCTCCACGTAAATTTCTTACAAGAGATAAAAGAGTCACCTCACAGTAGAGAAAATTGGCTGTCACCAACTTAACCTGTTGGGCACCACAGACATTCCCCGAGATGGGACACACATGCCTTCTTTAGCTGGCGCGAGAAGGCATGTAGTTAATATAGGCTTGTCAGAAAAATATTTCGAAATAGTTCCTAGGTCTTGGGATTTTATAGATTAAACACATTTTTCTTGTCTGAAAGTCTGATGTAGAATTAGCAATTTTTTTTTCCCAAGTAAGGACAGAAACCACTTGCCGTGTGTGCTCAGCTGCTCTCAGTCGTGTCCTACTCGTTTGCAACCCCATGGACTGCAGCCCGCCAGGCTCCTCTGCCCATGGAATTCTCCAGGCAAGAACACTGGAGTGGGTCGCCATTTCCTTCTCCAGGAGATCTTCCCAGCTCAGGGAACCAACCCTCATCTCCTGCACTGCAGGCAGATTCTTTACCATTGAGTTATGGGAGAAGCTATGGAGAGGCTGTAGGGTGAAATTCTCTCTCCCTCCCTTTTCTTTTTTTTATAGTTGACTATTTTTTTCAGTCTTTATTGAATTTGTTAAACAATATTCCTTCTGTTTTATATTTTTGGTTTTTTTGGTCATGAGGCATGTAGGATCTTAGCTGCCCGACCAGGGATGGAACCCGTACCCCTTACCTTAAAATCCAGAGTCTTAACCACTGGTCCACCAGGGAACTTCCTCTCCCTCCTTTTTCCAGCCCCTGTTTCCCTCTCTTGATGAAACCTTGTTACCAGTTTCTTTCATGGACACCTTGTTCTGTTATCTGTGTCCCCACTTAACATTATTTCATATCGCAAGCATCAGTCATTCTCAAAAAAATGAATTCACATAACAAAAACTTGAAGAGTGAAAAGAATACAGGACACTCCTTAGAAAACTCTTCCTCTCACAAAATCTTTCTTTTTCTCATTTCTCTGTGGCACTGAAAATATTTTCACAGGCTGATATTGGTTAACTTCATTCCTCTAATTCTGGGGAAGACATAAACTTGGGCCACACTCAAGAAACACTTTATCCACTCCGTCCAGAACATATGCCACCTTTCTGCCTCCTAATTACACACCGTACAGCCCACCATGGTAACATTTATCCTTGGTACGACAAGCTTCAGATGAAATTGCCCAGTTTCAATATTGCTACTGACAGTCTAATGAGGAAGTACAGATTTTTGGCTAAAGAAAACAATGCCTCATTCTGGAAACTTATATGGGCTTTTATCTCACTTCCTTGGGGAAAAGAAACAAGAGTAGATAAAAGGCAGATTTCACTGCTTGAAAGAACCAATTAGAGTTCCAGACACTTGACAGTAGCCACTGTCAATTGTAATCTGTTCATATTAAAGTTTATTAAATTATCAAGCAAGGTTTGTACATCAGGTTGTATCCACCAGCTGTACTTCAGCACCAGCCCCTTAGATTGGGGATCTGTTGGTTCTTCTAAAGATCACACTACTGAAAAAAAAAAAAAAATTAAAAAATCACGCTACTAAAACTTTGCTTTATTTAGAAACCAGCTCTTAGCCAAGCACTGGGTATTATTATTGATTATATCTGGGTTGCAGCCACCTTGGATGACTTGGAGAACTTGGGAATTTTAAAGATGAAATGATCAGATTCAGCATTGTACCCAACCTGAGAGAGGCAGAGCGATTTATTCAGTTTCTACTTGATTGAAAATCATATGTTAACCTAGTCTTGGCTCTAGATGAGTCTTGTTCATCTGCTAGTCAACACTGGACTCCTGCCTTGTGCCAGGAACTGAGGATACAATGCTGAACAATAGAGACAAAGTTTACAGTCTGGAAAGGAGGTCAAATAAAAACAAGTATCTTTCATAGAGGGGCTTCCCTGATGGCCCAGTGGGTAAAGAATCTACCTGCAAGGCAGGAGACCTGGGTTTGATCCCAAGGTCAGGAAGCTCCCCTGGAGGAGAAAATGGCAAAACACTCCAGTAGTAGCAACACACTTCAGTATTCTTGCCTGCAAAATCCAATGGACAGAGGAGCCTGGCGGGCCTGGCAGGTTACAGTCCGTGGGATCATAAGAGTCACACCATCACCACCGTCTTCCATAGAGTCCAGCCTGATGTTGTTCCAATAGGAAACGGGTCAACCTGGGGACAGATGGGAGTGGTACCCAGGAGGCCCAGGGGGCCAGGTAAGCCTTTCTGGTAGGAGGATGTCTGAACTGAAGGATGTGTAGGAATTGCATGGGAGAAGAGTGTTTGTGGCAGAGAGAACAACCTGTCTGAAGGCTTGAAGGCAAAAGAGAAGTAGTCCTTGGTTCCTTTGAGATCTGAAGGATCTCAAAGTTGAGCAAGTTGGAGGACTGATCAAGAGGTAAAGACGGATGAGGCAGACAAGTGGATGGGGACCAGACAACAGAGGTTTCTCTTGTAGGGGTTTGGTTTTTATTTTGAAGGCAGAGGGGGAATATTGAAGCAGTTAGGTGGCTAAGTGATGTGCTCATATTTATCTTTCAGATGATCACTCTGGCTGCATTTGAAGGGATGGGAGAAGGGGAAAAGTTAAGGATGACTTGCAGATTTTTGACTTGGGCCACCAGTTGGGTGACTGGTGGACGGGAGTGTTACACCTAATAATTGCCTTGGTTTTTTTGGCTCACATTTTTTTTTTTTCCCTGCTGTTCCCTAAGGTTTTATCATTTGCTCTGTTGGATCAAGTGTATTCCTATCAGTAATTTTCCCCAAATTACCAAATGTGTTGGCTATTTTATTGATTCCATTTTTTTCCCCCGGAGATTTCTTTCCCGCTGTCATCGGTCTCTTTCACCATCCTGACCTACTTGTTCTCCAAGCCTGCTTCTTGGGTCCCATGTCTTTCTTCTTGGATTACTCCTTAGTTAAGGATAGCACATCAGTCAAGAACTTGGCAAACATTCTGTTTCTGGGTCTTTAATGGCTTTGTTCTGACCTCACCTTGATACTGGACTAATATGACATCCGAGGGCAAAGATGATTTTCTCTCAGATTCAGTTCAGTTCAGTTCAGTCGCTCAGTCGTGTCCAACTCTTTGTGACCCCATGAATCGCAGCACGCCAGGCCTCCCTGGCCATCACCAACTCCCGGAGTTCACTCAGACTCGCATTCATCAAGTCCGTGATGCCATCCAGCCATCTCACCCTCGGTCGTTCCCCTTCTCCTCCTGCCCCCAATCCCTCCCAGCATCAGAGTCTTTTCCAATGAGTCAACTCTTCACATGAGGTGGCCAAAGGACTGGAGTTTCAGCTTTAGCATCATTCCTTCCAAAGAAATCCCAGGGTTGATCTCCTTCAGAATGGACTGGTTGGATCTCCTTGCAGTCCAAGGGACTCTCCAGAGTCTTCTCCAACACCATAGTTCAAAAGCATCAATTCTTCGGCGCTCAGCCTTCTTCACAGTCCAACTCTCACATCCATACATGACTACTGGAAAAACCATAGCCTTGGCTAGATGGACCTTTGTTGGCAAAGTAATGTCTCTGCTTTTGAATATGCTCTCTAGGTTGGTCATAAGTTTTCTTCCAAGGAGTAAGCTTCTTTTAATTTCAGGGCTGCAGTCACCAGGGTCCTGAAATTTCCTGATGATAGTCCTGTCCTGGGTCTGTCTAAATTCAGTGATGAACTTTCCATTGGAATTACTATGTTTTTCAATGCTGTGAAGATTTCTTGTCTCATTTCTTCAAGAACTAGCTCTTATCCGTTTTCTCTGGAGCTTCTGTCTGAAACTTTATCATTTAGCACTTGTCTTCTCCAAAGTCTTTTCTTTCCTCATTTCTGTTTGCCTGAGCCCATTCTACCCCCGACCCCCCAGTTTTCTGGATCCTATATTGCAGCTATTTCGGTGTGTCTTTTATAAAAGGCTTTGTTAGTGGTTTCAGTTTCTAAGAGTTCTTTCTCATTATTATTATTATTATTTTTTTATCTCTTTGAGCTTATTAAGTATAGGTTTTCCCCCTTCATTTTCTTTTGTTTTTGCATTATCCTGTGAGTGTTATCTGTCAGGGCAGAGGGTTTTTCAGATGTTTGGTCTTGTGAGCTGTTCATAGTTAAGAGGGAGGCACTGCCAGGTGCATTGGGCAGGCTTGTCAACAGAGAGGGGCTGGGTGGGTAGCAGCAGGTCCCAAATGTCGTTATCCTAACCACTGTTCTCCAGAGCAGGTTAATTTCTCAAAGGGAGAGTTCTCTGGTTTCCTGGCAGGGTAAAGGCTGAATGCCTTACTGTCAAAGGTGAAGGAAGAAAAGATCACACGTATGCTCCAAACTCACTTTCATATATAAAGATAATATTGATTAAAAAATTTTTTTTTAATTTGGCTGCATTGAGTCTTAGTTGCAACACACAGGCTCCAGAATTCTTGGGCTCAGTAGTTGTGGGGGGCATGGAATCTTAGTTCCAAGACCAGGGATGTAATACACGTCCCCTGCATTGGAAGGTGGATTCTCAAACCACTGGACTGCCGGGGAAGTTCCTGCTTTTTTTTTTGAATGATTTTTTTTTTTTAATTGGGGGTGCACTGGGCAGGGAGCCATTTTTTGTTTTTATTTTTGGGCTGTGTTGGGTCTTTACTGCTGTGTGTCTGTGTGTGGACTTATCTTGTGGCACAGGCTCTAGAGGATGTGGGCTCAGTACCAAGGTGTGTGGGCCTCTCTAGCTGCCACGTGTGGGATCTTTGTTCCCTGACCAGGGATCAAACCCACATCCCCTGCATTGGAAGGCAGAACCTTAACCAGTGGACCACCAAGGAAGTCCCAAAGATATTATTGATTCACTTTAGCGAGCCGGGGATGATAACGCAGGCATATTATAGCACATGTGTTTATTTACTGAACAGATATTTGTAATGAATCCCTCCTCTGTGTGTGTATTTATGGAACTGGGAAGGCAAAACTGAGAGAAACGCTGTCTCTGCTTTGGTTGGTAGCAGCTGTGATCAAAGTACATGTTCAGACAGTGACTGCTGTTATGGGGGTGGTGTATTTCAGCATATTTTTCACCTGTATTTTGTGGGGATGCATGGAGAGTGGGTGGAGGAGGGACTGTATTCCTTTCTGCTCATTTTATAGATATGGAGTTTCCCTTCCTGCTTGTCCTCTCTCCTGCCCCCTCCCCCACAAAAACCCAGGTCTACAAATTAGGTCAGTCGCCCAGTCGTGTCCCTGCCAGGAAACCACAGAACTCTCCCTTTGAGAAATGAACCTGTTCTGGAAAACAGTCATTAGGATAATGACATTTGGGAGCGCTTCATGTGAAGGAGAGCTGTGCCATTCAGTCCAAGTTCCCCTCTTGGTGGATGATGAGCCAAAAGACACAACTGAGCTAAAAATCAGAGAAGGAAGGATTTACTGTTTGCAGCAAGTAAGGAGAATACTCAGAGAAGGCGATGGCACCCCACTCCAGTACTCTTGCCTGGAAAATCCCATGGGCAGAGTTGCCTGGTAGGCTGCAGTCCATGGGGTTGCGAAGAGCCGGACATGACTGAAGTGACTTAGCAGCAGCAGCAGCAAGTAGAACACTGGAATACTCCCCAAAGCAGTCTTCCGGAAAAGCAAAATGGGGAAGTTTTAAGCTAAGAGAACATACATACTAATGAAGGGGCTTGAGCAGAGGAGTCGGAATGGGGGCAAAGGTTGACAGAGTCCAAGTCTGTCAGAAAAGGTCAACATCATCATCCCTTTGGTTCCAGTTGACCAGTGGTTGAGTTCCCAGCGGAAGTTTAAATTCTGAGAAACAGTGCAAGAAATTTCTTCAGGCAAATCTTTACCATGAACTAGAACTGAGAGTTTATAACTAATTTGTTATCTTTGCTAATGTTACTTTTCTTTCTTTGACCATGCTGAAAGACAAGTGGGATTAGTTCCCCAACCAGGGATCAAAACTGCGCCCCCTGCACCGGAAGCGCAGTCTTAACCCCTGAACCACCAAGGAAGTCCCTACTGTTACTTTTCTTGCCTGATGACAGTTGTTTGTTCTTTTGTTCCCTTAAGATAAATACTGTTGAGACCCATTTAAGGGCAAGGATTGTGACCAGACTTAGATAACAAAATTGTTGTTGTTTAGTGGCTACGTCGTTTCTGACTCTTTTGCAGCCCCATGGACTATAGCCCACCAGGCTCCTCTCTCCAGGGGTTTTCCTAGGCAAGGATACTGAAGTGGGTTGCCATTTCCTTCTCCAGGGGATCTTCCTGACCTAGGGATCTAATCCAACAAGTCTCCTGCATTGGTAGGCAGATTCTTTACCACTGAACCACCAGGGAAGCCCACTAGATCACAGATAGCTTAGGCCAAAAATGCCTTCTCTTCTCAAGAAAGACATCAGGGGACCCCTCACCTTATCTGGTTACAAGAGCAGAAACTGAAATGGCTAGATGGGACTTCCCTGGTGGTCCACTGGTTAAGACTCCCTGCCTCCACTGCAGAAGGCACAGTTTCAATCCCTGGTCAGGGAACTAAGATCTCCCATGCTACACTGCACCACCCTCCCCACCCCACCCCCTCAAAAGAAAGGGCTGGATACAGAGCAAGAAGGGGAAAGGGAGCAAGTCAAAACCAGGCAGCCTTCAGAGCTCAGGTCTCACTGTTAGGCACAGGGAGGACTGTAAACTCTTCTTTGTAAACAGTCACTTTCCTTCCAAGTGTCCCATCAGTGAATCTGAGAAGCTTAAATTCAAACAGATTCAGGACAGAACTCAACAGAAAGGATTGTCCGAAGATAGGTGAAAGTCAGCAAGGTGTTTTTGTGGTTTTGTTTTTTAAAAAAGAGACTAAGCGGTTCCATCTTGGAGGGTGGAGTGAGCTTACAGGAGGCTTGGAGGCCTTCCAGGTGGGACACTCCTGGGGTAGCATTAAGGGGTCTGAAGTGAAGAAGGAAGCCTCTGACAGTGGGAGGGATACAGAGAGCATGATTGTGTCTGTTTGGAAGGGGAACTTGTGCTGCTCTAGCTGAGATCTTAGGGGTCTCGCCCATTCCTACTGCAAACCATCCCGGGTGGTCTTGGCTCCCCTCCATGCAGTACTGAGCAAGTTGAAAAGTTAGTCACATCTAGCTGAATCAAAAGGAACTCCACCCAGTCCCTTGGGATGTGTTTATCCATTTAGAAACCCTCTTGCACTGTCCATGATCTCTTTATTTTGCCTTCTGTGACTTGAGTCTTTGTTCTCAGCTTTTCCTTTTTGATGTCTTTTCTCCCTACTTGCCCCTAGGTTTTAATGGTTTTAATTCCTCCGTGCTCCCAAGATCCACCTTTGTGGACATTTCCTGAGCTGTATACCTTCCTTTATTCCAGAAGGATCCAGACCCTTCACCTCTCTTGCCGGTTAAACTTCAAGAAATTGTATAAAATGTGGAACAGATTAATGATATATAAAGAGCTCTTATAACTTACTAGAGAGAAAACGGAATATCCTAGTGGTAAAAATGAGCACAAGGCATGCAAAGAGAATGTGTAGCGGCAGAAACACAGATGACCAGTAAAGATATAAAAAGATTCAGGATAAGAGGTAATATTCAGATGATGAAGACAGCAGGTAACCTTTTTAAAATTTGTCTGTCTCTTCTAAATTGTCTATAACAGATATGCATTACCTCTATATGAAAGAACAACAATAAGATATTTTCAAAGCAACTGGGATTCAAGTCCTGTTTTGTTCATCTTGACTGAGAAGTTTGTAAAGGATAGAACAGGTTTTATGTATTCCCCATTCAGAAAACATTTACTGGGCTTCCCTGGTGGCTCAGCTGGTAAAGAACCCGTCTACAGTACAGGAGACCTGGGTTCAATCCCTGGGTTGGGAAGATCCATAGGAGAAGGGAACGGCTACCCGCTCCAGTATTCTGGCCTGGAATTCCATGGACTGTATAGTCTATAGGGTCGCAAAGAGTCAGACAACTGAGCAACTTTCACTTTCACTTCCTGATGGTCCCGTGGTTAGCACTCTGTGCTTTCACTGCTGAGGGTGTGGGTTTGATACCTGGTCAGAGATCAAAGATCCCACTTGCCATGTGACCCAGAAATAAATTTTTTAAAAATGTAAGGAATCTGCATGCAATGCAGGAGACCCAGGTTCAGTCCCTGGGTTGGGAAGATCCCCTGGAGAACGGAATGGTTACTCACTCTAGTATTCTTGCCTTGAGAATCCCCATGGACAAGGAGTCTGGTGAGCTACAGTCCATGAGGGCTGCAAAAAGTCGGACATGACTGAGTGACTAAACACCTTCACTTTTTACCTTGGAAGAAAGTGCTGTGTCGCTCAGTCATGTCTGACTCCTTGAGACCCCATGGACTGTAGCCCACCAGGCTCCTTGTCCATGGGGATTCTCCAGGCAAGAATACTGGAGTGGGTAGGTTGCCATGCCATCCTCCAGAGGACCTTCCCAACCCAGGAATTGAACCAGGGTCTCCTGCATTGCAGGCAGATTCTTTACCAGCTAAGCTACCAAGGAAGCCCCCTTCTCTGCATCCTATACAGCTATTTCCTTCCCAGACATACAAAATGGAGGGAACCGTTATATTATTTTTTTTTTTTTTTTTCTGGTTTTGTCAGATAGAGAATCTCTATTCCTAAATGGGAATGGTAGGAATTTCTGATCCTGCTTGAGAGAGGAGATAAGAGATTTTTAAGCAGCCCTCTGATATTTTAGATCCTGCTTTGAGGGGCAGCTGCCTTCAGAGGGAGCTGTTAAGGACTCAGCGCTGATGGTTTCCTTGTCAGTTGGTTCTTGGAAGAGAAGCCAGTCTTGGGTGAATATGATTTGTGGAAGACATGGAAAGAGGACCAGGCAGAGACAGAACAGGCCCCATGGAAAGCGGGGGTCTTAGCATAGAGGTCTCAGAGCAGAGCCTTGATGACTCTTCATAGGAGAAGAAAATCTGCTAGTGGGCCCCATCTTTGGTGGACCAGGCACCTTCAGGCTGCTTTTCTACTCTTGACATTCTGTGACTCTATTTATCAATGCAACTGTGCCTAAAGACCCACTGAAAAGACCAAGCTGAAGTTATTGTGCTCACTTTTTAAAAAAATGCACAATGTGAGAGTCCCAAGTTAAGTTTTATTGGGCACAGATTGAGGACTATAGCCTGGGGGACAGCAAAGAGGTGGCGGGAGGTGGGGGGAGATCAGTGTAGATGTGATTTTGGTGAAGGGGGAGTACATGCAGTCAAGCACATATTTTTTACAGAAAGTTTCTGCTAGTCACAAGGAGTGGTCATCACCGTGAAGGATTTTAGTGCTTTTCTAGATATGAGGAGAGACAAGAATTGGGCTCATAAAGTTGGCTTCTGAAAGTATCTAACTACCCCAAGACCTGTTTTCCCCAGAGCATAGAGTGCCTCATCTCTTTCGGGGAGGGTGGGGCGGTTGGAAGTCAGCAGCTGCAGCAGCACGTGATTTAGTCCTTGTCAAGGCAGATGCCAAGTGCCGATTTGTAGTTGACAGTCACTTGCTGCACACTACCTGCCTGGTGCCTGGGCAGTGGCCCCAAGGGGAAGGCAAGGTGGAAAGGGATTAGAATGAGGAGTTCAGTTTATGCCCTTTATTAGGACTGGATAAAGATCAGAAGGCAACTCTCCAGGACTGGCGAGGAATTTGAGGGATTTGAAGAATCCTAAGGGACAAAGTATCTGTTGATGGCTTCCACTGAAGGGCATGAATCTTTCAGGAAGTTCTTGTTCTGAACAATCTAGCCTTTTGTTCGGGCAGAGTCTTTTGGAATAGCAAAGTCATGCTAATGAGGGCGGTGGAATTCTAAAGTGAAATCAACACAGCCTTTAAAGGAGACGTGGGGGTCAGGTGGCTTCAGTCCTCAGGCCCCAGCTGGATATTGGGGGAAATGGTTTCTGTTCTCCTTTAATTCCCAGATGGCGCTAGTGGTAAAGAACCCACCTGCCAATGAAGGAGACATAGAGATGGTGGGTTCGATCCCTGGGTTGGGAAGATCCCCTGGAGGAGGGCATGAACAGAGGAGCCTGGCAGACTATAGTTCAGGGGGTTGCAAAAAATCGGACGCAACTGAAGTGACTTAGTACATACACACACACACACACACACACAATGTTGAATCTAACAGAAGAGTGATCCTTTTTGTACATTTTTACTCACCTAGCTTTCCCAGGCTGGCTCCTTTACTGAGAAGAGGACACAGAAATTATCAATCAGTTCACCTGCATTTAGATTTCTTCTTCCAGGTGAAGTGAAAGTGAAGTTGCTCGGTCGTGTCCGACTCTTTGCCACCCCATGGACTGTAGCCTACCAGGCTCCTCTGTCCATGGGATTTTCCAGGCAAGAGTACTGGAGTGGATTGCCCAACCCAGGGATTGAACCCGGATCCCCCACACTGTAGACAGACGGTTTATCGTCTGAGCCACCAGGGAAGTCCCTTCCAGGTGAGGCCTTATACAGATCAGCCCTATGTTGTTCTGTGTCCCAAACTCTTTATGTAAACCGTTCGGTTCACCTGTCTTCTTTTAGTATTTACCATGAGGCAGGCTCTTTGTCAAGCGTTTCACATTCATCCTTCATGTATTTATTCATTCAACAGTTTTTCAGTGAGCACTTATTTGGAGTCAAGCAGAGAACGAGGTGCCAAAGACACAATTGTGACCAGCTTCCATTTATCCTCTAGGAATCTCATCTCCAAAGGGATTCTGAGGGAAATTGTGTTTATGTCCTTTCTGGAGGAGGGTACAGGGGTGCAGAGTGCTCACATGATTTGTCTGTGTCTTCCGGGTAGCAATGGTGAGTGTGCAGCCACCCTGGTTAAGCTAACTCTGTCGACCCCGCCCTTAACCTCTGGCACTGGTCTGTTTACCTGGGGCCTGGTCCCTGTGATGGTAAGGCCCAAAGATCCCAAGCTGTGGAGCTGTTAGGGAAACCCCACTGACTGGAACTGGCCAGGCACCACAGTAACCATTTTCATGAGTTACTTTACCACAGGAGGTCCTGGTAAGGAACACAGAACTAACACGCCATCACTAACCGGGAGAGTTCGGGAAAGGTCAAAAGGAGATGCCACATGTCCTTCCACTCCCAAGAATCCTTGCTGGCAGCCATCTTGGCTGAGTGTCACCAGGAAGGACCCAGAGTCAGAATGATTGGCCAAAGACAACCTGGAAACCAATCCCATCCCCATCCCCATAAAGCCTGAGACTGTGAGCCGCACGGCAGAGTAGCTCTCCTGGTTCCCTTCCTCTCCTGCTCCCCACCAGGGCGCCCTTTTCCAATAAGGTCTCTTGCTTTGCCAGCATGTGTGTCTCCTGGCATAATTCATTTCTGAGTGGTAGACAAGAGTCCCCTCTTGGGCCCTGGCAGGAGTCCCCCTTCCTGCAACAGAGCTGAGACCCTAAACTTCTCCTTGGGTCCTTGTCTTCACATGGCTCTAAACCCTTTGCTGCCTCAGCAGCCTCCAACCCGGTACAAGATTAAATGGGGAACTAACTGGTCACTGGTGCTAAAAATAGTCAGCAGCCACCTCATGAGAGATATTTCAGATCAATATCACAGCTCACTTCCTCCAGAGGGAATGCAGTGCTCTGCTGTTCTACCCTTCAAACCTACCCAAGTTGACTCAGCAACCAAAAAACAGAATTGAACTAGAAATGGGGACTTCCCTGGCAGTCTGGTGTGCTAGGCCCTTTCACTGCTGAAGATCAGGACTTCTCCCTGGTTGGGAAACTAAGATTCCCACAAGCCACATGACATGGCCAAAAGAAAGAAAGAAAGAAAGAAAGAAACCTAGAAATGTCTTAGGGCTACAATCCAAGTTTTATGACATCCCACTGTATGGTTTTTTGAAAGACTGCTATTGTGCCCATTAAGATTAGGGAATACATAAATATTTTTAGTACATAAACTGCTGTGAATCAAGGTTATCCAAGATCTGTGACTAACTTTAGGATCTGTGTTCTGGCAGTATATTCAAGGTAAGATATACTGGAAAAAGACAGACTTTATTTGAAATCCCAAAGAATCGATGCTTTTGAACTGTGGTGTTGGAGAAGACTCTTGAGAATCCCTTGGACTGCAAGATCAAACCAATCATTCCTAAAGGAAGTCAACCCTGAATATTCATTGGAAGGACTGATACTGAAGCTGAAGCTCCAATACTTTGGCCACCTGATGCAAAGAGCTGACTTATTGGAAAAGACCCTGATGCTGGGAAAGATTGAGGGCAGGAGCAGAAGGGGAAGACAGAGGATGAGATGGTTAGATGGCATCACTGACTCAATTAACATGAGTTTGAGCAAACTCCGGGTGATGGTGAAGAACAGGGAAGCCTGGCATGCTGCCATCTGTGGGGTCGCAAAGAGTTGGACATGACTAAGTATGCAAGATGAAACTCATAATAGCAAGTCTTGGGACTTCCCTGGTGGTCCAGTGGTTAAGACTTCCACTTCAGGAGACATGGGTTCGATCCCTGGTTGGGGAACTAAGATTCCACATGCTACATGGCAAAACACAAAAATATAAGTAATAGCAAGTCTTTTGTTGTGTCAACTGAAAAGAAAAAACAAACACACAACCTAAAAGCTGAGAATTCTGTTTTATTTGGTGGATAAACCTGAGGACTTAAGCTGAGGGTACAGTTTCTTGGATGCTCTGAGGGACTGGCCTGAAGGGCCAAGGAAGGAGCTAGGATATATCGGGGTTTTTTTGTTTTTGTTTTTGAAACAGAAACCAGGTAGGCAGAACATCAAAAGATTCCTGTTAACTAAAGAAAACCAGACATCTCAAGTTAATAAGTTTAGTACTTTTCTCTGTATGGAAAGATGCAAAAATCTGAGATAACCGAAATCACATCTTTGATATGCACCTTAGCTGTCTAGGGACTTCCTGGTGGCTCAGAGGTTAAATCATCTGCCTGCGTCTGCCCGCAATGCAAGAGACCTGGGTTTGATTCCTGGGTCTGGAAGATCCCCTGGAGAAGGAAATGGCAACCCACTCCAGTATTCTTGCCTGGAGAATCCAATGGCCAGAGGAGCCTACTTTCACTTTCTTTCTAGCTGTCTAGGACCAGGGTCCTGTTTTGGTCCGTCCTGAATCCCCTCAGGGCCCACAGCAGGTGGTGACTTCAGTGGCAGTCATCTGGCTCCACCCTGAGTTCCCTCAGGGCCCCTGGGGGAGGATGGAGGTAACTGAGGCATCTTCTGTTTACTGATGCTGCTGCTACTGCTGCTGCTAAGTCACTTCAGTCGTGTCCGACTCTGTGTGACCCCATAGACGGCAGCCCACCAGGCTCCCCCATCCCTGGGATTCTCCAGGCAAGAATACTGGAGTGGGTTGCCATTCCCTTCTCCAATGCATGAAAGAGAAAAGTGAAAGTGAAGTCGCTCAGTCTGTCCGACTGATGCTGCGGGTGACATTTTTCATTCACAGCTGGGAGTTAAGTGCAGGCCCTGCAGGCAGCCCCCACCCCAGCCTTTCCAGTCCTGCCTCCTGGGACAAGTTTCCCTATCTGCACTCAAGAATGTTTGTCTGGGCCAACCTGAAAGAACTTTCTAGATCCTTAAAGACAATGTATATCCTACAAACGTCAGCTATTGTGATTGAAAACAGCTGAAGTCCTACAGGACAATTAGAACCAGATTAAAACATAGATTAGGTTAGAGAGCCTAGTAAGAAAATAAGTACTTAGCCAAAGTGAGCACTGTTACAGGGATCTAGCCGAGATCCTTAAGGTTGTTGTTCAGTCACTCAGTCGTGTCTCCTTTCACCTTCATCAAGAGGCTCTTAAGTTCCTTTTCACTTTCTGCCATAAGGGTGATGTCATCTGCATATCTGAGGTTATTGATATTTTTCTCAGCAATCTTGATTCCAGCTTGTGCTTCATCCAGCCTGGCATTTCGCACGATGTACTCTGCATATGAGTTAAATAAGCGGAGTGACAATATACAGTCTTGATGTACTCCTTTCCCAATTTGGAACTAGTCCTTAAGGGGAAAAGGGTTTAATTTGTCCAAATTCTTCTTTCGTTCTGTGTCTTGAGGAGAGTGTTGTCATTGAACATCGGCATTTACAAAAGTCCTGAACTGTTAGTAAGTGCTGTCTTTGTGAAACCATTCATTTCGCACGCAGGGAGCCTGTGGCCCAGGGAGACTGGGTGGTCTGATGAAGGCTACACAGCAGGTTTGGGTCAAGCTGGTCAAAGACCAGTGCCCCCAGCACAGCCAGTGGTCCTTGTGTAGCTCCTTTGTCTGCATTGTCTCCCTCCTCATTTTTAAAAGACAGATTATTACAATTAATCAATTTGTTTGCTGCATCCAGGTCTTAGTCTCCTCACGTAGGTCTGTGTTGAGGCACACAGACTCTCTAGTTGTGGCCTGCGGGCTCAGTACCGCAGCACTCAGGCATGGTTGTTCCCTGACATGTGCGATCTTAGTTTCCTGACCAGGGATCGGACCCGAGCACCCTGTATTATAAGCGGATTCTTACACTGGGTCACCAGGGAGGTCCCCTACTCCTGGTTTCTGGTTCGGGGTGTCAGGAGCACCCCGATTTCTGCCCTGGTTTCCTTTGGTGATGCATTTCCTCCAGGGTCACTCCCGCTCACGCCCCCTGTTTCTTCCCAAGCTCTGTTCTCTCGCGCCGCAGCCAGACTGAATCTCACTTATTGAATCTCCAGCCTCAAACTAGCCGTCTCCTTTCTCCCTAAGTAGGCTTAGTTGCTCTCCAGCTGTACCAGTCCAGCAACTTGTACAAGGCCTGCCCCCTCTATTGGCCTGGGATGAGGCCTGAGACTGTTTGAAGGGAGAGTGAATTCCTGAAAGGGCTTTAGGCTGTAAGGACCTCAGGTTTTCCCCCACAAGTGACTTTGCCTCAAACAGTGATAGCTAAGTAACTTTAATTTTTCTGCGGTTATTTAAAAAGCATTTCTTCAGTACTCATTTATGATTTCACTTACCTAACAAATATTTACAGACTCCTGCTCTGTGCCAGGCCTGGGGCTAAGTCCTGGAAATAGAGTGGTTCAAGGGCAGACACCATCGTTGTGCCCACAGCACTTATAATTTGTCTGGAAAACAGATACTAAACACACACTCGGGACGTCCCTGATGATTCAGTGGTTAGGACTCAGCACTCTCACTACTGCGGCTGTGTCCGGCTGTTTTCGACCCCATGGACTGTAGCCCGCCAGGCTCCTCTGTGCACGGGGTTCTCTGGGCAAGAATACTGGAGTGAGTTGCCATGCCCTCCTCCAGGGGATCTTCCTGACCCAGGGATGGAACCAGTGTCTCCTGCCCTGGAGGCAGCTCTTCACCACTAGCCCCGCCTCATGGGCCATCTCCCACTATGATCGCTTCTAGAACCTTAGATTAATTTTACCTGTTTTTAAAATTTGTGTAAATGGAATCATACAGCATATCATCTTTTGTGTTGCCTTATCTTTTTAAATGACTGTTTTATTCCATGTATCATGGAGTGGATGTGTGTATCCATGTGTATGGATGTATCATCATGAACAATGCTGCAATAAATTCTTCATCAATAACCTCAACATAGTACCAGTATATCAGGGATGTTTTTTAGCTGCGACCACTAGCACCACCTGAGAAGCCCACGAGTATCCTAAGAACTAACTAAAAGCTGCCCAGACAGCAAGGACGTTGCTTATCATACTTAGAAGTCTGGAAGCAAGCAGTCCCAGCATGGATGAAGGTCAAGGCTGGTTTTGTCCCCTTTCTGCTCTGCCATCCGCAGGGTTTAGCTTTATCCCCTGGGCTAGTTCCCCTCTGGATCCCAAGATAGCTGCCTTTAGTATTCCTTGTCCTGCGAACATTCTGTCCATGTGTTTTGTTAACTTGTCTATTAGGTTGTTGTTTTTTTTCGCTTAAATTTTAACTCTTAAAGCTCTTTCATGATTGAGTCCTTTTTCTTTCCAGCATTCATGGGCTACTCCAAGTTGTCTCCTGGTCATTTAGGTTACATTTGTTCCACTTGAAACTCAATGGCTGTGTTGACCGATCACTGCTCTTTTTAATACATTTCACCTACTTTTTAGTGTCCTTAATTTACTCTTAGTGTCAGTTTCACCTTATTTCAGAATGTCTTTCTTTCCTGTCTTCCTTTAATGTGTCTGAACTGTCCTGATACATTTTTAAATTTTTTTATTTTTTTTTTTTTTT
>SJYX01013000.1:39927-76554 GCA_006410675.1 Oreotragus oreotragus | reverse complement strand
GTGGCTCAGTCCGTAAAGAATCCACCTGTAAGGCAAGAGACCTGGGTTTGATCCCTGGGTTGGGAAGATCCCCTGGAGGAAAGCGTGGCAACCCATTCCACTGTGCTTGCCTGGAGATTCCCATGAACAGAGGAGCCTGGCCGGCTACTGTCCATGAGGTTGCCAAGAGTCAGACATGACTGAGCGACTACCAACAACCGTGTGCCAGCTACGACTGCTGTGTAATCAGCTGCCCTAAAGGCTAGTAGCCAAAAACGATCATTTTGTTACGCTCAGGGACACTTTGCATCAGGAATTCAACAAGAGTGCAACGGATTCCCTAGATAGAAACGCTTCAAGGCTGCCAGTGACCCCACTGCTGGTGCTGGAAGTATCTGGAAGCGTCTTCACTCCCATGTCCAGTGGTTGGTGTTGGCTACTGGATGTGACCTTTGTGGAGGTTGTCAGCAGGATACCTGACCTAAGCTTCTGTGTGCTGGGGTCTTCCTCACAGCATGGCAGCCGGACTCATGTGAAACTGATAGGTGTGTCTCCGGGGCTCCAAAGAACTCTGGTGTCATGGTCCTTTGTGTCTCAGAGCGGAAAGGAGTTCAGTGAGAGGCCCTGAGACAGATCAGAAGTGATTTACTAGAATAGGATGCTGGAGCCCTCAGGTGCTCAGTGGGCCACATTTTTATGATCGAAGAAAGAGGGGGAGAGTAAGAGCATCTTTTCTGTCTTTCTTGAGTAGACATCACGTTTCCAACATCAGTTCCTCTCCCAGGTTGGGCAGGGAGTTTTCTTGTCCCTGTGTGGTCAGGCCAGGACTGCCGTAGCACTTTGGAAAAATATTTTCAGGTCTCAGTACAGTGAGGGCCTTTCATTTTGAAAAATCGCCTTTCCATAAATGATTGTTTTTTCGTATGTGCACAGAGCATGTTTTGGGGGTCATTAACTTGATGACGCTGCTGGGCAGGTTGTAGGCCTTGTTCTCTACTGTTGTTTTATTGTTTGGGGGCACTGTGCAAAGAACATGTCTTAAGGGCCAGAGAGCGTGCTTTGAAAGTTATTAACTCACTGAGCTCACTGGACAGGATGTAGGTCTTATGACACCATTATTTTATTGTTTGGGGGCCTGTCTTGTGCTTCTGCTGCGTGGTTTTCTTGCTAAGCAAACTAGCTTGATTTTATTGTTAAGCCAGCCAATTTGGCTCTGATGCCAAACTTGATGCCTAGCGACTTGTTTTTGCTTTGTGAGTCAAGTAAGCCCACATTGTTTCAGAATTTTTCCATTACTTTCTTGAGGGATCATTAGTCTTACTGTGGTCTCCCAAAGCCACCATGAAGTTTCTTGTCTATCTATAATTTCCTAATAGAGTTTCTAAGCTAATAATTTGATTATCCTACTCTATCCCTGTCAGATGTTTCTAACTTGGTGGCTCAGGGCTTCAAAATGAGTGCTTCTGGAGAACCAGGCAGAAGCCGCATGGAGTTTTCCAACCTAGCTTTGAAAGTCACAGGGTATCACTTCCACTTTATTCTGTGGATTACAGAAGAGCTACAAAGATGTAAAAGACATAGACCCTCACCCCTTTGTGGGAGGCATATGACTGTTTAAACACTTGTCACCAGTGAGCTCAGGAAGTAGGAGGGCTCGTGGAGTGGTCTGTGTGCTGGAGTTTCTGGTGTGGAGCAGAAGCAGGCAGGAAACGGGGCTGTGGATGTGGACGGGGGCCCTGGTGTGAAAACCCTTTCCTGCCTCTGCCAGAGGCACCGTCTCTGACGCTGTGTATGCAGGAGAAACAGAGCTTGTTTTTCGGTGAGTCAGTCTGCTTCTTCTTTTGAGAAATTCCATCAGGGCGTGGAGACTTAATCTTGGTTCTGGAAGGTCTCTGCCGCTCAGCCCCGTTCCTCCCTCCTCTGGGGCGCGTGCAGTGGGGAGGGAGCCGGGTCAGGGTGAACTGCGGCCCCGTCTGGCACCTGCCCAGATATGAATGCCGCGCTTTGTCCCGGAATGCGACTCACCGTGTTGTCCCTTCCTGCGGCTCTCTGCTTCTGAATATTGACTCATTTATTACGTCTGCCTGCACTGAGCCTTAGTTGCTGCGTGTGGCTTTTCTCTAGCTGTGGCCATCAGGGGCTACTCTCTAGCTGCAGCGCATGGACTTCTCACTGGGAGAGCCTGGGCTCTAGAATGCAGAGACTGAGTGGCCCCTCAGCAAGTGGAATCTTCCGGGACCAGGGCTCGAGTCTTCTGTGTTGGCACGTGGATTCTTAACCACTGGACAGCCAGAGAGGCCCTGCTGTTCTTCTTGAGATCGACTCTAGGTCACCTAGAACCGCCTGTTCACTGGACTTGGGGGTGGGGGTGGTAGAAAGGGACTTTGACTGCTCTCCTGCACCACCCTGGGGCTGCAGGGAACTCTGGAGGTGCTTCGCTATCTTCTCTGTCTGCCAACTGCCATTCACTCCTGTGCCAGGCCAGCTGCACAGAGACACAGAGGTGACAATCAGGTTCCTTCCCGCTGCTGTTGTTCAGTCGCTCAGCTGTATCTGACTCCGCCACCTCATGAACTGCAGCGGGCCAGGCTTCCCTGTCCTTCACCGTCTCCCAGAGTTTGCTCAGACTCACGTCATTGAATCGGTGATGCCATCCAACCATCTCATCCTCTGTCATCCACTTCTCTTCCTGCCCTCAATCTTTCCCAGCATCAGGGTCTTTTCCAATGAGTCGGCTCTTCGCATCAGATGACCAGCTTCAGCATCAGTCTTTCCAATGAATATTCAGGGTTGATTTACTTTAGGATTGACTTCCTTTAGGATTGACTGGTTGAATCTCCTTGCGGTCCAAGAGATTCTCAAAAGTCTTCAGCTCCACAGCTCAAAAGCATCAATTCTTCGGCGCTCAGCTTTCTTTAGAGTCCAACTCTCACATCCATACATGACTACTGGAAAAACCGTAGCTTTGACTAGACGGATCTTTGTTGGCAAAGTTATGTCTCTGCTTTTTAATATACTATCTAGGTTTGTCATAGCTTTTCTTCCAAGGAGCAAGCGTCTTTTAATTTCATGGCTGCAGTCACCATCCACAGTGATTTTGAGGCCCAAGAAAATAAAGTCTGTCACTGTTTCCATTGTTTCCCCATCTATTTGCCATGAGGTGAGGAAACCAGATGCCATGATCTTCATTTCTTGAATGTTAAGTTTTAAGCCAGCTATAGAACCAGACTTCCTCTCTAGACCCTCCGAATCTATCTGGCATCTCTCCCTCACTCCCTTGCCTCTCAAAAATCCAAGTTCCCTCCCCTGCCAGTTTCAAGTAGAAGCTGCATTGAATTGCTATTTCAAATAAAATTGAGAGATACCATTCTTTGGGCAAATAATTTTACCATTTTACCTTATCTTTTTTCCACCCCCAATTCCTTAAATTCTAACCCAACATTAATCCCCTAAGGCTGGGAATTTGACCACATCCTTCCAAAACCTTTTATATTTATGCCCAGAGGATCTCACTTTTCCAAACTCAAACGTAAAGATAGGACTCAGGTCCTGGAGTCACCCCATCCCTGAGGCAGGGCGGAGGGAAGGACAGCTTCTCCCGAAAGAGAAGGTCCAGGGAGTGGGAGTGAAGAGAGAGAGCAGTGATCATCTCATAAAAAAACTCCCATGACTAACCCGGTGAGGGAGACACAGAGGCCCCACTCAGAGCCCCTTTCAAGGAAGGGCTGGCCACCCAGCTCTGCGAAGGACATTTGTCTGGCAGCTTCCAGGTTCTACAGGATCTGCCTCAGCTTTTTAAAAAGTTGTGGTAAAATATACATAACATAAAATTTACCATCAGTATATTTACTACATTCACAGTATTATGCAGCCATCACCCCTAACTGCATTGGAGAAGGAAATAGCAACCCACTCCAATGTTCTTGCCTGTAGAATCCCAGGGACGGAGGAGCCTTGTGGGCTGCCGTCTATGGGGTCACACAGAGTCGGACACGACTGAAGCGACTTAGCAGCAGCAGCAGCAGCAACCCCTAACTGGACCCAGAACATCTCTGCCCCCAAGGAAACCCCAAATGCACTGAGGCAATCCGTCTTTTGCTCCCTCCCCCCAGCTCCTGTCAACTTCTGATCTCCTTTCTATCTCTGGGCATTTGTCTTTTCTGGACATTTCATATACATGGACGATAAGGCCTTTGTAGCTGGTTTCCTTCACCTAACACATTTAGAGGTTCCTCCACTGGCCATTGTGAACAATACTGCTGTGAGTATTTGTGGGTAAGTTTTCATTTGAACACCTGTTTGAGTTATTTTGGATATGTTAACTTAGGAATGGCCCTTCAGGGTCACGTGGTAGTTTTATGTTTAACTTACTGAGGAACCACCAAACAGTCTTCCACACTGGCTACACCGTTTCACATGTCCATCAGCAGTGTTTAAGACTGCCAATATTTTCACATCCTCATCAGCATTTGTCCTGTTGTTTTGATTATAGCCATCTTAGTGGATGGGCAGTGGTATCTCATCGTGTGTGTTCTTAAAGAAAAAATAAGTATTTATTTGGCTGAATCATGGCACACAGGACCTTTCATTGTGGCACATGGACTCTCCCATTGTGGTGTTCAGGCTCAGAAGTTACGGTGCAGGGACTTCCTCACTCCATCACGTGTAGGATTCTAGTTCTCCCACCAGGGATCTAACCTGTGTACCTTGCATTGCGAGGTGGATTCTTAACCACTGGACCACTAGGGAAGTCCCTCGTTGTGATTTTGATTTGCATTTCTCCAATGATTAATAACAGTGAAGACCTTTCATTTGTCCCTTAGCCATTTGTATATCTTTGGAAAAATGTCTATTCAAAGTCTTTGCCTTTTTTTTTTGTTTGTTTTTTAGGTTTTTTTGGGGGGATGGTGATGAGAGGGGCCACACCTGGTGGCTGGTTAGATCTTAGTTCTTCCACCAGGGATTGAACCTTGGGCCCTGGCAGTGAAAGTGCTAAATCCTAACCACTGGACCACCAGGAAATTCCTGTTTGTTTTCTTTAAATTGAAGTATAGTTGATTTACAGTGTTGTGTTAGTTTCAAGTGTACGGCAAAGTGATTAAGTTTTGTATATGTATATATATATTCTTTTCCAGATTTTTTTCCTTTATAGGTTATTACAAAATAGTGAATGTAATTCATTCCCTGTCCTACATGCTAGGTCCTTGCTGGTTATTGTTTTTTCTTAAAGCAATCTGGGTAATTTTTCTGGAAGGAGCTGCACACCACAGCTTGAGAAATTTCCCCAACCAGGGATCGAAACCAGTCCCCCTTCAATGGAAGCTTGGAGTCTTAACCACTGGACCACTTGTAAAGTCCTGGGTAATTTATATTTTCTGCAAGTTCACCAATTTCACTTAATTTTAAAAATTCATTACTTATAAACATGCTCACATATAATCGAATTTTATAATAAAAATTGTGTCATATAGGAAATTTCTAAATAGGAAATTTAGAAAAGAAAAGAGAAGATAAAAACCACTTATAATTAATTTAAAAAAAGAATATCACTCTTAACATTTAGGGGTATTTCCTTTGTTTTCTTTTAAGTTAAAAACAAATCCTACATCTTCATTTTTATACCTCTGTTAAAATACAATGCAACAGAGACAAAATGGAGCCAGTTATGCTACACCTTATAAATACCAAAGAATCTTAATTATAATTTCATCCTCTCCCAGAAATGGAAACAACTTTTTTCTTTTTTTCAGCTGCACTGCGTGGCTTGTGGGATCTTTGTTCCCTGACCAGGGATTGAACCCCAGGCCCTCCACAGTGCAAGGGCAGAGTCCTGACCATTGGACCACCAGGGAACTCCAGGAATCTTAAACCAGTCTATCTGAAATGACCTGATCAACACTGTCAGGCAATCTGCTTCATAGATCACTATAGTCCCCTAAAGGAAAGTGACTTTACAATCACCAACCCACTTTTTTGCCTAGTACAGCTTCCTTATTCCTTCTTCCCTCTGGCTACAAAGATCTTTCATTTTATTGGTCTGCCATAATAAAGAATGGAATCTTTTTTGATTTGATTTATTTATTATCTTTATTTGATTTATCTATTTATAATCTTTATTTGAAGAAGGCTGAGCGCTGAAGAATTGATGCTTTTGAACTGTGGTGGTGGAGAAGACTCTTGAGAGTCCCTTGGACTGCAAGGAGATCCAACCAGTCCATTCTGAAGGAGATCAGCCCTGGGATTTTTTTGGAAGGAATGATGCTCAATGCTGAAACTCCAGTACTTTGGCCACCTCATGCAAAGAGCTGACTCATTGGAAAAGACTCTGATGCTGGGAGGGATTGGGGGCAGGAGGAAAAGGGGATGACAGAAGTTGAGATGGCTGGATGGCATCACTGACTCGATGGACGTGAGTCTGAGTGAACTCTGGGAGTTGGTGATGGACAGGGAGGCCTGGCGTGCTGCGATTCATGGGGTCGCAAAGACACGACTGAGCAACTGAACTGAATCTTTATTTATTTGATTTGGAATCTTGATTTCTATTTGAAACAACATGGATGGCATTGTGCAAAGTGAAATAAGTCAGAAAAAGACAAATACTGTATGATTTCACTTATAGGTAGAATCTAAAAGTAAAAGTAAATGAACAAAGATAATAAAACAGAAGAATATTCATAGATACAGAAAACAAACTGGTGATTGCCAAGGGAAAGCTTGAGGGATGCATGAAGTAAGTGAGGGAGATTAAGAAGTACAAGCTTCCAGTTATAAAATAAGCAAGTCATAGGTATGTAATGTATAGAATGGGGAATATTGTCAATAATATTGTAATAATATTGCAAATGTATGGGTAACAGATGGTAGCTGGACTTATCTTGGTGATCATTTTATAGGGTATAAAAATATTGAATGACTGTGTTGTCCATCTGAAACTAATATTGTAATTCAATTGTTCTTCATTAAAAAAAAAAAAGTCTTCCATTCTGTGTAGCACCTCAGAGCTCCTTTCCATCTATCTGCTAAATTAGATGCTGCCTGGGTTGAATCCATTTTTGCTCACACTCAAAACTTTCAATAAGCCTCAGTTTATTTTTATACATCTCCTTTAGAATTTCTATTTTCTTTTCTTTTTTTAAAATAAATTTTTAATGAAAGCTCTTTTTATGACTTCTTTAATAGCTCCTAAATTTTTTATATTAATCTTTTTCTTTTCTAGGTAGTTAATTAATAATTATTTT
Source organism: Oreotragus oreotragus (assembly GCA_006410675.1). Classification (NCBI taxonomy): domain Eukaryota; kingdom Metazoa; phylum Chordata; class Mammalia; order Artiodactyla; family Bovidae; genus Oreotragus; species Oreotragus oreotragus. The sequence continues at coordinate 69,337 of SJYX01013000.1, read as the reverse complement.
ATTTTAATTTACCTTTGTAGTTTACTTGGAGTAGTCTTTCAGTTTATCTTCACTTCTAGATAAGGTTTTTTTGTCCATTTATTTTATTCTTCTGGTCTAGGGTCTGGTTTTGTTTTGTTTTGAACAGCTTTGTGTTTGTGTCTGTGTGTGAGTATGCTTAGTCGCTCAGTTGTGGCTGACTCTTTCTGACTCCATGGACTGTAGCGTGCCAGGCTCCTCTGTCCATGAGATTTCCCAGGCAAGAATACTGAAGTGGATTGTCATTTTTTCTTCCAGGGTAATCTTCAGAACCCGTATCTCCTGCATTGGCAGGTGAATTCTTTACGACTGCACCACCTGGGAATCTTGAACAGCTTTACTGAATTATGAATTTAAGTATCATAAAATTCATCCATGATTAGGGGGACAATTCGGTGATTTTCAGTGAAGGTACTGAGTTGTGCAACCATCACCACAATCCACTTTAACACATTTCTGTCATGCTGTTTCATACTTCATGGCTGCTCTTTGTTTCTGATATCTATTTGACTGCACGGGGTCTTAGCTGTGGCACATGGGGTCTCCACTGCGTCATGTGGGGTCTTCTCGTTGGGGTGCGTGGGCTCTCTCATTGTGGCACCAGGGCTCCAGGCTACCCGGGCTTAGTGGCTGTGGCATGTGGGGGCTTCTCCGATGAGGGATCATGCTTGTGTTCCCTGCATTGGTGGATGGATTCTCAACCACTGGACCACCAGGAATGTCCCGGTAACTCATGGCTGTTTGCAGTTAGCCCTCCTCCCCACCTCCAGCCCCAGGCAGCCCTTCATCTGCTTTCTGTATCAGCAGCGTTGCTCTTTCTGGACACTTCATGTAATGGAATCATATAATATCCCGTCTTTCCTACCTGGCTTCTTTCACTAACCATAATGTGTTTGAACATCAGGGAGTTCACGGTTCACATATTGCTGAAGCCTGGCTTGGAGAATTTTGAGCATTACTTTACTAGCGTGTGAGATGAGTGCAATTGTGCGGTAGTTTGAGCATTCTTTGGCATTGCCTTTCTTTGGAATTGGAATGAAAACTGACCTTTTCCAGTCCTGTGGCCACTGCTGAGTTTTCCAAATTTGCTGGCATATTGAGTGCAGCACTTTCACAGCATCATCTTCCAGGATTTGAAACAGCTCAACTGGAATTCCATCACCTCCACTAGCTTTGTTCTTAGTGATGCTTTCTAAGGCCCACTTGACTTCACATTCCAAGATGTCTGGCTCTAGATGAGTGATCACATCCTCATGATTATCTGGGTCGTGAAGATCTTTTTTGTACAGTTCTTCTGTGTATTCTCGCCACCTCTTCTTAATATCTTCTGCTTCTGTTAGGTCCATACCATTTCTATCCTTTATCGAGCCCATCTTTGCATGAAATGTTCCCTTGGTATCTCCAATTCTCTTGAAGAGATCTCTAGTCTTTCCCATTCTGTTGTTTTCCTCTATCTCTTTGCATTGATTGCTGAAGAAGGCTTTCTTATCTCTTCTTGCTATTCTTTGGAACTCTGCATTCAGATGCTTATATCTTTTCTTTTCTCCTTTGCTTTTCGCCTCTCTTCTTTTCAGTGCTATTTGTAAGGCTTCTCCAGACAGCCATTTTGCTTTTTTGCATTTCTTTTCCATGGGGATGGTCTTGATCCCTGTCTCCTGTACAATGTCACGAACCTCATTCCATAGTTCATCAGGAACTCTGTCTATCAGATCTAGGCCCTTAAATCTATTTCTCACTTCCACTGTATAATCATAAGGGATTTGATTTAGGTCATACCTGAATGGTCTAGCGGTTTTCCCTACTTTCTTCAATTTAAGTCTGAATTTGGAAATAAGGAGTTCATGATCTGAGCCACAGTCAGCTCCTGGTCTTGTTTTTGTTGACTGTATAGAGCTTCTCCATCTTTGGCTGCAAAGAATATAATCAATCTGATTTCGGTGTTGACCATCTGGTGATGTCCATGTGTAGAGTCTTCTCTTGTGTTGCTGGAAGAGGGTGTTTGCTATGACCAGTGCATTTTCTTGGCAAAACTCTATTAGTCTTTGCCCTGCTTCATTCCGCATTCCAAGGCCAAATTTGCCTGTTACTCCAGGTGTTTCTTGACTTCCTACTTTAGCATTCCAGTCCCCTATAATGAAAAGGACATCTTTTTTGGGTGTTAGTTCTACAAGGTCTTGTAGGTCTTCATAAAACCGTTCAACTTCAGCTTCTTCAGCATTACTGGTTGGGGCATAGACTTGGATAACTGTGATATTGAATGGTTTGCCTTGGAAACGAACAGAGATCATTCTGTCGTTTTTGAGATTGCATCCAAGTACTGCATTTCGGACTCTTTTGTTGACCATGATGGCTACTCCATTTCTTCTGAGGGATTCCTGCCCGCAGTAGTAGATATAATGGTCATCTGAGTTAAATTCACCCATTCCAGTCCATTTTAGTTCGCTGATTCCTAGAATGTCGACGTTCACCCTTGCCATCTCTTGTTTGACCACTTCCAATTTGCCTTGATTCATGGACCTGACATTCCAGGTTCCTATGCAATATTGTTCTTTACAGCATCGGATCTTGCTTCTATCACCAGTCACATGCACAACTGGGTATTGTTTTTGCTTTGGCTCCATCCCTTCATTCTTTCTGGAGTTATTTCTCCACTGATCTCCAGTAGCATATTGGGCACCTAACGACCTGGGGAGATTCTCTTTTGATATCCTATCATTTTGCCTTTTCATACTGTTCATGGGGTTCTCAAGGCAAGAATACTGAAGTGGCTTGCCATTCCCTTCTCCAGTGGACCACGTTCTGTCAGACCTCTCCACCATGACCCGCCCGCCTTGGGTTGCCCTGCAGGCATGGCTTGGTTTCATTGAGTTAGACAAGGCCCTGGTCCTAGTGTGATTAGATTGACTAGTTTTCTGCGAGTATGGTTTCAGTGTGTCTGCCCTCTGATGCTCTCTTGCAACACCTACCATCTTACTTGGGTTTCTCTTACCTTGGGCGTGGGTTGTCTCTTCACGGCTGCTCCTTACCTTGGACGAGGGGTATCTCCTTACCGCCGCAGTTCCTGACCTTCAACGTGGGACAGCTCCTCTAGGCCCTCCTGCGCCTGCGCAGCCCCTGCTCCTCGGGTTGCTCCTCCCGGCCGCCGGCCGTGGCCTCGGGCGTGGGTGGCTTCTCCCAGCTGCCGCCCCTGGCCTCGGGCTCAGGGTGGCTCCTCCGGGTCACCACCCCTGGCCTCGGGCGCAAGGTGGCTTCTCCCGGCCGCCCCTGGCCTCGGACGTGGGGTGTCTCTTCCTGGCCGCCCCTGACCTCGGACACGGGGTAGCTCCTCCCGGCCGCCGCCCTGACCTCAGACGCGGGGTGTCTCCTCCCGGCCGCCACTGACCTCAGACACAGGGTAGCTCCTCTCGGCCGTTCCTGCGCCGTCGCAGCCTGGCACTCTAGGTTGCTGCCCCTGACCTCGGACGTGGGGTAGCTCCTCTCGCCCGCGCTGAGTGCGCCGGCCCGGCTCTCGCAAGCGGCCCGCGCTGAGTGCGCCGGCCCGGCTCTCGCAAGCGGCCCGCGCTGAGTGCGCCGGCCCGGCTCTCGCAAGCGGCCCGCGCTGAGTGCGCCGGCCCGGCTCTCGCAAGCGGCCCGCGCTGAGTGCGCCGGCCCGGCTCTCGCAAGCGGCCCGCGCTGAGTGCGCCGGCCCGGCTCTCGCAAGCGGCCCGCGCTGAGTGCGCCGGCCCGGCTCTCGCAAGCGGCCCGCGCTGAGTGCGCCGGCCCGGCTCTCGCAAGCGGCCCGCGCTGAGTGCGCCGGCCCGGCTCTCGCAAGCGGCCCGCGCTGAGTGCGCCGGCCCGGCTCTCGCAAGCGGCCCGCGCTGAGTGCGCCGGCCCGGCTCTCGCAAGCGGCCCGCGCTGAGTGCGCCGGCCCGGCTCTCGCAAGCGGCCCGCGCTGAGTGCGCCGGCCCGGCTCTCGCAAGCGGCCCGCGCTGAGTGCGCCGGCCCGGCTCTCGCAAGCGGCCCGCGCTGAGTGCGCCGGCCCGGCTCTCGCAAGCGGCCCGCGCTGAGTGCGCCGGCCCGGCTCTCGCAAGCGGCCCGCGCTGAGTGCGCCGGCCCGGCTCTCGCAAGCGGCCCGCGCTGAGTGCGCCGGCCCGGCTCTCGCAAGCGGCCCGCGCTGAGTGCGCCGGCCCGGCTCTCGCAAGCGGCCCGCGCTGAGTGCGCCGGCCCGGCTCTCGCAAATGGCCCGCGCTGAGGTCAGTTTTCATTCCAATTCTAAAGAAAGGCAATGCCAAAGAATGCTCAAACTACCGCACAATTGCACTCATCTCACACGCTAGTAAAGTAATGCTCAAAATTCTCCAAGCCAGGCTTCAGCAATATGTGAACCGTGAACTCCCTGATGTTCAAGCTGGTTTTAGAACAGGCAGAGGAACCAGAGATCAAATTGCCAACATCCGCTGGATCATGGAAAAAGCAAGAGAGTTCCAGAAAAACATCTATTTCTGCTTTATTGACTATGCCAAAGCCTTTGACTGTGTGGATCACAATAAACTGTGGAAAATTCTGAAAGAGATGGGAATACCAGACCACCTAACCTGCCTCTTGAGAAATCTGTATGCAGGTCAGGAAGCAACAGTTAGAACTGGACATGGAACAACAGACTGGTTCCAAATAGGAAAAGGAGTACGTCAAGGCTGTATATTGTCTCCCTGCTTATTTAACTTATATGCAGAGTACATCATGAGAAACGCTGGACTGGAAGAAACACAAGCTGGAATCAAGATTGCCGGGAGAAATATCAATAACCTCAGATATGCTGATGACACCACCCTTATGGCAGAAAGTGAGGAGGAGCTAAAAAGCCTCTTGATGAAAGTGAAGGAGGAGAGCGAAAAAGTTGGCTTAAAGCTCAACATTCAGAAAACGAAGATCATGGCATCCGGTCCCATCACTTCATGGGAAATAGATGGGGAAACAGTGGAAACAGTGTCAGACTTTATTTTTTTGGGCTCCAAAATCACTGCAGATGGTGACTGCAGCCATGAAATTAAAAGACGCTTACTCCTTGGAAGAAAAGTTATGACCAACCTGGATAGTATATTCAAAAGCAGAGACATTACTTTGCCGACTAAGGTCCGCCTAGTCAAGGCTATGGTTTTTCCTGTGGTCATGTATGGATGTGAAAGTTGGACTGTGAAGAAAGCTGAGCGCCGAAGAATCGATGCTTTTGAACTGTGGTGTTGGAGGAGACTCTTGAGAGTCCCTTGGACTGCAAGGAGATCCAACCAGTCCATTCTGAAGGAGATCAGCCCTGGGATTTCTTTGGAAGGAATGATGCTAAAGCTGAAACTCCAGTCCTTTGGCCACCTCATGCGAAGAGTTGACTCATTGGAAAAGACTCTGATGCTGGGAGGGATTGGGGGCAGGAGGAGAAGGGGACGATCGAGGATGAGATGGCTGGATGGCATCACGGACTCAATGGACGTGAGTCTGAGTGAACTCCGGGAGACGGTGATGGATAGGGAGGCCTGGTGTGCTGCGATTCATGGGGTGGCAAAGAGTCGGACACGACTGAGCAACTGAACTGAACTGAATGTGTTTGAGGCCCACCCATGGATCAGTTGTGGCTTCCCATGTGGCACCTGAGGTAAAGAACCTGCCTGCTAATACAGGAGACATAAGAAATGTGGGTTTGATCCCTGAGCCTGGAAGATCCTCTGGAGAAGGAAATGGCAACCCACTCCAGTATTCTTGCTTAGAAAATCCCATGGGCAGAGGAGCCTGGCAGTCTACAGTCCATGGGGTTGCCAAGAGTCAGACACAACTGAAGGGACTTAGCACATTACATGTATCAGTACTTCTGATTTTTAAGGTTTATTCACCTACTCTTTTCTGGTGGTTTTCCCCTAGATTCAGGCAGAAATCAGCACGTTGCCAAGGTCTCCAGAAGACCTTTTGCAAATCTCTGGGACTTTCTTTCAGCGTAACTCCCTGACTCTTGGTTCATTACTCCAGATTTTTTTTTTTTTTTGAAAAATTTTGTTTATTCATTTCCTTATGACCGTGCTGGGTCTTCACTGCTCTAGTTGCCACAAGGAGGAACTGTTCTCTAGTGTCAGTGAGCAGGCTTCTCGCGGCAGTGGCTTGCTGTGGAGCCCTGCTTCTTGGGCACGAAGCCTTCGGGAGCTGAGCTACGCGGGCTCAGTAGCTGCAGCTCCCCGGCTCTCGCTCCACAGTAGTTGTGGTGCGTAGGCTTATTTGCTCTGCTGCTCCCCTCCATGTGGCATCTTCCTGGGCCAGGGATCGAACCTTTGTCTCCTGCATTGGCAAGCGGCTTCCTAACCACTGAACCACCAGGGAAGCCCCAGATCCTTCAGCTATTTTATAAACTGTTTTGCTCTTAAATTTTGGCATCAGTGTTCCCCCCCACCCCCACCCCCCCGGAGTCCTCAGAATGATGCTCTTTTTCCTTTAAAAGCTGCAAAATCTCTTCTAGGATGTACAGATTCTGCCTTCTGTGAAGTAGGAGATGGTCAGCAGGCAGGTGACTGGACTCTCCTTACTCCCTTCCTTGAGGCAGGTGTCAGATTTCTGATGGAGAACCAAACTGCACTGTCTTCCACAACAGTTTCTGGGGGCCTATGCAGCTTTCTTCTGACAGAAGGAAAACTGTTTTCCAGCTGCTGAACCAGTCCAGGAGGCTGCCCACAGTGCAGTGAGAAAGCTGTCTGCCTCCTGCTTGCTGGGCCCAGCCCTTCTAGTGAGTTGGGAGGCACAGTCCCTGTCAGCCGGGGTGCATGGGGAGCCCTTTCTGCCAACACTTACTGTTGAGGGTGCTGCTTGAGAGGATGCTCACTGCCCAAGATGCAGTGAGTGCATCAGTAACGGTAGATGTTTTCATTGAATGGGGGCGGGTCCGGGCAGTGATGCCCAACTTTGGTTTAGACTAGGTTAGATCAAACTAGCTTGCCCAAACTAGTCAGACTTCCATGTAACTCTTTGATCAGAATGGAGATACAGTAGCTTACTTTTTGGCTCTCCACAGTGCCGAGAGCCGAGTGGATACTGCTACTGGTATGTTTTACAATCAAAGGCTGCATTTAGCAGAAAGGTCTCTTAGGCTTTGCTGTGTGACCTTTGTGTTTTTCTTGTCTCTCTGTGTCTTTCTGAGGAGCAGCATCTTAGCAAGTTGGGAAGCTGGTGGTTCACCCTCTGTTAGCCTTGAGGCAGTCTAAGGATTTTGTATTTGATTGTATGCATGCACTCACTCAGTCTAGTCCAACTCTTTGTGACCCCATGAGACCCCATGGGCTGCAACCCTGCAGGTTTCTTTATCCATGGAATTTTCCAGGCAAGAATACTGGAGTGGGTTGCCATTTCCTCCTACTAGGGATCTTCCTGGCTCAAGAGTTGAACCCGTGTCTCCTGCATCCCCTGCATTGGCAGGCAGATTCTTTACCACTGAGCCACCTGCCCATTTGATTGGGCGGAAATTAGTATGAAAATTCTTGACAGTTTCAGAATGGAAGTGGAGAGGTGAGTGGGTCCCAGGTCAGATTCATGACAGGGATGCAGACTAGTCATGGAGTTCCTGCTATTATCTACGTAAGGCAAAACAGTGGCCTGGCCAGGACAGGGCAACTGATATGGAAAGGAGGGAAAAGTTTCTTATTGTTTCCTTAAAACTTTTTTTTATTGTGGTAAGATATACGTAACAATGAGGTATGTGGCATAGTCAGATATGTAGAGACAGAAAGTAGAATGATGGTTAGTTAGCAGAGGTGTGGGGAGGGAGAATGAGAAGGTAGTGTTTAATGGGCATAGAGTTTCAGCTTTACAAGATGAGAAACCTCCCTGGCAGTCCAGTGCTAACACTCCAAGCTTCCAGTGCGGGGAGCCCCGGGTCCATCCCTGGTCAGGGAACCAGATCCCACACGCTGCAACTAAAAGTTCACATGCCGCAACGAAGACTGAAGATCCCCAGACTGCTTATCCCAGCACAGCCAAACAAATGAGTAATAAATTAAAAAATCTTTGCAACCTCAGGGACTGTAGCCCACCAGGCTCCTCTGTCCATGGAATTCTTCAGGCAAAAATACTGGAGTGGGTAACCATTCCCTTCTCCAGGGGAACTTCTCAACTCAGGGACTGAACCAGCTCTCCTGCATTATGGGCAGATTCTTTACCATCTGAGCCGCCAGGGAAGCCTAACAAATAAAATAAATATTAAATGAAAAAGTTACTAGGTGAAGAGTTCTGGAGACGGATGGTGGCGAGGGTTACACAGCAACGTGAACGTACTTGATGCCTCTGGACTGAACACTTAGAAATGCTCAAGGTGGGAAATTTCATAACGTAGACTTTTAACCTCTGTTTTCTGTCTATGGATTTACCTCTTTTTTTTTTTTTTTTTTGCTTGTTAACTCTGAGAACATAGCTTTAGTTCCTTTCCTGCTAGAAGGTTGAGGGACAGAATGAATGGATATTCTCTTAAGGGCTCTTCCAAGCATTCTTTTTCTCAATATTTTTATTCATTAAAAAAGAACATCAGTATCTGTTCCTTTTGTATAGATGACACATCTGTTGTGAGTTTTTGTTGTAACATATTTTTTCCTTTTCTTAAATTTATCTATAATTAATTTATATGGGCTTCCCAGGTGACACAGTGGTAAAGAATCTGCCTGCCAATGCAGGAGATACAAGAGATGAAGGTTTGATCCCTGGGTCAGGAAGACCCCCTGGAGGAGAGCATGAAAACCCACACCGGTGTTCTTGCCTAGAGAATCCCACGGACAGAGGAGCCTGGAGGGCTGTGGTCCATGGGGTCGCAAAGGGTCGGACACGACGGACCACTGAACACATACACATACAAACTTGACTTTCAATACTGTGTTAATTTCAGGCATTCAGCTGAAAGTGATTCAGACACACACACACACATATAAAATCTTTTCTAGATTCTTTACCATTGTAAGTTATTACAAGATACTGAATGGAGTTCCCTGTGCTGTATACTAGGTTCTTGTTGTTAATCTAGTTCGTATACAGTGGTTTGTATCTGTTAGTCCCATGTCCCTAGTTTCTCTCTCCCCTTCTTGCCCCTTTGGTAACCGTACGCTTGTTTTTTATGTCTGTGGGTCTATTTCTGTTTTGTTTATAGACTTATTTATATTATTTTTTATATCCCACATATAAGTGATATCATATCATACTTGTTTTTAACTTACTTCACTTAGTATGATACTTAACATATTTTTTCTATAAAATAGCCTCCATGGTATATCCTGCCTCCTCATTTTCCCATCTCAAGGTTCTCTCTGGGTGGGGGGATTGCGCGGTGTGGGGGGCATGACTTTTTTTTTTTTTTTTTTTGCTTGTTAACTCTGAGAACATAGCTTTAGTTCCTTTCCTGCTAGAAGGTTGAGGGACAGAATGAATGGATATTCTCTTAAGGGCTCTTCCAAGCATTCTTTTTCTCAATATTTTTATTCATTAAAAAAGAACATCAGTATCTGTTCCTTTTGTATAGATGACACATCTCTTGTGAGTTTTTGTTGTAACATATTTTTTCCTTTTCTTAAATTTGTCTATAATTAATTTATATGGGCTTCCCAGGTGACACAGTGGTAAAGAATCTGCCTGCCAATGCAGGAGATACAAGAGATGAAGGTTTGATCCCTGGGTCAGGAAGACCCCCTGGAGGAGAGCATGAAAACCCACACCGGTGTTCTTGCCTAGAGAATCCCACGGACAGAGGAGCCTGGAGGGCTGTGGTCCATGGGGTCGCAAAGGGTCGGACACGACGGACCACTGAACACATACACATACAAACTTGACTTTCAATACTGTGTTAATTTCAGGCATTCAGCTGAAAGTGATTCAGACACACACACACACATATAAAATCTTTTCTAGATTCTTTACCATTGTAAGTTATTACAAGATACTGAATGGAGTTCCCTGTGCTGTATACTAGGTTCTTGTTGTTAATCTAGTTCGTATACAGTGGTTTGTATCTGTTAGTCCCATGTCCCTAGTTTCTCTCTCCCCTTCTTGCCCCTTTGGTAACCGTACGCTTGTTTTTTATGTCTGTGGGTCTATTTCTGTTTTGTTTATAGACTTATTTATATTATTTTTTATATCCCACATATAAGTGATATCATATCATACTTGTTTTTAACTTACTTCACTTAGTATGATACTTAACATATTTTTTCTATAAAATAGCCTCCATGGTATATCCTGCCTCCTCATTTTCCCATCTCAAGGTTCTCTCTGGGTGGGGGGATTGCGCGGTGTGGGGGGCATGACTGTGTACTTGATGCAACTGAGTGTAGACACTGCTGTTTCTGTAAAACAACCTCAGTAATAGGAGAGGACCTGTCGATCACGTATTAAAATACTTCACAGGACTTCCCTGATGGTCCAGTGGCCAAGACTCTGCTCCCAATTCAGGGGCCCCAGGTTTGATCCCTGATCAGGGAACTAGATACCACTTGCCACGACTAAGACCGGGTGCAGCCAAATAAATAAATATGTAAAAAAAATACTTCACATTTACCAGTATTATCACTCTGTACATTTGTGTATATATATATATGTCGACTTCTCAGACTGTGGAATAGTTGTATGCACTATACTTATTTCGATGTGTTTTTTGGATTTTTGTAGTTTGAAATTGACTTACCATGCGTTGATGAATACTGATTCTCATAACAACTGTCTGACGTAGTATGAATAGCTGTGAACTCGAGGACACTGAAGCCGTGGACTGAGCCTGGAATTGTTGCCTCTTGGCAAGCAGTGTCTTGACCAAGGTTGACTGAATGCGGGCGGCATAGTAGGTATTGCCCTGAAGACCAGTGCCAGTCTCCCACTGTGTGGACTGGGAGCAGTACAGGTATTTGTTTTCACTGAAATAACTACCATAAGCTCCATCATTTTTTGTTTTTTTTTTTTAATTATTTATCTGGCTGTGCCAGGTCTTGGTTGCAGCACTCAGGATCTTCCATCTTCACTGGGGCATGTGGGATCTTTAGGTGAGGCATGTGGGATCTTCAGTTGAGGCATGTGGGATCTAGTTCCCTGACCAAGGATCGAGCTTGGGACCCCTTGATTGGGAGTGCAGAGTCTTAGCCTCTGGACCACCAGGGAGGTCCCAAGCTTTGGTTTCTTTACTGAGGGGAATCTTGGTGTAGAGTTTTCATCAGTCTCAGAGCTTGTGATTGACTGGACTCTAAACTATTGATTAGTTTTCTTTGAGGATACCTCGGAGCTTTTGGAGAGGAGGACATTTGTGTTCGATATGAAGCCTTATTCCTCACCTTGCTGCTCCTCTTTCTTGGCGCTAGAGACAGAGTAAGAAAGTCTTATAATAACAAGGGTTCTTACTGCCTTCCCATCTTGAGGGCAGCTCATCTTCTCACTCTGGGCTAAATGCCCCGTAACCCCCATCATAAAGGGTATGAATAGCTTTACTGGAATCTTGTCTGTTTTTTTTTTTTTTTTGCCTTCTGTGGAAGTTGATGTCACTTGTAGCTGACAATGGAATGTGAATCTGAAGATTCTTAGGTATTTTCTTATACAGCATTCTTTGGCTGCAATTCAGACCTTGTCACCCTTTGACCAGCAGGGAGGTATTCCTTTGCCTCATTCACTGCATCTACAGACATTCCTTGAGTGCCTTTTGGATGCCAGGTATTTTATAATTGGGCTTCCCTGGTGGCTCAGTGGTAAAGAATCCTCTTGCAAAGCAGGAAACGTGGGTTGGATCCCTGTGTTGGGAAGATCCCCTGGAGAAGGAACTAGCAACCCACTCCAGTATTCTTGCCTGGGAAATCCCATGGACCGAAGAAACTGGCGGGCCAGAGACCATGGGATTGGAAAGAGTTGGATATGACTTAGCAGCTGAGCACATTTTATCATTAAATTTCTAACCTGAGGACTGGTGTTCATGGTTTGCCAGATTTTAAATTCTACTGGATAACTAGGTTTCAAGTTAATTAACTCTAGCTAAAAAATAAGACTTCCTATTCAGATGAAAGTTAATCATATAAGATTAATACAGATACCTGAAAGCCTTCCTATATCTGAAACAGCTCTTAAGATCCTCAAATTTTGACAAGTTGGGCCAAAATTATTCTACCAAAACAAAAAACAAAACCCCAGCCAACCCCTATGAGCTTTAATACACATTGCAAATTGTTTTATGGTATGGGAAATTACAGAAGTGTTCACACAACTTGTAAAATCTAAGTGCATTTTTTTAGGAAATCCATCAAATTGTGGATTGACAAGCCCTTAAATATTACTACTGATGACCACAGGCATTAATAATTCAGAAGACTGTTTTTTTTTTCAAGTTATCACTAGAAGTATATGAGATATTCTTAAGTAAAAACATAAATTTTTATTCAATGAAACTCCACAAACAAGAAATCTTATTTTTTGCAATTCTGTGCTAATAGTGAGTTCATTTGGGAATGTGCCAGAGGTTAACTTTTCCTATTGTTTTTCCTGGGCTTCCTTGATAGCTCAGTTGGTAAAGAATGCGCCTGCAATGCAGGAGACCTGGGTTCTATTCCTGGGTTGGGAAGATCCCCGGAGAAGGGATAGACTACCCATTCCAGTATTCTTGGGCTTCCTTGTGGCTCAGCTTGTAAAGAATCTGCCTGCAATGTGGGAGAACTGGGTTCGATCCCTGGGTTGGGAAGATTCCCTGGAGAAGGGAAAGGCTAGCTACTCCAGTATTCTGGCCTGGAGAATTCCATGGATTGCTTCTCCTGTCCTGTTAACAGGAATCTGAAACATAGTTCCATTGGGTTGAAGGTTAGCATGCAATTCTGTGCTGCACTGGATTCTGAAATACGCTAAGATTTCCAGCTCATTTTCCCATTGTATTCCTATTTCATATTTTTCATTTTTTGCTTTTACATATATGCTTTTCCTATATCAATTTTTTCCCTCTTGAGTCCATCTCCAAATAGTCATTTAAGAGTCATTTAAATATCATTAAATCAGCTATACTTCAATTAAAAATAAATTTAAAATAATTAAATTAATAAACAATTTGTAAAAGTTACTAACATCAGAATTTTATGGATTCTTTCAGTGTATTCAAAGCTCTTCTGATTAAATAATGGAAGACAATCTAAAAAACTTGTTTTTTTCAAGAAGTTAGCTTCTGGTCCAAATCACATCTTTTAAAAAAGTTGTGTTCATTATATGAAAAATTAAAAGTTCTAAATACCAATGATCTTGGCTTCATCTGTGAGCTTATGGTATATTCAGACAGGACAAACCCTGCTGCTCTCCCTGAAATTCTATAATTGTGAAGTGTTTTGTTATTTTTTGGTAGGTGAAATTCACTTTAGTTCTCCTCGATTATTTTCAATCTTTCCCTTGTTAAAATATTTCATATTATCTTATCACCCCCTTGAGATAAAGAAGTACTTTTGGACAAAATGTGATTCCAGCCAGAGAATATTTTATGTAACTTAAGGGTTAGTAAAATTTTATTACTTGCTTCCTCAAGAAAATCTAGATACTATCAATTTAGCCTCTAACCTTCTTTGACATAATCCTCACTCTCACTTTATGACAGTCTGTTCTGTTTTATTTAATGGTTTAATAGAATCATGTTTGGAACTGGCTGGAAAGCAGTTGCAAGAAATGGTTTACAGGTTACTTTTAATGGGCAGTGTTAGAGGATTTATGGCTCTCAGCTCTAACATTATTATTGTTATTAAAAGTTATTTGTTGATTGCTGGTTGTTGTACTTGGAGTCACATGAGACATAAAGAAGCTGTAATCATTGCCCTATGCTCCATTATCCGGCAAATAAAAGCGATGCATCTCCATACGGTCTCTCTGACTCTATCTGAGCTATATCTCCCTGTAGGGAATGGATATTGCTTAGTGTGCGGTGATGCCTTTTCACCTTATTTTCACTGACTTTCTTCCCACCAGTATTAGATTCCGTGGCAGTGCAGTTGAACGCCCTAAGAGAAAGCACTGGAGTGTCAAGGTGTACCAGTGACCTCTGCCTGCAGGTCACGTTGCTTCCTGATGCCAAGACGAGCCTTACGCTGCCCTTGCCCATGTCAGAGCACGAGTGTTGGAGATAACCACAGAGGCTAGAGTCACTCAAAACTGACCGGGAGAGACATTTCCCCACAGGGATGAGATAAAGGGATTTCCTCCTTCACATTAGCAAGGACACTTGACAAACTCTGCTGGTGCCCAGGTTGATAAGAGTTGCCTCTCTATTTTATTTTTAAAAACTTTTGGCCATGCCCCGCAGGATGTGGGATCTTAGTTCCTGGACCAGGGGCTGAACCCTGTCCCCTTGCACTGGAAGAGTGGAATCTTAACCGCGGCATCACCTGGGAGGTCCCCACTGTCTCTCTTAGGCTTGTGTGTGCTTGCCGTACATTATGTTCTCTGCAGGCCTGTTTACTGGACAGACAAGGGCAGGTGCCACGGGGGGATGCCCTTGGCACCAAAGGCCCTGCCCGTTTTGATTCCAGCTGAAAACAGACTTTCTAAAGCACAGTTTTTCAGCTCGCTAGGGAAGAAAGGAGGGCGGAAAGGAGAAAGGGACAGAGGCATAGAAAGAAGGAAGGACCAGAGGAAGGGAGGCAGGCGGTTAGAATGAGGCAGCCACTCAGAAAGGTTTATTACTTATTTATTTATGCTGAAGGATAGTTGATTTACAATGCTGTGTTAATTTCTACTGTACAGCAAATGATTCAGTTATACATACATACATACACATTTTAAAATATTCTTTTCCATTATGATTTATCACAGGACACTGAATATATAGTTCCCTGTGCTATACAGTAGGACCTGGTTGGTTGTCCATTCTGTATATAGGCGCTTACAGCTGCTAACCCTAAACCCCCACTCCATCCCTCCCCCAACCCGCTCCCCCTTGGCAACCACTAGTCAGTCCTCTATGTCCATGATTCTACTTCTGTTTCATGGACAGGTTCATTTTTCTTTTTGTGTCGTATTTTAGATTCTGTATATAAGTGAAAGCGTATGGCATTTGTCTTTCTCGTTCCGACTTACTTCACTTAATATGATATTCTCTAATTGCATCCATGTTTCTGTTGGTGACTTTATTTCATTTTTTATGGCTGAGTAATATTCCATTATCTGCGTGTACCACATCTTTATCCATTCATCTGTCCGTGGGCACTGAAGTTGCTTCCATGTGTTGGCTAACGTAAACAGTGATGCCCTGAACATAGGGGTGTGTGTATCTTTTTGACTTACGGTTTCATCAGGGTATATTGCAGGACCACATACAACTTTATTTTTAGTTTTCTAAGGAACTCCAACAAATCTGGCGTGCTGCGATTCATGGGGTCGCAGAGTCAGACACAACTGAGCGACTGAACTGAACTGAACTGAAGGAGCTCCATATTGTTTTCCACAACAGCTGCAGCAATTTACATTTCCACCAAATGGTGTAGGAGAGTTCCCTAGGCTTTCTGGTGGCAAGGCAGGGTTGGGGGGAAAACATGGGTAAAATATAGAAGGAAACTTCGCCAACCAGAGTATAGATAATTAGGATAAAACACGTGTTCCATACCCACAGCACAAGGTCAAAAGTGGGAAGTGGCCCTGGGGAGTCCACAGGACAGAGGAGGCTTCTAGCTGGTCTTCACATTATCAACAGGGACACAGCAGACTAAAGACGCCTCGCTGCTGGTGTTTGGTCGCTAAGTCGTGTCCAGTTCTCTGCCACCCTATGGATTGTAGCCTGCCAGACTCTTCTGTCCATGGGATTCTCCAGGTACGAATACTGGAGTGGGTTGCCATTCCCTTCTCCGGGGATCTTCCCGACCAAGGGTTGAACCTGAGTCTCCTGCATTGGCGGGTGGATTCTTTACCACTGAGCTATCAGGGAAGCCCACAAACGCACTCTACTTTCCACAGTCTCTCTTTGCTCCTACTTTGCATCAATTCTTTCTTACAAAAAGAGCATATTTCCTAGCAGTGGAAAAGGAAAGGCAACAGATGAAGAGGATACCAAACATTTAGCAATACAAAAGAGGAGAGAAGGAATCTTGGAGCCGCTGAATGTTTGCTTCCAACCACCTTAAAGAGGGTTAAAATATAAAAATCGCATCTTTGTAATAGTCCTTCCTTTTCAAGAGAAAGGAAGAAACACATTTTATATTGCAGTGCAGTGTGCATATTATGTGTGTAGACGTGCATGTCTGTGTCCGAAACACAAGTTTTACAAACTGGTACTTGCAGTGCAAATATTATGTATCATCTACTCTGTAGCCAGTGGCTAGGATGTAGAGGGTAAGAGAAGACAGCCCCCTGGTCTTTGGATGAAGCACTTGGATTGGATGCTGGTGTCATTTACCGAGATGAAGACAGTGGGGGAGGGAATTTTTCAGACGTTTAGAGAGAAGAAAATGAATGACATGAAGATTTCTGGCTTGGTCATGTTATGTTTGCGTTGCTTAGCATAGCAGCACTTACACATTTTGGCCGAGACCCACAGTTAGACAGACATTTGAAGTCAAGACCAAGCTGATCCCCTACATCTACCTGTGTGAGCATGTATGTGTGTTTGAGAGGGCATCTGTATTTCCCCCTTCCAGAGCAGGACCACGTGAGCTCTAGGCTGAGAGGTAGGTTGAAAGATACCAGGTAAAGAGATGACTGGGTGAAACAATGGGGCTGTCATGAACAAGATTCTCAAATGTTTTCCCTCATCCCAGGCTGAGCCTGCATCCACATTCAGGACCCCCTTCCAGAACCCAGTGACCAGGTGTTTTCTGACGGCCAAGGTGGCTGAAGGATGGAAGATGGCTCTCCATTCTTCCCTTTGCTACACCAGGAGCGGAACAGGAAGGGCGAAACTCTAGGTCTTATCTTGCTGTGTCATTGCTGTTGTTCAGGCGCTGAGTCGTGTCCACCTCTTTGTGACCCCATGGACTGCAGCATGCCAGGGCTCCCTGTCCTTCACCATCTCCCAGAGCTGGCTCAAACGTGTGTCTGTCGAGTCGGTGATGCCATCCAACCATCTCACCCTCTGTTGTCCCCTTCTCCTCCTGCCTTCTATCTTTCCCAGCATCAGGTGGCCAGAGGATTGGAGCTTCAGCTTCAGCATCAGTCCTTCCAGTGAATATTCAGGGTTGATTTCCTTTTGGATTGACTGGTTGGATCTCCTTGCAGTCCAAGGGACTCTCAAGAGTCTTCTCCAACACCACAGTTTGAAAGCATCAATTTTTCAGCGCACGGCCTTCTTAATGGTTCAGCTCTTACCATCGATACGTGACTACTGGAGTCTTGCTGTGAGACAAAGCTAAATTATGATGCCTGAAGGAGAGTTTCCATTTTTTGCAGGATTCTGCACAACATCCTCATGGTTAAAATCTGAACACATTCCAAAGAGTTTAAAAAAAAAAGGGGGGCGGAATTCCCTGGAGGTCCAGTGGTTAGGACTTCAGGGTTTCACTGCCTTGGGCCCAGGTTTGATACCTGATGTTGCAGCCAAAAAAAAAAACCAAAACCAAAAAAACAAAATCTGAACACAATCATTTTTTATTAGTTTTTTGAGCTAAACGTATTGAAAAATATAGAGAAAATTTAGCAAATATTCCCATTTACAACACCAAGTTTTTGTTTTGCTGTTGGTTGGTTACATTTTTGACCTCGAAGCCCAGCTTGCAGGATCTTAGTTCAGTAATTCAGGCTCTCATCAGCGAGAGAGCTGAGTCCCAACCACTGGACCACCAGGGAAGTTCCCCAGCATCAGGAATTAGTAATTTACCTGTTTGTCTGATATGCACATTATCTTCTTATTAACAAATACGAAGCACTATAGACGAAGCCTGAGTCCCACCCCCGTTCCTCTCCTCTCTTTGCCCGGACTTCAGTCAGCCCTGATGAGTTTAACTGTGTTTTCCAACCCATAGTTTATAACTTTCGTACGTAATAGCCAATGTAGGGTATTAGTTCACATATTGTTTTATTAATAAAGGGCCGCTCCACAAGCCATGGCTGTTCTCTCTCAAGCCTGTGTCCCGGAACTCCAGAGCCTGTCCTCTCTGGGCATGACAGTAGCCTGTCTGGGGTCTGAGGCAGATCTGTGGATGCGGTTGCAGTGTCTCTGGCCCAGGAGTGAGGGTGTCACTGAGGAAGTGAGGGGGACCTCTGGGGAACTTCAGTCCTGCCTGCTTCCTCCACTTAGCGTGCTCGGCTAAAAATAGCAGAAGCTGAGCACCACCTGCAAAGTTCATCTGTGAGGGCTCCTATTTGGAAATGAGAGAACGTTAGCAGCATCGCTGGTCATTTTCCAAGAACAATCTTTAGTTCAAGATGCCAAAGGTTCTGCAGATATCAATTGATGCAGGGTTTTCTTTAATGACCAGTGCCGTGTGTGGTAGGAAGCCCCCTAGGGTGACTGTCATTAAGGGACCTTTCAGACACACATACTTCCTTCAGCTGTCCCTTTAGGCATTCCGATAATCACATTGTTCACTTAAAAAAAATGCAAAACGTGAGAGTTACTGGGGGCAAAATGAGGACTGAGGACCTGACCTGGAGACAGCACCTCAGATAGCTCTGAGAGACGGCTCCACAGAGGTGGGGGTGAGAAGAAAGTCAATGTATATATGATTTGGTGAAGGGGGAGTTCATGCAACAAATATTTATCTTTGCAAAAGTCTTCTGCTAGTCAGGAGGAGCTGATGTCATCATGCAGGGATTAACTGCTTTTCTAGATATGAGGAGATACAAGAACTGGGCTGATAAAATCAGCTCCTGAAAATATCTATCTGAAGACCTGTTCTCTCAGTTTTTCCCAGAGCACAGAGTGCCTCATTCCTTCTCTCCAACCTGACCTACTATCAGGAGGGTTGACAATCAGTAACTGAAGCATTACCTGATTTAATCTTTGTAGAGGTACATGGTGAGTGCTCGTGACAAGTACCAATCTGTAGTTGACAACATCAATCTGGGTTCTACGTTGAAGTTATATTAAGCAGAATAGAAACCCCTTATGGACTTCACTGGTGGTCCAGTGGTTATGACTCCAGGGTATCGGTGTGGGAGGCGTGGGTTCTATTCCTGGTCGGGAAACTAGATCTTGCATGGCGCAACAAAGACTTGGTGCATCCAAGTAAAGAAATAAAAATAAATACTAAAAAAGAAGAAGAATTCCTTAAAGAATGTTAAAGTTCTTACAGAATCTTAATGAGGACCAGCTCTTGAGCTTAAAGGCCATGGAGCCAAGAACAGTGGCCCGCTCCCAGCATTTCTTCCAACACTGAACTTGTTTCTGTGACTCTCAACTTGTTTGTGACCATGTTTCCTTATGATACAAGCACTTTTATAAAATAAAATTCTGTGCATGTGCGTGTGTATAGGAATACTTACTTGTACATGGTACAAAATTCAAAAGGTATGGAAGGATAAACAGGAAAAAGAAGTCTCCTTTTTCTTGATGAAAGTGAAAGAGGAGAGTGAAAAGGTTGACTTAAAGCTCAACATTCAGAAAACGATCTGCGATTCATGGGGTCGCAAAGAGTCGGACATGACTGAGCGACTGAACTGAACTGAACTGAACTCTGTCTCTTCATCCCCTCCCTCTTCAGCCTCCTGCACACCCTCCTATTCCACCCGTCTAGGTTATCACAGAGCACCAAGCTGGGCTCCCTGTGCTATAGCTGTGGCATGTGGGACCTAGTTCCCTGACCAGGAATCGACCCCAGGCCCCCTGCATTGAGAGTGCAGCGTCTTCGCCACTGGACCACCAGAAAAGTCCCTGAATAATTTTGTATAACTCACTTCTATTCAGTTATTAACATATGGGGCTGATCCCCATTAAGTGGTCTGTAGATATGCAATGCATGAAAACACCAGGGTAAGAAAATGCTTTCTGTTCCTGCTGCATAATCGAAGCTTGCTTGATCTTTGTCATCAGTATTTCTTTGCAAGTGTTTTCCTTTCTTACAACTCTTCCTCCTACCACACATATCTGCTTATTTTGAATTTTTACCTCTTCTTAAAGACCTAACTCAAATACCACTCCATAGCTCATTTCTTCCTAGAGCTGTGATTATTTGTGTAAATAGATGATCAAGCCTGCTTGTGCACAAGAAAGGGTGCGTTACTGGTCCTGCCTCTAGGGCACCGCTAAGTGCTTGTTGCTTTGAAGGGAATGTACCACCCCCTAGTGGCCGAATAGAAAAACAACCTCGACTTTTCAGAAGGAGGGCCCATTTCTTCCAACTCCTGTGGACTTTAGAGGGCTCAGAATTTGTGGAAATGAATTCAAGAGTTTTGAGGGCGATGTTCTGAAATTGGAATGTGATGGTGTTTGCATGACCCCCTCAAATCAAGCGCGGCTTGGAGTCTTTCTTGGTGAAGTGAAGTGGCTCAGTCGTGTCCGACTCTGCGACCCCTTGGGCTTGCAGCCCACCAGGCTCCTCTGTCCATGGGATTTTCCAGGCAAGAATACTGGGGTGGGTTGCCATTTCCTGCTCCAGGAGATCTTCCCGACCCAGGGATCGAACCCAGGTCTCCCTCATTGTAGGCAGACGCTTTACCGGTGGAAATTACCTTTTTTCCATTTCCACCTCCCTCCCTACTCCTTCTATCACTTCCCCTTTTCTCCCTTATGGACCTTCCCCCACCCTTGTCACCAGTTTTGATGTCTTGCACCCTTCACTTCTTGTTATCAACATTTCACTACTCAGTTATTTGAAATTGTGATTGATTTCCTTTTGATTTCTGCTCGTTTATGATATTCAGTTGTTCCCAATGTGAACACTCAGGAAGCATTATTTTCTTTTCGTTTTGTTTAAAGGGCTTCCCAGGTGGCGCTAGTGGTAAAGAAGTCGCCTGCCAAGCAGGAGACATAAGCGATGTTGGTTTGATGCAGCCCACTCCAGTATTCTCGCCTGAAGCATCTCATGGACAGAGGAGCCTGGCGGGCTCTGGCCCATAGGGTCGCGAACTGAAGTGACTCAGCACACAGAGGACACAGTGGGGACTTCCCTGCTGGTACAGCGGATGAGAATCCACCCGCTGGTGCAGGGCACACGGGTTTGAGCCCTGGTCCTGGAGGATAATTGCTTTACAATATTGTGCTGGTTTCTGCCATATATCACCGTGAATTGGCCATAGCTATACATATGAACTCCCTTGCTCGACCTCCCTCCCCATCCCACGCTTCTAGGTTGTCACAGAGCACCAGATTCGAGCTGCCTGCGTCATACAGAAAATTTCCACTGACTTTAATTTTACATGCGGTAATATACATATGTTTCCATGCTGCTCTCTCAGTTTGTCCCACTGTCTCCTCTATTTGCAGGCTTTGTGATGATAGCTCTTCTGACTGGTGTGAGAATAGTCACAATAATTACAATCATTGTCGTTCTGATCTGCATTTCTCTAATAATTAGTGATGTTGAGCATCTTTTCATATGCCTGTTGCCCATCTGTATGTTATCTATGGAGAAATGTCTGTTCAGGTCTTCTGCCTGTTTTTTTTTTTTTTTTTTTTTTGATTTTTTTTTCCCTTTAATATTGAGCCTCAGTCTGATCTTTGTTCCCACTGCACATCTACTGGTGCACAAACCCATGTACAAAGCTGATTTCCAAAGTGCCAGGATCAAACTTCTTTATCATAAAGTTTTAACAACTCTTTTAAGAGTCTGTAATCACTTATTTCTTTAAGTTTAGAGATACAGTTAATGTAATTGCTCAGAATTCCCCTGGCATAATAGAATGTTAAAGACAAGAGCATTAGAGGTGGTCAGATGATTTAAAATCTTTATCAGCAGGGACTTTGCTGGTGGTCCAGGTGCTGAGACTTCATGCTCCCAATACCTGGGGCCTGGGTGAGTTCCCTGGTTGGGGAACTAGATCCCACACGCCACAACTAAGACTTGGTACAGCCAAATAAATACCCCCCCCCTTTTTTTTAAAGGAAGGAGATATAGGACTTCCCTGGTGACACAGTGAATAAGAATCCACTTTTCAATGCAGGGGACATGGGTTCAGTCCCTGGTCTGGGAAGACCCCACGTGCTGTGGGGCAGCTAAGCCCACAAGCCACAGCTGTTGGAGCCCGTGAGCCTACAGTCCCTGCTTTACAGCAAGAGAAGCCGTGGCAGTGAGAAGACCTGTGCCCAGCCGTGAGGAGCGGCCGTTGCTTGCCGCAACTAGGCAAAGCCCCCAGCAGCAAGGAAGACCCAGCGCAAGCACAGATAGATAAATTAAAAAACACGTTAAGAAATTGAAAAGGAGAGAAATTAATAAAAACGATCTTTATTAACGAATGAGAAAATCGAGTCTCCAAGGTGAAATGACTTACCTGATGTCACACAGCTTGTCTGTAACACAGCCAAGATTAAAACCCAGGTCTCTTAAATTCCAGTTTTGTGCACTTCGCGGAGCTCTGTGCAGTCTAAGCACAGTGTGCAAGCAGTAAAGCCTGGCTCAAAGAGCCAGGACCTTGGAACTATTGGAAACTCAGCCTTGCCACTTGCTAAATCATATTAGATAAGTTACATAAGCATGTCTCCTCCTCTGTAAAACTGATGGACTCTTGTACTGACCTCATAAAGTTGTTGCTGTGAAAATTAAAAATATAAAACACTTAGCATAGGGAAAATATGTAGTTCTATTAAAAAAATAATTATCCTTTGAGACCAGTAGATTGTAATAGCTAAGACAGTGATCTTAGCTTAGAGTCAGACAGCTGCTGGTTCACCTTGTAGGGCCTTTGGAAAGCTATGTAACGCTCTGGATGTTAGTTTCCTCATCTGTAAGATGGGCCTTTGGAAAGCTATGTAACGCTCTGGATGTTAGTTTCCTCATCTGTAAGATGGGAATGATAATAACATTTCTCTTTTTGAGAATCTAGAAGCCTGAATGAAATAGTGCATGAAAAGTCAGCGCTCAGTAAAGAAATGCTGTCATCAGCATCCTTTCCGGCTCCCCATGGCAGCTCAGACCTCTTAAAGAGCAGATCACTGGACTAGAGAATTTAGTCTAGGAAGCATTTTATTAGAAAACAGTGTTTCATTTCCAAAATGATGAAGTTTGCAAGGAGAGCTGCAGTAATGACTTTTCATTGTCAAATGAGTATCAATCACCACGTGTGAGCCGTGGGGCTGCTGGGTGAGCTCTTCTTTAACTCCCTCAGTAACCCCACGAGGTAGGGCTCAGAATACTCAGATGCAGACAGATGAAGTAACTGACCAAGGGTCATCCTGTGTGCATGCTCAATCACTCAGTTGTGTTCAACTCTCTGTGACCCCATGGACTGTAGCCCACCAGGCTTCTCTGTCCATGGGATTCTCCAGGCAAGAATCCTGGAGTGGGTTGCCATGCCCTCCTCCAGGGCATCTTCCTGACTTGGGGGCATCTCCTGTATTGGCAGGTGGATTCTTGGCCACCGAGTCACCAGGGAAGCCCCAGGGTCAGCCTAAGACCTTCCAAGTTTCATTCCGGTCCAGGTTGCTCCAAACTCTGGACCATTCCACTGCACTATTTTAATTCTGCTTCCCCAGCTGAACTGTTGGGAGAATTAAAACCTGAAACAGAAGAATTATGCTACGTTTCGACAACCTTTTTCAACCACTAAAAAGCAGTAAGAGATAGCATCTGTACATGCCTTTTGTAATGTCAGGAAAGGCCCTTTTCATGTTTAGTCATCCCACAAAGTGTCTTAAATATTCCTAAATGTAGCTCCTGCCACAATAGGCTTTTCCTTTTTCTGGCCACACTCCAAGGCATCTGGGATCTTAGTTCTCCAACCAGAGGTCGAGCCTGCACCCCCTGCAGTGGAAGCACACATTCCCACCAGGGATGTCAGCGACAGTTGGCTTTAAGAGCCTGTGTTATTTGGCTAGGTTGCCATAGCACCATAACTAAATGCCACCACTGTGGTGACTCAACAGCAGAAATCTCTTCCTCACCTTTCTGGAGGCTGGAAGTCCAAGATCCAGGTGCTGGCAGGTTTGCTTCCTCCTAAGGCCTCTCCCGTTGGCCTGCAGATGGCCCCGCTTCTGTGCACACGCACCCCTGGAGTCTCTTCTTCTTCATGTTCTGTTTCTTTTTGTGGGAAGAACACTTAACTTGAGATCTAGTCTTTTAACCAGATTTTAAGTTCAAAACACTGTATTGTGAACTAAGTTGTACTCAGAACTCTGGAACCTACTCACCTTGTGTTAACAGACATTTATACCCTGGTGTTGGAGAAGATTCTTGAGCATCCCTTGGGCTGCAAGATCCAACCAATCCATCCTAAAGGAAATCAGTCCTGAATATTCTTCGGAAGGACTGATGCTGAAGCTGAAACTCCAATACTTTGGCCACTTGATTCGAAGAACTGACTCATTGGAAAAGACCCTGATGCTGGGAAAGATTGAAGGCGGGAGGAGAAGGGGACGACAGAGGGTGAGGAGGTTGGATGGCATCACCGACTCAATGGACATGATTTTGAGCAAGCTCCGGAAATTGGTGATGGACAGGGAAGCCTGGCATGCTGCAGTCCATGGGGTCGCAAAGAGTTGGACATGACTGAGCAACTGAACTGAACTGATACCTGTGGAACCACATCTCCCCATTTCTGCCTCCCCCGGCCCCAGCAACCACCATTCCACTCTCTGCTTATATGGGTTTGACTACTTTAGATTCCTCGTATAAGTGGAGTCACCCAGTATCTGTCCTTTCGTTATTGGCTTATTTCACAAAATATCCTATAGGTTCCCTATGTTATTGCATATGGCAGGATCTTCTCTTTTTTTTTAGGTATAGAATGTTTATCGAAGTATTATTCGTAATGACAAAAATGAACATCATAAAACATCTCATTATGTTTTTGCTTAGACCAACTATGCTGTTGACTTGTGATGGAACACTGTTAAATCAGGTAATATAGCTTTATAGTATACATAGTATACATCGAAGTGCTAAATTAAATCTTTACACAATGTGGGATGATATTCACCTGTGTGTGTGTGTGTGTGTGTGTGTGTGTGTGTGTAGCAGGAAAATATCAGGAGAAAGTGAAAGATTAGCAAAATGAGCATATAATTGTTTAGAATTAGTTAAGTTTGAGTTGTAGGATCATGTTTTTTAAAGGCTAATACTCCATTCTCCCTTTCTCTGTATACAGCATATTTTGTTTATGCATTCATGTGTCTCTAGACATTTAGATTGTTTCCATATCTTGGTTATTGTAAATAATAATGCAGTGAATGTGAGAATGCAGATAGCTCTCCACGTCCTGGCCAACGCTTGTTGTTTTTGGTCTTGATAAGGGTCATCCTACAAGGTGTGAGGGGAGATCTCATTATGTTTTTTAAAAATAATTTTACTTATTATTCATGGCTGTGCCAGGCCTTGGTTGGTGTTTGGGCTTTTCTAGCTGCGGAGGGTGGGGGTTACTCTTTGCGGCAGTGCAAGGCCTTTTCCTCGGGGTGATTGCTCTCCTTCCAGAGCGTGGCCCTAGGGCGCTCAGGCTCAATAGTTGTAGTTCCCAGGCTCCAGCGCACAGGCTTAATAGTTGTGGCTTAGTTGCTCCGAGGCATGTGGGATCTTCCCGGATCAGGGACTGAACCTGCGTCTACTGCATTGGCAGGCGGACTCTTTACCGCTGAGCCCTTAGGGAAACTCTCATTATGGTTTTGATTTGCATTTCCCTGATGCTGAGCACCTTTTCACACACCTGTTGGCTATTGCGTGTCTTCTGTGGAGCGATAGCTATTCAAGTGCTTTCTCCATTTTGTAACTGGGTTGTTTGTGTTTTTGATACTGAGTTTTACAAGTTCTTTATATATTTTGGATACTAACACCTTATCAGATGTATGATTTGCAGGTGTTTTCTCCCACTCCACTGGCTGTCTTTTCATTTTGTTATTGGTTTCCTTTGCTGTGCCAAAGCTTTTCATTTTGATATAGTCCTATTTGTTTACTTTTTGCTTTGTTAAAATAAATTTTTTATTTTTTAAAATTTTAATTAGTTAATTTTTGGCTGCGCTGGGTCTTCATTACCACACATGAGCTTTCTCTAGGTGCAGCGAGCAGGGTCTGTCCTCTTCTTTGTGGTGCACAGGCTTCTCATTGCAGTGACTTACCTTGATTTGGAGCATTGGCCCTAGAAGGTGGGCTTCAGGAGTTCTGGCACGTGAGCTTAGTTGTTCTGCAGCGTGTGTGGTCTTCCCGGTCTAGGGATCGAACTTGTGTCTCCACCAGGAAGTCCCTCTGGACCACCAGGGACTGGACTGCAAGGGAAGTCCCTCTATTTTTGCTCTTTGTGTCCAAAAAAAAAAAAAAAATTATGTCAAGGAGCTCTCTCTCTGTTTTCCTTTAGGAGTTTTATAGTTCCCGATCTTACATTTAAGCCTTTAATCCATTTTGAGTTGATTTTTGTGCATGGTATAAGTGAAAGTTGTTCAGTCATGTCCAACTCTCGTGACCCCATGGACTGTAGCCTGCCAGGTGCCTCTGTCCGTGGAATTCTCCAGGCAAGAATACTGGAGTGAGTAGCCATTCGCTTCACCAGGGGATCTTCCCAACCCAGGGATCGAACCCAGGTCTCGTGCATCACAGGTAGGTTCTTTACCGTCTGAGCCACCAGGGAAGTGCAATTTCATCCTTTTGCCTGTGGATTCCATTTTCTCAACAGGCAAGAAGAGGTTGTAGAAGAGATTGTCCTTTCCCATTGTATATTTGGCACCATTATTCAAGATCAGAAATCCCTTATGATTATACAGTGGAAGTGAGAAATAGATTTAAGGGCCTAGATCTGATAGATAGAGTGCCTGATGAACTATGGAATGAGGTTCATGACATTGTACAGGAGACAGGGATCAAGACCATCCCCATGGAAAAGAAATGCAAAAAACCAAAATGGCTGTCTGGAGAAGCCTTACAAATAGCACTGAAAAGAAGAGAGACAAAAAACAAAGGAGAAAAGGAAAGATACAAGCATCTGAATGCAGAGTTCCAAAGAATAGCAAGNCTTTTTTTTTTTAAGGAAATGTTTCATTGTGGCTACAGCTAAAATTCTTCCTTGCTGTCACCACCCCCTCACCCCACAGAATTTCTTCTGTCTGGCCTGTCCTTTCTTGGTTCATGGGACTCCCCTGTGCTTCCTGGAGCTCTTGAGTCCTCACTCACTCCAGTCAGCTCCAGCCTTGCTCCTTATATAGAGCCCATAGTGACAACTGTGGCCACCAGTATTGGTCCTGTCCTGTCCTCAACGACATTTGTTCTCTTGCCCTCTTAGGGAACCTGCCTCCTCTTCACCCTCCCAGGCCCAGTAGGTGAGCTCATGATAGATGGATCAGCCTTCCCTTGGGCCACTGTTCCCTTCTCCAGAGTGTGGTGTCTGCACCAGACACACGAGGGCAGTCACAGCTGTTCCATGCTTCCAGGAAAAAGCAGTCTCCCACAGTCAGTTGTACTACAGCTTATAAAATAAGATTGTTAAAATTCATAGAAACAGCTGTCATTGCTGACTGTATGGGTCTCAGGCTTTTTAACTGAGTGTGTGGTTTCCCCTGCTTCCCTTCATCCTGCACTGCAATCATAGTCATGCACAGGTAGGGATGTTCCTGTCTCAGATGAGCAAACTGGGGCCCAGCTGGACCAGGCGTCGGCAGCAGGGACGCCCAGAATTTCGCCTCAGCCGGAGGACTGGTCCATTGTGGGGCATGACGGTCATCAGCATTCACACAAGGTCTCTTCCACCTTCCACCCCCTCGGGTACAGGAGGCACCTGGGCCAAGGCCTCCCTTGGCGGGGCCAGTGATGGCGTCCGTGGACTTCAAGACCTACGTGGACCAGGCGTGCCGTGCAGCTGAGGAGTTCGTGAACGTGTACTACAGCACCATGGACAAGCGGCGGCGGCTGCTGTCCCGCCTGTACATGGGCACAGCCACCCTGGTGTGGAACGGCAATGCTGTCTCCGGGCAAGAGTCCCTGAGTGAGTTTTTTGAGATGCTGCCTTCCAGCGAGTTCCAGATCAACGTGGTAGACTGCCAGCCTGTCCATGACGAAGCCACCCCAAGCCAGACCACGGTCCTTGTGGTGATCTGTGGGACAGTGAAGTTTGAGGGCAACAAACAGCGGGACTTCAACCAGAACTTCATCCTGACAGCCCAGGCCTCACCCAGCAACACAGTGTGGAAGATTGCCAGCGACTGCTTCCGGTTCCAGGACTGGGCCTGCTAGCGGGGTGGCGGGACACCCTCAGCCTGAACCCTGGGCTCGCTCAAGTCTGAGGGGCCCCTGTCTGGGCATACACTGTCACAGCTGCCTTTTTGAAGTAGTAAAATTTTCTATTTTTCTATTTGCCCAGGAGAGACTCTGGTTCTGGAAATTCTGATGAATAAAATGTTGCTTCTTTTCCCTTGCTGGATGTGTTTGGGTGATACTGGGGAGAGGGGCCCAGGAGAAGGAGGGTTAAAGCTGCAAGGCCAGCAGAAGGCACTGCAGAGACTGAGATCCAGGGCTGAGCACCTGCCCCAGCACAGGTGTGTACACAGGTGTACCAGAGCCGGACTCAGCCCGCACACACAGAGGACACCCTTGGGATTCTTCGAAAATCACCAGGCGCACATCCTGGTCAAACTACTGAATCTCAGAGGGTGGGCCTGAGCGTTTTTGGCATTTTACAAAAGCCCCCTAGCTGTCTATTAAAACACTTTAGAGAACCCCCTGACTAGGTGGCTGGACCCACACTAGGACTTCGCACCTGTGCTGGGAGTTACATGGATGAAAACAGGTAAGATACCTGGAGTTAGCTAATAACTGCTTGTAAATAAGGAAGCTCCATTGACTACTCCCTTATAAAGAGGAGAACGGCTTTTAAGAGGAAGAAGTACTGAGGTGGGGCTGGGGGGGCATCAGAATTAGATGCTGGTTTTACTGACCCTGAGGACCAACTCACCCCATTTCTCCAAAGTAAAGAAAAAATAAGCTGTTTCCATCATCCTTTGATTAACAGATGAGCTCTTGTGGACACGCGGCTTCCCCAGGTAAATCTGAGATCAAAGGTCGGGCTGGGGGGTGTGGGTTAGGATTAGGAATGGGGGACTTGTGTAGGCTGCCCAGATGGTAGGGACCTCTAGCCCTGGGCTGTGGCATCCACCGGGGATGGCTAGGCAAGGTGGGCATTGCCGCCGTGTCAGGCAGGATCTCACTCCCCTCTGATAGAGGGAAAGGGGCCTGACCTTGGGGACTGGACTGGGAGCTGGCAGGACAGAGGGACAGGGCAGGAGGCTGGACGGTGGCTATTGCACAGAAGGTGGGGGGCAGCGGCAGCCTGTACTTCAGGGCAAGTCCTGGTCAGTGCCCCAGGCTGGGATGCAGGCCTGAACACAGAGCCTTGTGTGTGGGGGGGTGCTGGTGTGGTCGGG
>SJYX01013000.1:11246-38693 GCA_006410675.1 Oreotragus oreotragus | reverse complement strand
GGTGCTGGTGTGGTCGGGCGGGGGGTGGCGGGGGGGGTGTCTCATTGGGCCTCTGGGAGAAGCCAAGCAGAGAGTGGACAGGGTCCTCAGGGCTCAGAGTTGCTAGGGGAACAAGAACCCCTCGCTGCAGGAGGTCTGTTTTCTAAGGCCAGATCTAAGCAGTCTTGGGCTCCCCAGGTGGCGCTAGTGGTAAAGAACCCACCTGCCAATGCAGGAGATGTAAGAAAGGCGGTTTGATTCCTGGGTTGGGAAGATTCCCTGGAGGAAGGCATGACAACCCACTTCAGTATTCTTGCCTGGAGAATCCCATGGAAGAGGAGCCTGGAGGGCTACAACCCATAGGGTCGCAGAGTCAGACATGACTGAAGCGACTTACACGCGAACTAAGCAGTGCTGAGGCCTCAGAAAACCTACTCCAGTGCCCCAAGAGAAAAAAGATCCAGGTTCAGAGATAGCCAGCTCCTCTTACAGAATGCTCCCCTCCAAAGGCTCATGACTGAGAAACTCTGATGACGGAGGTTGGGACAGGAGACTAGAGGTGCACCAACTTGGCTGAGGGAGGGGCCAAACACAGAGCCTTCTAATCCTCGAGGCTTTGAGGGGCTTTAGGTGAATGCAGAACGGTCTCATCTACAAGTGAGTGCCACATATCAGGGTGCCCCACTGAAGGGCATCAGCTGCTCTCTGACCACTGAGAGTCCACTGAGAGCTAGGTCAGACATCACTTGCTCTGTGGGTCTTCGCTAGGGCAGCTAGCATGCAGGCCTGCACTTCAGTGTAGCAGGGGCCCACAGCCCCTCAGAAGGGGGCTTGAAGAGGCAGACCTGTCTGTGAAATATGAAAAATCTTTGAGAGACTGAAGTTCAAATACTTGGTAGAATATTAACAACAGTTGTTACAGGCAGCAAGAACAACATCCCAAGAACAGCTCAAGATACTTTGCACTATTTTCAGCCCCGTTTTACAAATGAGGAAACTTGCTTTGTGTTTAAAAAAAAAAAAAAAAAAGATTACATATAGGCTTGCCCTAGATGCACGGACCGCTAGAAGGATTGGCAAAAACGTTAATTAAGTACGGCTGTCCTTAGGGACTGGGTTCTAGAGTTTTAACGCGGAGACAAGGCACTTGATTGACGCCGTATGTCCTCGTAGATATTCATACAGTGTGCGCATCATGATTAAAAAAAAAAAAAAAGATTACATATAGGCTTGCCCTAGATGCACGGACCGCTAGAAGGATTGGCAAAAACGTTAATTAAGTACGGCTGTCCTTAGGGACTGGGTTCTAGAGTTTTAACGCGGAGACAAGGCACTTGATTGACGCCGTATGTCCTCGTAGATATTCATACAGTGTGCGCATCATGTTTTTTTTTTTTTTTTTTAATTAAAATCTCATTTAATAATTAAGGCTGTTTTCACAGCCAGAAATAGGGGCATTCACGTTGTGGACACCTCGAAGAGTGGCTTCTCGCCCCAGAGCATCCCGACCTGAGCCTGACCCTACCAGTGAAGTATCCAGTAGATACCGCTTTGAAACATCCTGGGTTTTGGGGGAAAATAAAAAAAAAAAAGTGGGGGTGTTTTATTAAAGATCACCACCTGGCCCTGTGAGAAGTTAAAGTCTGGAAACGCTGCCCAAATTTAAGGCAGGTAAAGACGTGCCTGATCTCACTGATACAGCCCCAGCTGACCCAATACGGCTTGGCCTGGCCCACTTGAACCGGATCTCGCAGTGGATCGTACAGCCAGACCGCGCTAGAAAACCCCTGCTCGGCCCCAGGGCCGGGTCCCCACCCTGAACCCAAACCACGAGGCCACCCGCCCCAGGCACGGACGCTCGATCCGCCTCCGCCCATTCAAGGCCACTAAGCCGCGCATCCCGGCGCACTCAGGGAGGCCAACAGCATCGCCGGCGACTTCCGAGGACCCATTGGAAACCGAGCCTCCAGACCCGCCCCTCGTCAGCGCCCGGTGGGCAGAGCGGGCGGCCTCCGGTGGGCGGGGCGGGCAGCTCCGGTTACCCTCCCTGGGCAGTTAGTTTAGAACTTGATGTGGGGAGTTGCTTACGGTCTGGTTCCAAAGATTCGCTTTTAAATCAGATCATTTCCTGGGTACAACAGCATACCTCCTTTATTCATTACAGTATAGTGAAGGTTTCCGCAAACATTTTTCCAGCTTTAAGTATAACTGACAAATCTTTAAAGTGTACATGATGATTTGATAAACATATACATTATGGAATTATTGCGACGAGTTCCATTAAACACTTTTTAAAACGTTTTAATGACTGCATAATAAACCAATGCATGGGTATATTCAGTTGTCTCCTTTTGAGCAAGTAGGTTGTTTCCAAATTTTCACTAACATAATTACCTGAAAGTTGTTCACTCTACTTCCTCAGGGTGACTACAGGGCGTTACATGGAGATAAATATCTATTCGCCTGAGATTGCATTTCCCATGCAAACATTTGCTGCATCACAGATTGTGTTTAACTTCGGGTCAGTTTGTCCTATTCATTATCATTGCTTTTCATAGTGATGTCTCTGCCATGTGTACATGTATGTGAGTCGTCCATTTGTATTTTTGTTTTGTATTAGGCTGTTGGTGTTTCTTCATCTTCTAAAGCTTCTTTGACCAGCCTGCTGTAATTTCTACCTTGGAGCCTGATCAGGTAGCATTTCTAAAGGGAACTGAATATAAAACTTATAATAATCACATCCAGTTTCTTCACCGTAATCATTAAAGCTATTATGACCCTGAATAAAGAAGTCCTTTCAGCACTGAACACTAACCAACTTGGGTAGAACTCAGAATTTTGGCTGCTTTTTCCACATATCCTGGTTCTATGTCTACTTGGACTTTTAACAATTCTAAATACTTAATATGCTCTTTTAAACACTAAGGCTCTTTGTTAGCGACAAAGTAAGATTGTAGTGGTGTTACATTTTATATGAAATTGTCCTATAAAAAGTGGTGCATTGTCTATTTTGACATCTTGTGTTGAAAAGTTGATTTCAAAACGTGCATGGCCAGATTAAATTTTATCCAAATGTGGTGCTCAAGCTGGTTTTAGAAAAGGCAGAGGAACCAGAGATCAAATTGTCAACATCCGCTGGATCATGGAAAACGCAAGAGAGTTCCAGAAAAATATCTATTTCTGCTTTATTGACTATGCCAAAGCCTTTGACTGTGTGGATCACAATAAACTGTGGAAAATTCTGAAAGAGATGGGAATACCAGACCACCTAACCTGCCTCTTGAGAAATCTGTATGCAGGTCAGGAAGCAACAGTTAGAACTGGACATGGAACAACAGACTGGTTTCAAATAGGAAAAGGAGTATGTCAAGGCTGTATATTGTCACCCTGCTTATTTAACTTATATGCAGAGTACATCATGAGAAACACTGGACTGGAAGAAACACAGGCTGGAATCAAGATTGCCGGGAGAANACAACAGACTGGTTTCAAATAGGAAAAGGAGTATGTCAAGGCTGTATATTGTCACCCTGCTTATTTTACTTCTATGCAGAGTACATCATGAGAAACACTGGACTGGAAGAAACACAAGCTGGAATCAAGATTGCTGGTAGAAATATCAATAACCTCAGACGTGCAGATGACACCACCCTTATAGCAGAAAGTGAAGAGGAGCTAGAAAGCCTCTTGATGAAAGTGAAAGAGGAGAGCGAAAAGTTAGCTTAAAGCTCAACATTCAGAAAACAAAGATCATGGCATGCAGTCCCATGACTTGGTGGGAAATAGATGGGGAAACAGTGGAAACAGTGTCAGACTTTATTTTTTTGGGCTCCAAAATTACTGCAGATGGTGATTTCAGGCATGAAATTAAAAGACACTTACTCCTTGAAAGGAAAGTTATGATCAACCTAGATAGCATATTCAAAAGCAGAGACATTACTTTGCCGACTAAGGTCTGCCTAGTCAAGGCTATGGTCTTTCCTGTGGTCGTGTATGGTTATGAGAGTTGGACTGGGGAAGAAGGCTGAGCGCTGAATAATTGATGCTTTTGAACTGTGGTGTTAGAGAAGACTCTTGAGAGTCCCTTGGACTGCAAGGAGATCCAACCAGTCCATTCTTAAGGAGATCAACCCTGGGATTTCTTTAGAAGGGATGATGCTAAAGCTGAAACTCCAGTATTTTGGCCACCTCATGTGAAGAGTTGACTCATTGGAAAAGACTCTGATGCTGGGAGGGATTGGGGGCAGGAGGAAGGGGATGACAGAGAATGAGATGGCTGGATGGCATCACCGACTCGATGGGTGTGAGACTGAGTGAACTCTGGGAGTTGGACAGGGAGGCCTGGCGTGCTGTGATTCATGGGGTTGCAAAGAGTCGGACATGACTGAGCGACTGAACTGAACTGAACTGATGTTACTGACCTGGGTTCTTGGACTCTTTATTCAATAGGGATTGGTAAGAGACCAGAAGGAGGATTTAGGCAAGGCTTTATGGGATTCATGCTGTAGCAGGAGGGAGCAAAAACAAGTGAGTGGTGCCCTTGCTTGCTCCCCAAGGTGGGGTGAGCTGGTTCCTTATATGGGGTGAGGGTGGGAGCAGCTTGGTAGATCAAGCGGGAGGGGTGGCTGAGGAGGTCTGCCCACCCCCCTGGTGGTACTGTGTGTCAGGATCGTGCACAAGACCCTGCTTTTCCTTCTGGCTCTTCAGAAGTGGCAGCTGGATTTTTGGTCTTCTTGTATCCTGTTGTTCATAATTTACCCTAAAAGTGCATGCACACAGTTATTTTTAGTCCCTTATGGTTTCCTAGAGAAACCATATTCTGTTGCTCGAGGAGACGTTTGTCCAGGTGCAAGCACTGCAGTAAAGCGTCCCAGGTCCCAGCCCATCTGGGCTTTCTATTCCATCCCTTGGTCAATATGTTTGCTTTTCTGTCAGTGCCATACTTTTAACTTCGGTAGATTTGTATTATATTTTGAAATTAGAAAATGTGATACCTCCAGCTTCATTCTTCTTTGTTGCCATTGCTTTGGCTATTTGGGATCTTTTGTGGTTCCACATGAATTTTAGGATTATGTTTAATATTCCCCTTAAAATTGTCATTGGGGATAATATTGAATCCCTAGATAGTTTTGGATAGTATGGACATTTTAACAGGATTAAATTTTACAAGCCATGAGCATGGGCTGTCTTTCCATTTATTTGTGTCTTCTTTAATTTCTTTCATCAATGTTTTATAGTTTTCAGTAGGCCAGTCTTTCATCTCCTTCATTAAATTTATTTCTAAGCATTATAATTGGGAGTGTTTTCTTATTCTCTTTTGGATACAGTCTTAATACATGAAAACACAAGTAATTTTTGCGTACTGATTTGGTGTTTTGTCACTTTATTAAATTCCTTTATTAGTTCCAAGAGTATTTAGTGGAATCTTTGGGATTTTCTACATATAAGATTATGTCATTTGTGAACAGAGGTCATGTTACTTCTTCCTTTCTGATCTGAATGACTCACATTTCCTTTTCTTGCTTAATTGCTCCGACGAGCACTTCCAATACTGTGTTGAATAGAAGTGATGAGATTGGGCATCTTTGTCTTGTTCTCGATCTTAGAGGATCAGTTTTTCAGCATTGAGTATGATGTTAGCTGTGGGCTTTTTATATCTGGCCATTGTTATGTTAAGGACTCTTTCTATAACTAGGTTTTGAGTTTTCAGTCATGAAGATGTGTGTGTGTGGGGCGGGGGGCGGGTCGGGGGGATAACGAGGGCTGGGACTCCGGTTCCATCATCTTACTAATGTCACTCTCTTCTTCTTCTTATAAGAACACCAATCCTGTTGTATTTAGGCCCCACCCTTTTGGCCTCATTCAACTTTAATTACCTCTTCACAGGCCCTAGCACCAAATATAATCACTTTGTGGGGGTCGGGACTTCAACGTATGAAAATTTGGGGAGAGGGGGACAATTCAGTTTATTAAAAAATCCCAATTTTTATCCTTTAAGTAGTAAGAGTGTTTTCTATAAATACTTGCAGAAACACTTTGACAAGCACAGTCATGAATTTTGTGTCCAAGTCTGCAAAATTATAGAATGTGAGTGCCAGAGGGGACCTTACAGATCATACTTTGGTGCCGTCAAGTTTTAGTTGATGAAACACGGAGCCCGAATGGGAATGAGTCTTGTGTGTAGGTCACATAGCTGGGACTCACTGGCACCCATACTGGAGCCCAGAATTCCCATGTGGAATAGGGCTCACTCGATTGCAGTGCACCAGGCTATTTCAAATCTGATTTTGTATGTGGTATCGTTCTTGCTGTTTACCACTTTGAACTTTACCAACGCTTTCTTTATGCCTAGGCAAATAGCAACTTGCTCCTGCCAAGCATTTTACTTGGAAATATAGTGTCTCATTCAGTCTTCTCTGTAGAGAGACCATAACATTTCCTCATTTTATAGATAAGGATGTCCGAAAGATTAAGTCACTTGCTCAAGGTTCTCCAGAGAGTAAGAGACATAGCCTGAGGTGGGTGTAGAGTTGAAGGTTTCGTGCTGGTGAATTGAATCGCTCGTGTGTTTGCCGGCTCTGAAAGCTGAGTCATCAGCTTCTTTCTCCAATCCTGTGTGACTTATCTCTTCAGGTTCAATAACAGGCAGTGAAAGAGGGCAACTGCAGACCTTCAGGGGGAAGGCAATGGCACCCCACCCCAGTACTCTTGCCTGGAAAATCCAATGGACGGAGTAGCCTGGTGGGCTGCAGTCCATGGGGTCGCTAACAGTCGGACAGACTGAGCGACTTCACTTTCACTTTTCTCTTTCATGCATTGGAGAAGGAAATGGCAACCCACTCCAGTATTCTTGCCTGGAGAATCCCAGGGATGGGGGAGCCTGGTGGGCTGCCGTCTATGGGGTCACACAGAGTCGGACACGAAGATGTGTATAAGAGACAGCTNGAGAAGGAAATGGCAACCCACTCCAGTATTCTTGCCTGGAGAATCCCAGGGATGGGGGAGCCTGGTGGGCTGCCGTCTATGGGGTCACACAGAGTCGGACACGACTGAAGTGACGTAGCAGTAGCAGCAGCAGACCTTCAGAGGCACTGGGAAATGATTCTTTTGCTTTGATTCTCAGGCAGAAAAGGATTGAGGGGGGAAAACAAATAATTTCTGCATGACAGGGCCAGGGCCCAATAAGCTGATGGGCTACAGAATACTTTGTACCAAAAACACTTTACAGTGATGGTAAAAATAACCTGTCCATGACTTTTAAAAATCCAAACAATGTAGAAAAGTATAAAGGAAGAAGGAATTTTCTCATCTTCCTGTTCCATCCTCAGTTGCATTCTCCAGAGGTGATTATTACTACTTTCATGCATGTAGTCAGAAATATATTTTAAGCACACATAAGCACATATCTAATATATGTAAATTATAGTGTAGGAGAAGACTATACTATTGTTTAGTAATATACTTTTTTAATCCTTAACAGGACATCTTTGACATCATTTCATATTAATATATGTAGTTTCATTTCATTCTTCTTAGTGATGGCAAAATATTTCACTGTAGAAATACACCATGATTTATTTAATTATTCCTGTAATAGACTGAGGGCTTTCCAGGTGGCGCAGTGGTAAAGACTCTGCCTGCTCTTGCAGGAGATGGGGATTTGATCCCTGGCTCAGGAAGATCCCCTGGAGGAAGGAAATGACAACCCACTCCAGTATTACTGCCTGGGAAATCCCATGGACAGAGGAGCCTGGTGGGCTACAGTCCATGGGGTCACAAAAGAGTCAGACACGACTGAAACAACTAAACAATAGCAATAATAGACTGAATGGTGTCTCCCCTCAGTGTCCTTATCCTAATCCGTGGAACCTGTGAACGTTACCTTATTAGGAAAAAAAAAAAGCCTTTGCAGATGTGATTCAATTAAGCGTCTCGAGATGGGGAGATTATCCTGAAAGATCTGGGTGGGCCCTACGTGAATCAGAAGTGTCCTTTTAAAAGAAAGGCAGCCATTTATTACTCAGCCATTAAAAAGAATACATTTGAATCAGTTCTAATAAGATGGATGAAACTGGAACCAATTATACAGAGTGAAGTAAGCCAGAAAGAAAAACACCAATACAGTATACTAACACATATATATGGAATTTAGAAAGATGGTAATGAGNGAAGACTCCAGGGGTTCATTTGGTCATCTTCATTCAGTTCCCAGCAAAAAAACTTAGGTAGACTAAAAATATGAAACCACCAGAATCGTCTGCCTCTTTTCACTTCAGCTCCAATGCATGGTTACATTGAAAAGTTTCCTTAGGGAAAATTCAATTGATAAATTCTGATTTATTCTAGTAGGTAAATGACAACATAACAGTGTACATTTTCATTGATAATTAATACAAATTTATTAGTTATTCAGGAGTTTTGTTTTAAAAGAGTTTATGTAGCTTGGCAACTTAAAATTCATTTTTAAAATGTCTATAGGATCTGAATTTTAATATGAGACACCTGAGAATTTTTTACATTTATTGAATCAGCCTACTGATTTCCTCGTTTAAAAAGTAAACCCAGAGAATAATCACTCCTAAGGATGTTGTGGGGATGTGATTTGCATTTATCTACAGGAACATATTTAAAGAACAATTTGAAATTCTTTAGATACATTTTGGAAGACATATTTTAGTTATTTAAGTAATGTATGCAAAGCACTTTTGTAAGGAATATAAAATCTTAATGATATAGTAAGACTAATTTGATCACATTGTTCTCTACATTTAATTGACTGCTTTTAAGGTGTCTTTTTTTCTTGTCCTTTTTAGCAATTTTATTTTGCAGGGAAAAAAAAAACACTTTACTTACTTTTAGGACTAGTGTAGTCCTTTTGGAAACTAGAATTGTCTTCTGTCTCATACGAATCTTTAGCTCCCTCCATTAGGACAGAAACTCATTCTCCTCTTCAGTGGATGTTACCCTGATACTGGCTTATCCATTGATGTTTACTAACCATTGTTGTTTAGTTGCTAAGTCATGTCCCACTCTTTGCAACCCCATGGATTGCAGCACGCCAGCCTCCTCTGTCCTCCTCTGTCTCCTGGAGTTTGTTCAAATTCATGTCCACTGAGTCAGAGATGCTCTCTAACTGTCTCATTCTCTGTTGCCCCCTCCTTCTCCTGCCCTCAATCTTTCCCAGCATCAGGATCTTTTCCTGTGAGTCAGCTCTTTGCGTCAGGTGGCCAAAGAACTGGAGCTTCAGCTTTAGCACCAGTCCTTTCATCAGTCCTCGAATCTGTAGATTGCTTTGGGTGGTATGGACATTTTAACAACATTAATGCTTCCAACCTATGAATATGCAATGTCTTTTTATTTATTTGTGGCTTCTTTAATGCCCTTCATCAGTGTCTTATAGTTTTCAGTGTACAGATCTTTTATCTCCTTGGTTAAATTTACCCATTGGTATTTTATTCTTTTTGATGTAACTGTAAATGGAGTTGTTTTTTAATTTCTTTCCCTGGTTCAGTTCAGTTCAGTTGCTCAGTCGTGTCTGACTTTTTGTGACCTCATGAATTGCAGCACGCCAGGCCTCCCTGTCCATCACCAACTCCCAGAGTTCACTCAAANAGTGTCTTATAGTTTTCAGTGTACAGATCTTTTATCTCCTTGGTTAAATTTACCCATTGGTATTTTATTCTTTTTGATGTAACTGTAAATGGAGTTGTTTTTTAATTTCTTTCCCTGGTTCAGTTCAGTTCAGTTGCTCAGTCGTGTCTGACTTTTTGTGACCTCATGAATTGCAGCACGCCAGGCCTCCCTGTCCATCACCAACTCCCAGAGTTCACTCAAACTCACATCCATTGAGTCGGTGATCCAGCCATCTCATCCTCTGTCATCCTCTTTTCCTCCTGCCTGCAATTCCTCCCAGCATCAGAGTATTTTCCAATGAGTCAACTCTTCACATGAGGTGGCCAAAGTATTGGAGTTTCAGCTTTAGCTTTAGTCCTTCCAATGAACACCCAGGACTGATTTCATTTAGAATGGACTGGTTGAATCTCCTTGCAGTCCGAGGGACTCTCAAGAGTCTTCTCCAACACCACAGGTCAAAAGCATCAATTCTTCGGTGCTCACCTTTCTTCACAGTCCAACTCTCACATCCATACATGACCACAGGAAAAACCATAGCCTTAACTAGTTGGACCTTTGTTGGCAAAGTAATGTCTCTGCTTTTCAATATGCTATCTAGGTTGGTCATAACTTTCTTTCCAAGGAGTAAGCATCTTTTAATTTCATGGCTGCAATCACCATCTGCAGTGATTTTGGAGCCCCAAAATAAAGTCTGACACTGTTTCCACTGTTTACCCCATCTATTTCCTATGAATTGATAGGACCAGATGCCATGATCTTAGTTTTCTGAATGTTGTGCTTTAAGCCAACCTTTTCACTCTCCTCCTTCACTGTCATCAAGAGGCTTTTTAGTTCCTCTTAACTTTCTATCTCTGGTAGTTTATTGTTAGTGCATAGGAATGCCACAGATTTCTGTACATTGATTTCATATCCTGTGACTTTACTGAATTCGTTAATTAGTTCTGAGTCTTTTTTGGTGGAGACTTTAGATTATCATGTCATCAACAAATAGTGGCAGTTTTCTTTCTTTCTGAAGTGGATACCTTTTCTTTCTCTTCCTTTTTTTCTTGCCTAATTGCTGTGGTGTGAAGTTCCAATATTATGTTGAATAAAAGTGATGAAAGTGGGCACTCTTGTCTTGTCTCTGATTCTAAAGGAAAAGTGTTCAGCTTTTCACTGTTTAGTATGTTGTTAGCTGTGGGTCTGTCATATATGGCCTTTATCATGTTGAGGTACATTCCCTGTATACCCACCTTGTTGAGAGTTTTTTTTTTTTTTTAAATCTCAAATGAATATTGAATTTTGTCAAATTTTTTTTACATCTATTGTGATGATCATATGATTTATTGGCCTGGTTCTTTGCATGCTTTATAAGTTTTTATTGGATGTCAAACATTGTAGATCATACCTGTTAGGTACGTCTTGACCAAAAGTGAAAGGCCTGGTTTTGTGAAGTTTGGGGGTTAAGGTTGGTTTTTACATTGTTAAAGGATTGTAAAAGAAGCAAAGAAATACAAACACAACAGAGATTGTATGTGGCCCACAAAGCCTAAATATTTACTTTCTGGTTATCTACCAAAAATTTTATTAAAAAATTCCTCAAAGATTTAAAGTTAGTAAAATTATAATGAAGCATAAATTAAGTTGTTTGGGTAATTAAAAATTTTTGTGTGTCTGTTTTTGAGATAATGTAAGTTTCTTCCCTGATGTGAATTATGAGGAAATAATTATTCTTTTCCTTCTAACCATCTCTCTCTCTCTGTTGTCAAAACTTGGCCTGTATTCACTGGTGCCAAATAGAACCATGGACACAGATGGGTGAATAGAAAAGAGTAGCTTTTATTGCTTTTCCATGCAGAGGGGTTAATGCTGTGAAGACTGACTCACCCTGGAGAGGGTAGTGAGGAGTTTTGGAGTGTAGCAGAGCTTGAGGAGCAGGGTGTGATCAGCTCCTGGATAATTCTAGGAATGATTGGCATTCAGGTGAACTTTCAAGCATCATCAACCTTCTGGTTTTCACCAGTTGAGGGTCTTCTTGTGGTCAGCAGTTTTCACCTGGAGGGCAGTCTGCTTCCTATAAAAACAGCTTAGGAATATTGTCAGGCCTTTAGCTATATCTTTCAGGGAACTGGGAGTTTGATGATTCTGTTATGAGGCAGAAGTCCTGTCTAAATTTTTACAAGTTCCCCAACCCAACAGCTAGTCTTGGTTTTTTGGGAAACATCTTCACATTTCCCAATCATTAGCTCTTGAGTCAGCATTTTACTTCAAAAGACCAGGACACAGGGGCTTATAAATGGCTTCATGTCCACCAATCTTTCAGCTTTGTTGGTTATATTATTTTTCTTCATTAAGGTTTGAAAACATTCAAATCATATGTTCTAACAAATAACTGTCATTGTTTAAATAGATATACTTAAATTGATTCAGTGCCCACCAACACTTACTTTATTCATCCATTTTTTTTTCATTTTGATCCCTTATTTCATCTACTTCTTGACTGTAAGATTTCACTTTTCATAAAGCTATGGTGGAAAGTATATTTCTTATGATTTTGTGAGATTAATAAAGTCAGTTACCTGAATTTCAGAGGAAAAGATGAATGAGTGTAAAATCCTTAGGCCATACTCTCTGTCCCTTAGAACATTTTAGTTATTGCTCCATTGTTTTTTGGAAGTTGCTGTGACGAA
Organism: Oreotragus oreotragus; assembly: GCA_006410675.1. Lineage (NCBI taxonomy): Eukaryota > Metazoa > Chordata > Mammalia > Artiodactyla > Bovidae > Oreotragus > Oreotragus oreotragus. Next base: position 26,412 of record SJYX01013000.1, on the reverse strand, counting down.
GTATGAAGTTAGCTTAATTCCCATGATTAGAAAAATTATATTATTTCCCCACTTGAATAATGTGGAATTGGGAAATTATTTATAAGAGCTCTGAATGTTTTTTTCTGTTCCACTTTTTAGGTAAAGTTTATCTTTATAAATTATTTTATTTATTCTTCATCATATTAACTTCTCTAATTTTATCAATATCTTTGTGATTTGCTTTGATTCATTAATTTATCCATATATTCATTTGTTTATTCAACAAATTTTTCTGATACATAGGTTAACAATAGTTAACAAAACAAAATCATTGCCCCCTTGCACTTACATTCTGGTGCAGGGAGAAATACCATAAGCAGATAAATGAATAAATATGTATCAAGTGATGCAATGTGAGTGCTGTGGAGAAAGTAAAGCAGTCAGATATTAGCAGTATGTGTTGAGTTGGGTTAGGAATTCCTTTTTTTTTAGGGAAGGTATTGCAAAATTTTTTTTTTAACACTAAAGTATAGTTGATTTACAGTGTTGTGCCAACCTCTGCTGTAAAGTGATTCAATTAAATAGATATCCGAAGGAGTGAGCTGTGAGCTAAGTAGAAATCTGGGAATAGCATTCCAGGCAGAATGTTTGAGGGCCTTGAGCTAGTGGCAGTTTTCTCACATTTGATGAACATATAGGCCATTATGCAGTAACAAAAATGGAGGAAGATAAAGTTGGAGGGAGTAGCAAAGGCCCAAATTGTAGAAATGACTTGGGATTTCATTCTTAAGACAGAAAACCACTGGAAAGTATATTAGTTTCCTGCTGTGTAACAAATTATCACCAATTCAGTGGCTGAAAATGACACACAAATTATCATCTTGCTTTATGTGGGCCAAGATTCTGTCATGACTTGAATCTATTTTGTATTTCAGGGTCTCAGAAAACTTCATTAGCTCTATTGGCCAGGTTGCATTCTCAATTGGAGGCTTGACTGGGAAGAATCCACTTTTAAGCTGATTCAGGTTGTTGGCAGAATCCATTTTCTTGTGTTTATATAACTGAAGAGGCCACTTTCTGCTGATTATTCACTAGATATGGCCTCAGGTCTTAGAGGCAGCCTAAAGTCCCTGGAGCCCTTGAGGTTACNATTATACAGAGTGAAGTAAGCCAGAAAGAAAAACACCAATACAGTATACTAACACATATATATGGAATTTAGAAAGATGGTAATGAGGACCCTGTATGCAAGACAGCAAAAGAGATACAGATGTGTAGAGCGGACTTATGGACTCTGAGGGAGAAGGAGAGGGAGAGGGAGAGGGTGGGATGATTTGGGAGAATAGCATTGAAATATGTATACTATCATGTAAGAAATGAATTGCCAGTCTATGTTCAATGCAGGATGCAGGATGCTTGGGGCTGGTGTATGGGGATGATCTGGAGGGATGATGTGGGGTGGGAGGTGGGAGGGGGGTTCATGTTTGGGAGTTCGTGTAAAAAAATAAATAAATACAAAAAAATATTTAAAAAAAATAATAAAAATAAAAGAAAGGCAAACAGGGACTTCCCTGGTGGTCCCGGAGTTAAGACTCTGCACTTCCAAGGCAGGGGGTGCACGTTCGATCCCTAGTCAGGGAACTAAGATCCTGCATGCCACGTGGTGCAGCCGAAAGGAGAGAAAGGCAGACAGAGATTTGACTCACAGAGAAGAAGGTGATGTGAAGACAGAGGCAGAGGTTAGAGTGTTGTGGCCACAAGCCGAGGAATGCCAACAGCAAGCCCACCAGTCCTGCCAAAAACCTAGAAAACAAATGCAACCCTCTGCCGTCTCCCTTGCTGCTGGAGTTCTCGGCATGACAGCCGCACTTGAATAAAAGGTAGACGTGCCGACCGGGGAGCGTGCTTCCCATCACTCTTCCTGCCGCCTTCCTTATTGGAGCAGCGTCGTGGATCCCGGTCACAGGCTGTGAGTCCTCTTTTTTTAAATATTTATTTATTTGTGTCAGGTCTTGGTTTCCGCACTCGGGATCGTTGCATCATGCTCTCTAGTTGAAGTGAGCAGGCTTAGTTGCTTGGTGGCGTGTGGGATCTTACTGTAGTTCCCCGACCAGGGACCGAACCTCCATCCCCTTCATTGCAGACAGGTTCTTAACCGCTGGACCATCAGGGAAGTCCCTGGCTGTGAGTGCTGAGAAACCACTTGGGAAGCGTGAGGGCCTGGCCTTTGCGTTTTTGTGTCCCATCAGTAGCTCTGTGGCGTAAGAGGCGTTTGTGGTAACAGTGGGGCAGCCCCCTGCCCTGTGGGTCACGGCTCCGGGTGGGCACTGCCAGCTGCTTCTCCCTGGCAGCTCTCAGCTCTTCCTCTGAGGAGACACAGTGCCCCTGAAAGCAGCGAGAACAGTGCGCCTGGTCTGCTCTGAGAGGCCTTCCTGCAGACCCGCCATAGCGCCTGCTTCTCCATCCCTTTCACGACTGTTTCCTTGCTGTTCAGTCACCTAGTCAAGTCCGACTCTTTGAGGCTTCATGGACTGCAGCACACCGGGCCTCCCTGTCCGTCATCGTCTCCCGGACTTTGCCCAAGTTCACGTCGGTGAAACCATCCAGCCATCTCATCCTCTGTCGCCCTTTTCTCCTTCTGCCATCAGTCTTTCCCGGCATCAGGGTCTCTTCCAGTGAGTCAGCTTTTATGACATTATAAGCACCCAATTCCCTTTATTTAGTTAGTTATATTATTTTTTTAAGTATTTTTAAAAATGTTTTTATTTATTTGGCTGCGCTGGGTCTTAGTTGCAGCATATAGGATTTAGTTCCCCGATCCAGGGATTGAACCTGGGCCCCCTGCATTAGGAGCTTGGAGTCTTAACCACTGGACAACCAGGGAAGTCTTCCCGATTCCCTGTGTTTAAATACTTCCTGCTTATCTGACCTCTTTGTTCTTGTTGTTTAGTCACTAACTTGTGTCTGACTCTTTGAGACCCCATGGACTGTAGCCCGCCAGGCTCCTCTGTCCATGGGATTTCCCAGTTATTCATTTGTTTATTCAACAAATTTTTCTGATACATAGGTTAACAATAGTTAACAAAACAAAATCATTGCCCCCTTGCACTTACATTCTGGTGCAGGGAGAAATACCATAAGCAGATAAATGAATAAATATGTATCAAGTGATGCAATGTGAGTGCTGTGGAGAAAGTAAAGCAGTCAGATATTAGCAGTATGTGTTGAGTTGGGTTAGGAATTCCTTTTTTTTTAGGGAAGGTATTGCAAAATTTTTTTTTTAACACTAAAGTATAGTTGATTTACAGTGTTGTGCCAACCTCTGCTGTAAAGTGATTCAATTAAATAGATATCCGAAGGAGTGAGCTGTGAGCTAAGTAGAAATCTGGGAATAGCATTCCAGGCAGAATGTTTGAGGGCCTTGAGCTAGTGGCAGTTTTCTCACATTTGATGAACATATAGGCCATTATGCAGTAACAAAAATGGAGGAAGATAAAGTTGGAGGGAGTAGCAAAGGCCCAAATTGTAGAAATGACTTGGGATTTCATTCTTAAGACAGAAAACCACTGGAAAGTATATTAGTTTCCTGCTGTGTAACAAATTATCACCAATTCAGTGGCTGAAAATGACACACAAATTATCATCTTGCTTTATGTGGGCCAAGATTCTGTCATGACTTGAATCTATTTTGTATTTCAGGGTCTCAGAAAACTTCATTAGCTCTATTGGCCAGGTTGCATTCTCAATTGGAGGCTTGACTGGGAAGAATCCACTTTTAAGCTGATTCAGGTTGTTGGCAGAATCCATTTTCTTGTGTTTATATAACTGAAGAGGCCACTTTCTGCTGATTATTCACTAGATATGGCCTCAGGTCTTAGAGGCAGCCTAAAGTCCCTGGAGCCCTTGAGGTTACTGCAATTCTTTGCCCTATAGGCTTCTCCATATGGCTGCTCATTCATCAAACTTACAAGGAGAGTCCCATACACCTGCTACAGGCAGAAAAGATGAAAGAGCTCAGGGAATAAATCTCAACACAGCAATAAAATGGCATTTCCTTTAATGTTATTAGCAGTCTTTAAAGGCATGACATGTGAATCTCATTGATAAATCAGCTAGATTTTTTGAGTTTTGTAGGAACTGCTATTTTTATTTAGAAAATGATTTTAAAGTCTGAAAGAGAGGCATATAAAACAGATTATATCAATTTATTAGGAAGCTAATATTGAACTGGACAGTCTCCATAAAAATCACATGCATGTCTTTTTATCATGGGCATTTATAATTTTTTTTTGCTTGTCTGAGTTAGACGATCTGATAGTGGATGTCAGTAGTTATGAATTTTTGAAAACTACAGAGACAAATATGCAAATTAAAAAATGTCCCCAAAAATGTCCAAGAATTTGTTGCCAGTGGCTTGAAGAATGGGGTAGAATTTTGTCTTAGAGGTAGTGCCTTTATCCTCCAGGGCTTCCCTAATAACTCAGCGTATAAAAATCCACCTATAATGCAGGAGACAAAGGAGATGCGGGTTCGATCCCTGAGTCAGGAAGATCCCCCTGGAGGAGGGCATGGCAACCCACTCCAGTACCCTTGCCTGGGAAATCCCACAGACAGAGGAGCCTGGTGGGCCACAGTCCAAAGGGGTGGACACGAATAAGCAACTAAGCCTGCTTTGTCCTCAAAGGGGAGATTTTAGTAAATTATGTTACTCATAGATATTCAGAGTATGATGCTAAATGTATCAAGATGGTAAATACCTGAAGTAACCAGGACAGAATTCTATGCACAGAATGATAAGTGGTCTAGAGGAGGCTGCGCTTGGTAGCAAGGGGAGCTTATTGATGAACACAGAAAAATTATACAGTTTAAAAATGTTTATCTTGTATCTAGCTATCTTTCAAAAGCCTAGTCATTATCACTAGTATTGTACAATCTTATTAGCAAAAGAGGTCTTCTTATCTCTTATCCAGTGCATTTTAAAAAACTTTTTTATTTTATATTGGAGTATAGCTGATTAATGATGTAATAATTTCAGGTGGACAGCAAAAGGACTCAGCCAACATATACATGTTTCCTTTCTCCCCCAGTCTCCCCTCCCATCCAAGCTGCCACATGACGCTGAGCAGAACTGCCTGTGCTGTGCAGTAGGATCTTGTTGGTTATCCATTTTAAATATAGCAGTGTATACACATCCTTTCCAAATTCCCTGACTGTCCCTTTCCCCAATCCTTCCTCCTGATAGCCATGTTTGTTCTTGTTGCTGTTGCTGTTAAGTCACTTCAGTCGTGTCCGACTCTGTGCGACCCCATAGACAGCAGCCCATCAGGCTGCCCCATCCCTGGGATTCTCCAGACAAGAACACTGGAGTGGATTGCCGTTTCCTTCTCCAGTGCATGAAAGTGAAAGGTGAAAGTGAAGTCGCTCAGTCGTGCTCGACTCTTAGCGACCCCATAGACTGCAGTCTACCAGGCTCCTCCATCCATGGGATTTTCCAGGCAAGAGTACTGGAGTGGGTGCCATTGCCTGTTCTTATTCAGTATTTATTTCTTCCAGCTTTCAAGACAATTCTGAATGGTGATGAAGCCATCCCCCTTACATTCTGATTTTACTTGAAATTGCTTTAGTTCTTACTTTTTGGTAAGTCAACTTTATGTTGTATAGTTTCCTTTTATCAATCTGACTTCATTATTCCACATAAATCTTACCACAAAAAATGATAATATTGTCAAATTTGTATTCACAAATGCTTTCTTATATTTCTTTAGGGGTCTTATAATCAGAAGAACTATGCTTCTCATAATTTGTAATTATAGAAGGTAGCTATATATCTAGTGGTTACAGTTATTGACATTAGTGTGTTATAGTGGAAAGACATTAGATTCGGAATCATAAAATTTCTGCTCAAACCTTGAATCAATTGTTTTTTTTAGCTATGTGTCCTTAGGTGAATCATTTCACTTTTCTGAACCTTAGTTTTTCCACCTAAAAGTGGGGATAGTGTTGTGTAATTTATCTCATAGTTTTGTTTTCAGGAAAAAAAATAAAATATTATTTTCTGGAAATCACTTAACAAGCTGCAAAACATTTTATACATAGTTCAGTTCAGTTCAGTTGCTCAGTCGTGTCCGACTCTTTGAGACCCCATGAATAACAGCACGCCAACCTCCCTGTCCATCACCAACTCCCGGAGTTCACTCAGACTCACGTCCATCGAGTCCGTGATGCCATCCAGCCATCTCATTCTCAGTCATCCCCTTCTCCTCCTGCCCCCAATCCCTCCCAGCATCAGGGTCTTTTCCAATGAGTCAAATCTTTGCATGAGGTGGCCAAAGTACTGGAGTTTCAGCTTTAGCATCATTCCTTCCAAAGAAATCCCAGGGCTGATCTCCTTCAGAATGGACTGGTTGGATCTCCTTGCAGTCCAAGGGACTCTCAAGAGTCTTCTCCAACACCACAGTTCAAAAGCATCAATTCTTCGGCGCTCAGCCTTCTTCACAGTCCAACTCTCACATCCATACATGACTACTGGAAAAACCATAGCCTTGACTAGATGGACCTTAGTTGGCAAAGTAACGTCTCTGCTTTTGAATATGCTATCTAGGTTGCTCATAACCTTTCTTCTCTCTTAATTTTGTGGCTGCAATCACCATCTGCAGTGATTTTGAAGCCCCCCAAAATAAAGTCTGACTCTACTAATAGATTAAAGGAGAAAAATCACACAATTATCATAATATAGAAAAAGCATTTAATCAAATTAAACAACTCAGAAACTGATAAAAACTCAGAAACTTAGGAATAGATTGTGGTCATTTTGTTTTCTTGATAAAGGCTATCACGTTAGTGTATAGTGACCTGCTAAAACAAAAAGGTGTGAATCGTGGCTCAAACAAACACGTTATTTCTTTCTCACTTAACCCTCTTACTGCAAGCAGTCCTGGTCTAGGGGATGGGTGGCCCTTTTCATGTCATCGTTCAAGATTCCAAGTTTCTCCTGTGTCGTAGTTCCAGCATCCCCTGGGCGTGTCATTGTCTCTAGTGAAAGCTAGGTGGCTGCCATGACCAGGTTCCAGCTGTGAAAAGATATCATGAAGGAGGCATGCCCAGTGTCTTAAGTCCCAGACCCAGAATGAGTCATATCATTTTACATTCTAATAATGATAGTTTAGACGCACGGCCTCATCCAACTGCAGACACGTCTAGGAAACGTGCCAGGCTCTAGCTCTGCCGCCTTGTGTACACAGCTCCAGCTTTGCGTGGCTGTGCCTACCTTAGTCATTTGCAGCTCATGCCATTCCTGGGGCCTTAGAGACTAGAGGTCGGGGGAGAAGACCTGAGTGGGTGATGATGAGTCACCGTCTGGCGTTTCTTGAATGCGTGTTTGGTGGCAGCACTGCTTCCACAGTCCAGGGAGTCCCGCCCTGCACCGCCCGGAATGGACCTGCGGAGGCTCTAATCATCTCGAAGCTGTCAAGGGGGAAGAGGGATGAATCCAAACATGAAGGAGGTTAAAGCCGTAAGGGGCTGACATCCACCCCTGGGAGGCAGGGCAGGCAGGATGCAGCAGAAGCCATTCTCCCCTTACCACCTCATCAGACTGCTCTGTGATTCAGTCATCTCACACAGCCTCACTGGAGCCATACTGCAAGGTCCTGGCATCACCGTGTGATGCTCTTGCCAGCCTGGGAACATACTCCCTGTTTGCTTTCCCCCAATTTCCAGCTTTACTTCCGTGACTTTGCTTCCTTGGGTTCGCTCTTTTCCCCAGTAGGGTGTCATCACATAAACTTTTACCTTAGGTTCCATTTTCCAGGGAAGCTGGGCTGATATGTCAATGAAGAAAAGAAGGATGGATTATGGTAAACAGCCAGAGTCTTTATATCTAAGATCCAAACAAAACATCTTACTCTAAGGAAGAATTTTAGATACATTCCATTAATATTAGAAGTAAGGGAGAAATAAGACTTCCCTGGTGGTCCAGGGGTTAAGACTCCATGCTCCCTATACAGGGGGCATAGGTTTGATCCCTGGTTGGGGAACTAAACCAAGAAGGGAATGTCAAGCCACTTCAGTATTCTTGCCTTGAGAACCCCATGAACAGTATGAAAAGGCAAAAAGATAAGACACTGAAAGATGAACTCCCCAGGTTGGTAGGTGCCCAATGAGAAGAATGGAGGAAAAACTCCAGAAAGAATGAAAAGATGGAGCTAAAAAGAAAACAACACCCATTTGTGGATGTGACTGGTGATGGAAGTAAAGTCTGATGCTCTGAAGAGCAACATTGCATACAAACCTAGAATGTTAGGTCCATGAATCAAGGCAAATTGTAAGTGGTCTGAGAAGAATGGAGGAAAAACTCCAGAAAGAATGAAAAGATGGAGCTAAAAAGAAAACAACACCCATTTGTGGATGTGACTGGTGATGGAAGTAAAGTCTGATGCTGTGAAGAGCAACATTGCATACAAACCTAGAATGTTAGGTCCATGAATCAAGGCAAATTGTAAGTGGTCAAACAGGAGATGGCAAGAGTGATCGTCGACATTTTAGGGATCAGTGAGCTAAAATGGACTGGAATGGATGGATTTAACTCAGATGACCATTATATCTACTACTGTGGGCAAGAATCCCTTAGAAGAAATGGAGTAGCCATCATGGTCAACAAAAGAGTCCAAAATGCAGTACTTTGATGCAATCTCAAAAATGACAGAATGATCTCTGTTCATTTCCANGTATGCAGGTCAAGAAGCAATAGTTAGAACTGGACATGGAACAACAGACTGGTTCCAAATAGTCAAGGCTGTATATTGTCACCCTGCTTAGTTAACTTATATGCAGAGTACATATACTCAGCGTTCCAGAGAAACACTGGGCTGGAAGAAGCACAAGCTGGAATCAAGATTGCTGGGAGAAATATCAATAGCTTCAGATATGCAGATGACACCACTCTTATGGCAGAAAGTGAAGAAGGACTAAAGAGCCTCTTGATGAAAGTGAAAGAGGAGAGTGAAAAAGTTGGCTTGAAGCTCAACATTCAGAAAACGAAGATCATGGCATGGGAAATAGATGGGGAAACAGTGGAAATAGTGGCAGACTTTATGTTTTTGGGCTCCAAAATCACTGCAGATGGTGACTGCCATGAAATTAAAAGATGCTTACTCCTTGGAAGGAAAGTTATGACCAACCTAGACAGCATACTAAAAAGCAGAGACATTACTTTGGCAACAAAGGTCCATCTAGTCAAGGCTATGGTTTTTCCAGTAGTTATGTATGGATGTGAGAGTTGGACTATAAAGAAAGCTGAGCACCAAAGAACTGATGCTTTTGAACTGTGGTGTTGGAGAAGACTCTTGAAAGTCTCTTGGAGAGCAAGGAGATCCAACCAATCCATCCTAAAAGAGATCAGTCCTGAGTGTTCGTTGGAAGGACTGATGTTGAGGCTGAAACTGCAATACTTTGGCCACCTGATGGGAAGAGCTGATTCATTGCAGAAGACCCTGATGCTGGAAAAGATTGAAAGCGGGAGGAGAAGGGGATGACAGAGGATGAGATGGTTGGAATGCATCACTGACTCGATGGACATGAGTTTGGGTAAACTCTGGGAGTTGGCGATGGACAGGGAGGCCTGGGGCGCTGTAGCCCATGGGGTCACAAATAGCTGGACATGACTGAGCCACTGAATTGAACTGAACTGAACTGGGGAACTAAGATCCAACGTGCCACATGGCTTCACCAAAATCAATCAAGCAATCAATAAAAATTTTTTAAAAAGAAAAAAGAAATAAGGTAGAGATACTTGATATCACCTCTACTGTTCAACACAGTACTGCTAGCTCTAGTCAATGCAAAAAGACATAAAAAAGAACTAAAGGTAAAAAGATAACAAAGGAAGAGATAAAATTGTCATTACTTGCTCAACTTTAGAAAACCTAACAATCAATAATAAAAACCATCAAAATATATAAGGGTTTAGCAAGGTTTCTGGAAAAATGATCACCTTAGAAGACTCAGTTGCATTCATTTCTTATACCAGCAATAAACGTGTATAAGATACAACAGAAAACATGGTTTTCATAAGAAAAAAAAAAAAAGAAAGAAAGTATCTAGGAAAATATCAAGAAGGTATTTAAAACCTCTTTGGAGAAAATTTGAAAAACTTAAAAAAATAAAGAAATAGAAAATGAACTGAATCAATGAAGAGACAGTCCACAAATAATGGAGTAGATGATTTAATATTATAGAGATGATAATTCCCTTCTGATTAGTAGTCTATATATTCAGTGCAGTCCACACAATATTTCAGTTGGATTGTTCTTTAAAAAGAAATCATATCATCTTCCTTTAAAGTGTCTAAGGAAAGATACATGTCAATAAGTTGCTAAGTTTATTTTGAAACAGAAAAACCAAGAATGAAGAGCTATCTTCCCAGATATTAATAGACATTACAAAGTCACTGTAACAAAAACAGCATGGTAATTGTGGATGAACAGGCTAGCCCAATAGAACAGAACCGAGAGCTCAGAAACAAACCTTAGAGTATAGGAGAACGTGAAAGATGATGAAGTTGGCACAAATCAATGGAGAAAGGAAATGGTGCCTTAGCACGGCAGAAAAATTAAACTGGGTCCTTACCTCACTTCATTTATAAAGTTGGACTACAGAGGGACTAAGGCACCCTGGAAGGATGCAAGTATAAAGTTAGAGGAAGAAAATGTAGGAGACTGTGTTTGTCATATGAATAGGGTTGAAGGTTTTCATAAGCAAGACACAAAATGCAGACTGCAAAAGGTGAAAAAGTTAATAGGTGGGCAACAAAGGTGTTAATAACTAAGAATTTATGTTAGGAACTTCCCTGGTGGTCCAGTGGCTAGGACTCCGTGCTCCCAATGCAGGGGTCCTTGGTTCCATCCCTGGTCAGGGAACTAGATCCCATATGCCATAAGTAAGACCCTGTACAGCCAAATAAAAAAAACAGAATTTATTTTAAATGTGATACAAGTGACAAAGTTGGCAGGTGGCTCACAGGGAGATTTTTACATCCTCAAAAAGTCACACACAAATCCTATCTAGATTGTAAAGCTAATCAAATAGAAAAATGTACATAGGGACTATCCAAATGGCCAGCAGTGCTCAACTTGGTTAGGTTACTGAGAAATGCAAAACAGAATGAGATATCACATCATAGCTTCTGGGGTAGCAAACGTTAGAGTCAGACAGTTCCAAGTGTGGGCCTCTGGAGAGCAGTGTGTCCCCAGTTAAGGATGCCACAGATATGCCAGGATCTAGCCATCATGCTTGTGGGTAAGCATTCCAGAGAAAACTTGCTCATAGCCCACGAATGGGTGGGTTCATGGGTGTTCATCTCAGCATTCTTGAGGTATTGAGTAGGTGGAAGCAACCAGAATTTAACAAGAGGGCGATGGAATAGATCAGCCTATGGGTGCTTTTCAGCAGTTAGGTGATATAAACTCAATATGCAAGTGCATCCTGGGAAGATCTTATTTATTTACTCATTTAAGCCAAAGTATAGTTACTTACTATGTTATTTAGTTTCCGGTGTATAGCAAAGTGATTCAGTTATATATACATAAGTATCTAATTTTTTCCAGACTTTTTTCTCTTACAGGTTAAAAAAAGTCGAGCATAGTTCCCTGTGCTCTGCAGTAGGTCCTTGTCGACCACCTATTTTATATGTATTGGTGTGTATGTTAAGCCCGAGCTTCTGATTCCTCTCTCCCCACTTTGGTAACCGCCTGCTTTCTAAGTCTGTGAGTCTGTCTCTGTTTTGTGTATAAGCTCATTTGTATCACTTTTTTAAGATTCCACCTATAAGTGATATCATATGATATTTGTCTTTTTTTGTCTGACTTACTTCATTTAATATAATAAATTTTAGGTCTATCCATGTTGCTGCAAATAATATTATTTTAATTCTTATTTAAGGCTTAGTAGCATTTCTTTGCATATCGTTCAGTGGCTCAGTCATGTCAGACTCTTTGCATCCCCATGGACTGCAGCACTTCAGGCTGCTTCCCTGTCCTCGCTTGTTTGTATATACATTCTGTATTTTCTCTATCTGTGTGTCTGTTGATGGACATTTAGATTGCTTCCATGTCTCAGCTATTGTGCTGGGCAGATCTTAAAATCAGAGTGTTGACTGAAAGAAGCAGATTCAGATATCTGGCATGATATGACTTCTGTATATTTTAACATATTTTAAGCAACATATGCAAGAATACTTACCAAGTCCATTAAATCCGAGGAGGAGGGGAGGGAATAGGGGTGGGAACTGAAGGGAGAAAATAGACTGATGTAGATGCTATGAGCTGAGGAGTATGAGTAACTCAATTTCTGCACCTGTTTTCGAAAACCAATTAAAAATTGTAGCTCTCCTTTTTTTTTTTTTTGATGTTGTTTTGTTTACAACATGCCCTGCATTGCTCTCAGGCCTTGGCACACTTTGAATCAGTGGTTCCTGCATCTGTCGCTGCTCGAAGCTGTGAGGGTCTGGGGAGCATCCGTGTCAGTCACCCTCTGCCATTCTCTGGGTACCCGGCACAAGCTGGTGATAAATAGTTTTGTTGACTGAAAACTCAGAACGCCCTGGAAACCAGCTTATGTTTCTCAAAAGCTTAGAAACATAGTCAAACCAAAGAATGTGGTGCTTTGAACTAAGCTTTTCTAAATCTCCTCCTGCATATTTTCAAGGCTCAGGGCTGGGAAGCAGGTCCTAGCTTCCATCCTTGTGTTGCCTCCCTGACGGGCTTCCCCCTGCTCCTCTGGGTCCCCGCCTCTCTCCAGCCGTGCTCCCTCTCTAGGTGGGAAAGTCAGCTGATGGTGGCAGTGTTGTCCGTCCTTCCTGGTGACGGAAGCCAGGAGGCAGAAGTTCGTCTATTTCGGCAATCATCCAGCCAAGGCGGGCCAGGGAACTGTGCTTCCTGCTCCCCACCCCCCTCGACCCCCCAGCCTGACCCCTTCCTTGGCCTTCCGGGGACCCACTCTGTCCTGGGGGTAAAGTCTCTGCCTGAGATTCAAGTCCTTCCAGATCTGCTCAGCCATCTGGGCCTCAGCTTTTGCTACTTGAACGGGTATGATTTGCTTCTTTACCCAAGGGTACAGCTATGGTCACTCTTTATTTATTTGGCTGTGCTGGGTGTTTGTTGCTGCTCTGGGTTTTCTCTAGCTGCGGTGACCGGGCTTCTTACTGCCATGGCTTCTCTTGTTGCGGGCTCTAGAGCATTCAGGCTTCAGTAGTTGCGCCAGGTGGGCTCCGTAGTTGCAGCTCCCAGACTCTAGGGCGAAGGCTCAGGAGCTGTGGCGCACGGGCTTAGGTGCGATTATGGCTTGTGGGATCTTTCCTGATTGGTGGTCGAGTCCCTACCTCCTGCATTGGCAGGCAGATCGTTTAACAGTGAGCCACCAGGGAAGACCACGGTCACTCTTTTTTTAGATTTTAAAATTCAATAATAAGTGACTTGAAATATAACAGTTACAATTAAAACTAAGTAAACTTTCTTGGACCTGGTGCCTGAGGAGGCAGTTGATTGGTCCACCAACCTTGGGTCTGCCCCTCTCTGCTCTGCAGTAAGTAACAACTCGCTTATGTCACTTTCTCAAACTCAGCTGTTTGGCAGGGTCAGCAGGTTAGAAAAGCCCTTTTGGCATTAACCCCTGCATTAGGAGTTTCCACGCCGTCTCTCCAGACCCACGGTTCTCCCTTCTCCACCCTCTCTGGGCCCTGGGAGGCCTGTCTCTGCAGATAGCCTCCGCGGGCCCTTCACGTCCACAGTGAAGAGACCAGCAGGAGGACTGGCCTGTTTCAGGGGGCAATCTGTGCCCTCCAGGAATGATGCCACCCACAGCGAAACCCAGGACCCTCCTGCAGGCTGCGCTACTCCCTGTATCACTCCGTCTGCAGTCTCATTGTGCTTCCGTACAACTCAGCATGGCTGAAGGCCAGCCTGGTTCCCCCTGTTACTGAATCCAAGCTGGCTGTACTTACCATGCCGATAATTGGGAGAGGAGGTGTTGAGGCAAGGAATAGAGGCTTTATTTGGAAAGCCAGGCATCCAAGAAGTTGGGGGACTGGAGTCCTACAGTGCCATCTTATTGGATCTGGATGCCTGTTTCTTTTATAGATGAGAGAGGAGGAAGAGGGGAGGAACTAAAGTAAAATGGCTGTTCAGTTCAGTTCAGTCACTCAGTCCGACTCTTTGGGACCCCATGAATCGCAGCACGCCAGGCCTCCCTGGCCATCACCAACTCCCGGAGTTGACTCAAACTCAAGTCCGTCGAGTCGGTGATGCCATCCAGCCATCTCATCCTCTGTTGTCCCCTTCTCCTCCTGCCCCCAATTCCTCCCAGTGTCAGAGTCTTTTCCAATGAGTCAACTCTTCACGTGAGGTAGCCAAAGTACTGGAGTTTCAGCTTTAACATCATTCCTTCCAAAGAAATCCCAAGACTGATCTTCTTTAGAATGGACTGGGTGAATCTCCTTGCAGTCCAAGGGACTCTCAAGAGTCTTCTCCAACACCACAGTTCAAAAGCATCCATTCTTTGGTGCTCAGCTTTCTTCACAGTCCAACTTTCACATGCATACATGACCACTGGAAAAACCATAGCCTTGACTAGACGGACCTTTGTTGGCAAAGTAATGTCTCTGCTTTTGAATATGCTATCCAGGTTGGTCATAACTTTCCTTTCAAGGAGTAAGCGTCTTTTAATTTAATGGCTGCAGTCACTATCTGCAGTGATTTTGGAGCCCCCAAAAATAAAGTCTGCCACTGTTTCCACTGTTTCCCCATCTATTTCCCATGAAGTGGTGGGACCAGATGCCATGATCTTCATTTTCTGAATGTTGAGCTTCAAGCCAACTTTTTCACTCTCCTCTTTCACTTTCATCAAGAGGCTCTTTAGTTCTTCTTCACTTTCTGCCATAAGGGTGGTGTCATCTGCATATCTGAGGTTATTGATATTTCTCCCAGCAATCTTGATTCCAGCTTGTGCTTTTTCCAGTCCAGCATTTCTCATTATGTACTCTGCATATAAGTTAACTAAACAGGGTGACAATATACAGCCTTGACGTACTCCTTTTCCTATTTGGAACCAGTCTGTTGTTCCATATCCAGTTTTAACTGTTGCTTCCTGACCTGCATATAGATTTCTCAAGAGGCAGGTCAGGTGGTCTAGTATTCCCATCTCTTTCAGAATT
>SJYX01012998.1:0-11528 GCA_006410675.1 Oreotragus oreotragus | reverse complement strand
ACACACACACACACACACACACACACATATATATTACTAACAGTTTCCACCAGTTAAACTGTAAGCTCTGTGAGGGCAGAGGTCTTGCTGAGGTCACATAATAAGCATTCAGTAACTAACTGGTGGATGAATGAACTTTTGTGGGTCTCAGTTTATCCCTCTGTAAAATCTTATTTCTCGAGATTAAACAAGCCTGCTCCTTACCCAGAGTGGGTACTTTTTTGCCTATTTCTCGCACAGGTAAGAGGGATAACAGCTTCCATCTAGGAACCTCTGAATCTTATATCCTCTAATCTACATCACCATGAACATTAAAACCGCATTCATATTCTTCTGTACCAGGCTTCCCTGGTGGCTCAGTGTAAGAATTTGCCTGCCAATGCAGAAACCGCAGGAGATGCAAGTCTGATTCCTGGGTTGGGAAGATACCCTGGAGAAGGACATGGCAACCCACTCCAGTTTTCTTGCCTGGGAAATCCCACAGACAGAGAAACCTGGACGGCTATAGTCCATGGTTTTGCACAGTTGGTCATGACTGAAGTGACTGAGGACATATTCTTGTATAGTTCATAGATAGAACAGTCTGTTCATTTAAGTCATTTATTCACTCAACAAACACTTATGCAGCATGTACAGGGGCTGCTCTGCTGCTCTGAAGTTTCCCAGCAGCTTAGAGTCTAGAACCTTCATTTTCCTGGATCTAGAATGCTAAGATCAGATTGCTGTCTCTCGTGAGTTCAGCCTGAAAAACTGAACCCAGCTTCTACAGCAAGGGCTCTTTTTATTTTCCACAGTCTCTTGTTGGCATGAGAATTATGCTATTTTATCTTTCCCTTACTTAGAGTGAACCTCACTTCTTTCTCAAGTTACTTCGTCTAGAAAATCTTGTTTTCCTATGGGAAAATTACAGCAAAGAATTTGATTTCAATTGTAGTAGCAGCAACCCTTGTTCTAGACTAATAATTCTTAGCAAAACTTCTTGTTTGTAATAGAAACAGACAAAATTAGTGAAGAAAGCAACCTCTAAAATACATTCTCGTCTTAAACACTCATGCAGCCATAAATCTAGATTGAGTTAGCCAAGGTACCTACTGATGTGTATCTCAGCAAAACAAAAAAAAATTTTTTTTCACTTAAGTGGAAAGAACTGTAGTATCAATCACTTCTAACAATTGTTGTCCTGATATCCTCAAGTCAATAACACTGTCATCTAGATAATTATTTGCTTTAGAAAGATAAGGGATGATGGTGACAACCTGGGCAAAGTTCTACCCATAAATTCCTAAAATGCAGTTGATGGTTATTAGAAATAATGGCACCTAAAAATCTGTAGGTTGTGAATAACTGGCCTTGATTTCATTTTAGTATTTTAACTCTGGGATGAAAGGAAAAGCACTGTGAACCACCTTAACTGATTTATCAGATCACAAATTCATTCTGCAAAATTCCTATGGAGTCTCGGCCAGGATTTCTTGATCCATTCTCATGGAAAAAAATATGCCTTTGACAAAGGCAAGATGCTTTCCAATCTTTGCTTTTAAGCTAAGATATTTCAGACACCAAGATAATGCAATGGTCACCTTCAGTCAATACGCCATTTACCTACAAATGGAATGTTTTAGGACCAAAGTAACTCATGCATATCATTTGGGGATAGCTTTAACTTTTCTGGCAGTTTCTTTCATAAGTAACTCTCCATAGAAAATAAAAGATGCAGAATCTCAAAATCTTGAATAACTTGGGTTGTTTGGCTTGCCATTAGAGATGAATCAGAATTTATTGTATGATTAAAATGTCCAATGATAGCGGCACATTATGATTTGGATATTCAGTGGCAGATGGAGCACATATGAACTTGTTATCATTCTTTAGATTTGTGGGTGGTTTTTCAGTGAGAAATCTTTTGCCAGAAATACCGGAGAAGTGGGCATAGTCCAGATAACTATGAATTTTAAGACAAGGCCTTGGAAGCAACGGTACATCTTCCTGATTCTGACAAAGATTGTTTTGTCAACTTGTACTTGACAGCTTGTATTTAGGTATGTCTGCTCTTTTTCTTGAATAATAAGTAATACACATTTTTCTAGCTACACATTTTCATTGTGTAGCAAACATGTCTGTAACACACTTGTACCAGGGTTCCCTCAAGATTACTTGGTAATGTTAAAATGTCCTGGAGTCCTAAGTTTTACATGTGGACTCTACTCTGGACATCAGCTTTCAAAAAAAGCTACTGTTTTATAGTAAAACAAAGTTATTACAGAATAGAACCCCAGATTTAAATGCATTTTAAAGATGAAACATGGGAGTTCAAAGTAATTCTGACCTTGCTGTGCATCCCTTCTCTCTAGGCCTTCAATTTCAGATCTTTATGATGCCCCTTATGCTCTTGGGGACATTTAGTGGGAAAGGCTCAGAAGGGCTGTTACATGCTAGAGTATGAGGGATAAGAAGTCAATGTGTTTTCAGACTTAAAAGTGAATGACCACTGTTTAGAAAATACTCCTTAGACTGCAATCTAACATCATGGAATGCCTTTTTCCTGCAGGCAATGATGAGGCTCTACAATGGTTCCCTTTTATGGAAGAAAAATGTGGTAGAAATTAAATAGTACCAGAATGACCTAAAATGCTTAGTTTGCTTTTGGAGGAAGTGTATCATGGTTTATTCCCTCCCTCTTTATATTAAATGAAGTAAATATTGTTTTTGGAGCTGTGATAGTATCACTATCACAGTTCTGATTTTATAGTTTTTTCCCACTGATAGGTCAAATCAGTGTAGGAGCTTCTAGATTACTTCTGTGACTTTATTTTCAGTTGATACCATAATATAGTTCATTCAGTTGTCTTGTAGAGCCTTGAATTCAACAGAGCCCTAAACCTTCTTTTCTTCCTGCATGCTAAGGGTAGGCAGTTTTTTCTGTAAAGGCCCAGATACTAAATATTTCAGACTTTGTGAGCCATGAAATCTCTGCGACAACTACTCAATTCTGCCACTGTAGCAGGAGAACAGTTACAGACGACATGTAACAAATGGGCATAGTGTGTTCCAATAAAACTTCATTCACAACAGTATGGAGGCAGGCGGGGGTAGACTGTAACTGAGAGCTGTGGTTTATCGATCACCTGTTCTGTGTTCTCGCTAGTGGATTCTACCACCATCCATCCACTCACCAATGACCAAACTTTTGCCTCTCCATTCATATCCAAACAAAGATTAAGTCAGATATTTTACCTCCTGTACTAGCTTCCTAGGGCTTTTGCAACAAATTATGATAAACTTTATGGCTTAAAACA
This sequence comes from Oreotragus oreotragus, assembly GCA_006410675.1. Classification (NCBI taxonomy): domain Eukaryota; kingdom Metazoa; phylum Chordata; class Mammalia; order Artiodactyla; family Bovidae; genus Oreotragus; species Oreotragus oreotragus. The sequence goes on along the minus strand of SJYX01012998.1, from coordinate 8,232 downwards.
ACAGAAAATTATTCTCTCACAATTCTGGAGACTAGAAGTTCAAAATCAAGGTGTTAGTAGGGCCATGCTCTCTCTAAAGTCTTGAGGAGAACAGTCTTCCTTGCTTCTTCCTGACTTCTTCCCAGGTTTTCTGGGGTGCTGGCAATCCTTGGCATTCCTTGGCTTGCAGCCACATTGCTCCAGTCTCTGCCTGCAGTGTCACATGTCTTTGTCTCTCTGTCTCTGTGTTCAAATTTCCTTCTTCTTGACAGGACACAATTCATGTTGCACTAGCGCCAAGCCAATCCAATCTGTCCTCATCTTAACTTTATTACATCTGCAAAGACTTTATTCTAAATAGTGTCATGTTTGCACGTTCTGAATGGATGTGAATTGCAGGGGAAATGGGAAACACATTGTATTTTCTTATCTGTCCTCTACTTTCTATCTTAGCTACCACAGCTCTAGTTCAGATCTTTATCACTTCTCATCTCTTATCTGATTATTCCACAATCTCAATAGGTCTCACCTCCTGCAGTACCTAGAGTGACCTTTCTAAAATGCAAGTATCACCATGTCTCTCTCCTTTTAAAAATCCTCCTTGACCCTGTCATCTGAGAGTGGTTCTCCATCTTTTGGCCAGCACACCTGATAAATGAGTTCCCTGTATGGCAACAACCTGTTGAGTGCCCACATCATGTGCAGACTAACCGCACATCCACTCAATTGACTCCGCTTTAATTCATAGAGAAAAGCAAGTCATTTATATAATTACTGCTGGTGCCATTACTTTCAACTCATCCCTGATTGTGTCAAACAATGTTTTTCAACCCTATGGCTTAAAACCACTGGGATTTGGGCTACAAATTCCTCCTTAATGGGACCTTACCAGCACTTCTTTTCTATCTTCGTCCTCGAACAGCTGGTTGACTGTGTTGTTTCTCATAATTGTTGCGTTCATACTCATTATTTGTGCCCTTTTTTTCCGGAATAATACAGACTCTGCCTTCAAACAACTTAAAGATAACGCAATCTCTGGACCTAGACTATCATACTAAGTGAAGTAAAACTCACAAATATATGATATCACTTGTATGTGGAATCTAAAAAATGATACAAATGAACTCTTTTACAAAACAGAAACAGACTCACAGTCTTGGAAAACAAACATATTTACCAAAGCAGAAGTGGGGGAGGGATAAATTAAGTGGTTGGGACTAATTTATATACACATTATATATATAATAGATAATCAACAGAGACCTACTATATAGAACAAGAAACTCTACTCAATACTCTATAATAACCTAAATGGGAAAATAATCTGAAAAAGAATATGCATAATTATAATATAATAATATTCAGTGTAATAATATAATATGCATAAAAAAGAATATGTATAATTAAATCACTTTGCTGTGCACCTGAAACACAGTATTGTAAATTAACTATAACCAATATAAAACAAAAATTTAGAAACAAAAATGGTGGTTTTTAGATGCAGTATGGTTATTAGACAAAGAATATGAAAATGCAAAGCAAATAAAAGTAATTTTTGTTTATCTGAAAAAAATGACAACACAGTCTCACCTTATCCTTGGAAATTTGAAGTTCATTCATGTAGTGGGACAAGTCTGACAAGGGCAAGTGTACTTTGGGAAATAATATGACCAGATATCTGAATCAGGTCTATCCTGAAAAGCCAAGGCACATGACTGTCCTAAGAAAACATAACAATATACTGCTGCTGCTAAGTCGCTTCAGTCGTGTCCGACTCTGTGTGACCCCAGAGACGGCAGCCCACCAGGCTCCCTGGTCCCTGGGATTCTCCAGGCAAGAACACTGGAGTGGGTTGCCATATACTAGCAGTTTTTTAAAATATACTTCCCCAATTTTCTATAATGACAAGATGCTATCATAACTGAATATGGTACACAGAAGTCTGTGCCCTGGTCTCAGTCACTCGCACCACTAGATCAATTCTCTCAATGCCAGGACAGTTTGCCTCAAAGGGAAATCTCATCATTTGCTCCTTACTGTCTCCTGGGTAAGACCCTTATTTTTAGTATGCTAAACAAGACCCTGCATGACTTGTTCCTATCAGTGTGCCTGCTGTCTGGAAGCTGAGCCTCAGATTCGGTCCTTGGAATGTGTGTGCTCAGTCATTCAGTCATGTCTGACTCTTTTGTGACCCCATGGACTGTAGCCTGCTAGGCTCCTCTGTCCATGGGATTTTCCAGGCGAGATTACTGGACTAAGTTGCCATTTCTTCCTGCAGGGGATCTTCCAGACCCAGGGATAAAACTCTTGTCTCCTGCTTCCCCTGCATTGGCAGGCAGATTGTTTACCACTGAGCCACCTGGTAATGATTTGAGCAAACTCCGGGAGGTGGCGAAAGACAGGGAATCCTGGCATGTTGTAGTCTTTGGGGTCGCAGAGAGAAGGACGTGACTGAGCGCTGAACCACAACACCTGGGAAGCCCTCTGGTCCTCAGTACTTCCTCAGAAATACTTGTTGAATGAATGAATGAACAAATGACTCCATGGAAATTTTACAACTTCCAGAAAATACTTTAAAATAAGCTATAGCTTATTTCATCACAGATAAATCTCTTTGTTAGAGAAAGGCATCAAGAGGATGTGACCACTGGTTGACCCTGGAACTGGTCCCAGGCAATCAGAGGCTCCTCACACCTCTCCTGTCCTTGGAATGCATGCTCTACCTGCTGTTCCCACAGTGGGAGCCATTCCAAGGACACAGCTTTTGGAGAGGAAGGTGTTGTTGAAACCATCTGGATTGAATACATGACTGAACCCTGTTAAGACTTCCATATAAACTTTTAAGATTTGGTGAGCAGGTATAGGTACTCATATTGTGGCTGCTCAAGACCAGCCTCTTAAGATACCTTGCTTATTAAAGCTGTCACCTACCAATCTGGAATGGTCTGACCTCTTTCCTGGGTCTCTGCCTACACTCTGTTTGGGGACCAGTTTCAGTTTATACCAAGGAAGCTCTCAAGGTCGTGACTCAACACCCCTTTGGACACAGGAGGAAAGTAAAACACAGAGAAACTAAATAACCTGCCAGAAAGTCACACAATATGAACTCTAAGTATTCTGACTTCAAATCCTGCTCCATAAAAAAATAATACATCTACTTCTGCTGCTGCTGCTGCTAAGTCACTTCAGTCGTGTCCGACTCTGTGTGACGCCATAGATGGCAGCCCACCAGGCTCTCCCATCCCTGGGACTCTCCAGGCAAGAATACTGGAGTGGGTTGTCATTTCCTTCTCCAATGCAGGAAAGAGAAAAGTGAAAGTGAAGTCGCTCAGTCTGTCCGACTGTGAGCGACCCCATGGACTGCAGCCCACCAGGCTACATCTACTTCTACTTTATCATTATAAGTGTTCCAATCAAGCTATGCTGCTATAGTCAACTTAGATTTTCAAAAACCATTGGCCTGTCAGTAAGTTTATGTAAGTCTGATATTAGAAACATTTAAGGGGCCCTATAAGATAAGGCTCTCCCTGAAGAAGGAAACAGCAACCCACTCCAGGATTCTTGTTGGGAGAATTCCATGCACAGAGTAGTCTAGTGGGCTACCGTCCACGGGGTCACAAAGAGCCAAACACAACTGAATGACTAACACATACATACATAAGATAACACTCTGCACTTTTAAACACTGAATACCTGGAAAGTAAACTTTTATGTTCAATTCATTCATCGTAAAGCTGTTAACAATCAAATGATGATATCTCTATCAGGCTTTATAATGTATAAATATCATGGCTAAGTTACATGATGTTCAAAGGTTTAAAAACACCGTGCAAGAAAGTACATTTTCTCCTTCAGTTTCTACTTTAGCACCTCTCAACAGTCCTTTAAATGTTCTTAGCTAAGAAACAGTTGCACGCCTTTCTCTGGGTGTGACTAATGCTCTAAAACTGGCTTCTAAGAAAGATAGGACTTGTCTGGAGATGATGATGGTGGTGGTGGTGATGATAATGGAGATAAATGTCTAACAACTCATTAAATTAAAGAAAAACAATTGTAGATCATCAATTAAACAACACTGTACAAAAGTTATCAAAAGAAACTGAAGCTAAAATGACAAGATCTCTGAATACTACTCAGTGCTAAGATCAAAGAGTCAAGGGAAAAATACAAAAGTAAACATTTTATACTAATGTTGGAGAAAAACAGATTTGAAAAAAAAATTTTTTTTTAATTTGGATAGGGTAGCAGTACACACAAATCAGCAATATTTTTCTTCTGTCTTGACATAGAAATCAAGCTGCTTTGTGCTGTAGACATAAGCTTCATGTCAGTTTGCCAAAAGCATTATAGAGCACTGTAGGGAATACTGTAGTGAGCCTTGTTCTTGTGGGTGGATAAAAAAGAGGAATGTTAGAGACCAAACTCCCTCAGCTTCCCTCCTTACTTCCTGGCTTTCCTGTGCTCAAAATTTCCCTGCATCTTCATCCAACTTCTCCCCCACTTCACCTCTTTCCTCCTGTTGCATCCTAATCTTTCTTCCTAATCCCCGTTCCCATCCTGAAACACTGCTGAATCAATTAACTGGCCCCCACCCCCTCCCCACTCACATTTGCTAATATATCCCCTCTTCGAAAGTCCCTTCCATTCGACCTGCCAACATGCTATTGTTTTCCTGTCCAAACCCAGCTTTCTCTTGATCCCGCCATTCCCTCCAACTCTCCCATGCTTTCATTGTTCCTCCTTCAGGTCATGGCCAAACTTCTGGAAAGATGATTGTCCACCACATTGCCTAGCGCCTACTCATACCACTGATCCAATTCTCCCAGTTTCTTGAAACATTTCACTTCAAAACTCACTCACTTGGCTTATATGACTCTCACTCCTCTCTCCTGCTCCTCTTACTTCTCTGCCATGACTCCTCTGTTTCTTCTTCCACCTGATATTCTCTACCTGAATGGAGTCTGTAAGGATCTGTCTTGGCTCCTCCATATCTGCCTCTGGGGCCATTTTCTTCCTTTCCTTCCTTCTTCCCTTCCTTCCTTCTGTCCTCCCTTTCTTTGATTCGGGAATTTCATCCAGTCTCAACTATGAATGCACAGCTGGATAACTTTCCTGTCAGTATATGAAAAAGAGACAAAGAAAAGGGAAGAGGGCATACTCAGTGTTTGAAGGCCAAGCCAGAGAGCAGTGAATATTGCTCCAGCTCACATGTCATTTCCCTGACTTAGTCATGTCACCACACTGAATGTGGAAAGAAGGCTGAGTCTTTAGCTGAATGTCCCTGTCCTCTGCTAAACTCTGCTGCTAGGAAGAAAGGAAAACAGATTTTTTGGGGGGAGAGGCACATGAATTGTGCCAAGCATTGAAATTCATTGAAATTCATTCCAATATTTTCTTCCAGACCTGGATTTTATTCAGTATTTTATATGTCTACGGATGGCACCATCATCCACACTTTTTAAATAACTGAGATATCTTTCTTTATTGAAGTGTAGTTGACTTACAGTATCATATTAGCTTCAGGTGTGACTCAATATTCCCAAAATATCTTTAATGCTTAATCAACATTCCCTACTTCTCTCCCTCATTGTAACAGCCACAATCTTCCAAAGTATTATGTCATCTTCCTCTGTTATATTTCTAGCTAACCACATCCTTTTCTACTTGCCTTAGTATTTTGAAGAGTTAGTGTTTATTACCATTTTTTAAAAAATCCTACCCTAGAAGTGCCTCTTCTTGGGTGGTGGTGGTTGCCAAGGTGGTAGCAATGCCCTTCTAGATACGCAAATCCAACCACTCTCAATATTTCGAGGTCAAGTTTAAATTCCTTTTCTGAAAAGCCTTGTTTCTTCTGTGAAAAAATTCTCTCTCCTCAGATCTTCTGTAAAACTTTATCTTTACCTCACTTGGAGTACTCAACTCTTTATTTATTATATTAAAGCTTTTAGGTACGTATCTTATCTTCCATGGTAAGCCCCTCAATTTGTGGACTAAAGCTAATTCTTTTGTGTATTCCACATAGATTGTAGTACAATGCAGGACACATAGTGTGTGTTTAACAGATATGAGATTAATGAATGAATGTTTGAAGAATCAGTTACCAGAGTATGATAAATGTAGAGCGTCTATTAAGAAAATAAGTCATTGTGACAGAAGGACTGACAGGTTTTTGCTTCTGGAACTAATTTCTTCTCAGTTAAAATATCGGTAAGACATTTGGGAAGACACATTTATAGTAATAGCAATTGGTATCTTGGTCTTTTAAGTTTGTAACAGAGATACAGGTTTAAGAGTCATCATGAAAGTATTTTCTCCAACAAGACATACTTCCCTTATGATTATCCAAAATTCGTGTGCAGTCCTAAGTTTTTGAACTATTGTGGGTTTTTTCTCTTTGTACTGCGTTTCCCAGTTAAGCCTAAAAATATTGAAATAATTTTCATTCTAGTGATTGTGTGGTGTTTTCAGTCACAGTCAGAAGTAAGGCTATGAAAACTCTCACTAGAAAGAGCCTTTTCATAGTATTTTCCAATTGCATTTTATAACCTGGAGATATTGCAATTCTTAAGATAATTTCCCCCCAAAGTCCAACATTTTTCCAAACAAGAACTCCAATTCTTCTGACATTTATGTGTATGAAGCATTGGTGAAATGAAACTAACATTTACTTATAACAGTTCTACATTTGCCTTCTGGAGTTAGGACAACATTTTAAAGTGGCAGGATCTCATAAATGTCTCATGGAAAATAAGAGAAATATGTTGTAAAAAATCACCAAACCGTGAGATAAGAAGGAAGAGGGAAAAGTGGGTGATCAATGAAGCACACTGGGATGATTGTGGAATAATTCTTCTAATTATTGACCATATTTTCAAAACTAATAAGTGACTTTCTGATCATATATAATTCTGGAAATTGCTTTAACCCTTTCAAGAACCATATCTCTGTTATCTATGCAGCTAAATCTGGTCCTTTCTAAAGAGTCTACATTTTATTTTGGAGTCCCACACTTTAACTAGAAGTGGTTCCTTATTCACTGTCAGATCTTGGCAAGTTTCCTTTTTCTGAACCTCAGTATCAATATCTATGAAAATGCCCATAGTAGAGATTTCTATTACACTGATGATGGTGGGTACATAGACTTTCATTATTTTTGAATATTTGAAGTATTTAATTATAAATTTAATATGTGGCTAAAATATACGCAAAGGGTGTAAGCATATAAGGAGAATATGAATGCAAACTCCCCAGTTCAGCACAATAATGGACAATTATTGACATTATTGCTAATAATGATGCTGCTACAGATGATTATTGTATTTCCTTAGCAATAATTGTGTTCAGAGGAATGCACTGGGCATTAGTAGAAGCAGAGAGAGGGGACAGTAATTAAAAAAATAGGAAGACCTAATTATTAGAGAAATGTAAATGAAAACCACAGTAAGATACCACCTCACACCAGCCAGAATGTCCATCATCAGAAAGTCTATAAATAATAAATGCTGGTGAGGGTGTGGAGAAAAGGAATCCTTACACACTACTTGGAGTAGGAAATGGTAACCCACTCCAGTACTCTTGCCTGGAAAATTCCATGGACAAGAAAGCCTTGGCTGGCTATAGTCCATGGGATCACAAAGAGTCGGACATGACTGGCCACACACATTCTACACTACTGGTGGGAAAGGAAACTGGTGCAGCCACCATGGACAACAACACAGAATCTCCTTAAAAAACTAAAAATGGACTTAACATATGATCCAACAATCCCACCCCTGGGTATATATCTGGACAAAACTGTACTATGAAAAGTTAAAGGCACCCCAGTGTTCACTGTAGCACTATTGACGATAGCCAGATCATGGAAACAACCTGTGTCCACCAACAGATGAATGGATGAAGATGTTGTATGTATATACAGTGGAATACTACTCAGCCATAATAGAGAGTGAAATTATTCCATTTGCAACCACATGGATAGATCTAGAAATTGTCATACTAAGTGAAATAAATCAGACCAAGAAAGACAAATATCTGATTTTGTTAATATGTGGAATCTTCAAAAATGATACAAATGAACTTCTTTATAAAACATAGACTCATAGACATAGAAAACAAACATGGTTTCCAATAGGAAAGCTGAGGAGGGATAAATTAGGAGTTTGGGGTAACATAGTTTATATAAAATAGATAACCAACAAGGACCTACTGTATAGCACAGGGAACTATACTGAATATCATATAATAACCTATAAT
>SJYX01012997.1:10977-21675 GCA_006410675.1 Oreotragus oreotragus | reverse complement strand
AGATAGCCAATGGGAATTTTCTGTATGACTCAGGAAACTGAAACAGTGACTCTGTAGAGGGGTGGGGTGGGGAGGGAGATGGGAGGGAGGTTCAAAAGAGAGTAACTAAATGTATACCTATGGCTGATTCATGTTGTGGTTTGACAGAAAACAACAAAATTCTGTAAAGCAAGTATCCTTCAATAAAAAAATAAATTAAAAAGAAAAAAGTGCTTAGGAGAAAGCATATTTCATGATGACTTATCAGAAAATAAAATTAATAATTATATGTAAGCTTTATAATTAAGTTAGAAATATTACGTAAATCTAGCTCTGTAGTCCTATGCCTTTGTTAATACCTAATTGTCATGCAAAAATAAATAGAGTATTAAGTACCTAGAATAAAATTATATATATCCTGAGGCTATGTTAGCTCACAGGCCCCATCAAGGTTAGTGTAATCTTCTTTATAGTCTTCTCTTGAGGATAAAGATAGATGATGCTAGAGTCCCTCAGGCCCTAATTATTTACCTCTTCTTGACATTGAACAATGGCCGGGGGCAGGGCAGAGGAAGGGGTGTGGACAAGAACAGGGTATCAACCTATCAGTCTTTTTCTTCCATCTCCACTTTTTTCTTGGGTTTATATGTCTGGTCCTCTTGCAGATTTTTTGTGTGTCTATCACTATAATCTTTCTGCTCTGCATTTGGCCCAGTAACCAAACTAGGTGAGTGCTGGTTATTTGAAGAGGTTTGGTTGGAAATATGGTTTTGAGAGAAAGAGAGAGTAAATGAAAAACTCAAAGCTCCATTTTCTAGGAGTCATGGACTGAGTGCTACAACTTTTCTTTTCCTGAACAACTCAGATTTTTAAGCTGAATTTATGGTCTCCTGTACTTGGATATATGCTTCAAATGATTAGAAAGATAAGCAGCTGGGTTAAGGATGGCCAAGGTAAATGCTATTCTGGTCATTTCTGTTAGATGTGTGGCAAGGACCCTTAGCCCTAGCTTGATGAGTGGTCTTAAGTATGTGGACATTCTTGTTTTGAGAGTCTACTGCTACCAACCCTCTCTTGATCTCAAATGAACAGCTCATGTTTATTCCCACCTGGGAAGTGAATCATTTTTTAATACAATTTTCAAAGGTTACACTTCATTTACAGTCATTACAATATATTGGCTGTATTCCTCATGCAGTACAATATATCCCTGTAGCCTGTTACACACAATAGCTTGTACCTCCTACTCCCCTGCCGCTATACTGCCCCTTACCCCTTCTCCCCCATGGTAATCACTAGTGAAATCTCTATATCTGTGAGCTAGCTTTTTTGTGATATTCAGTAGCTTGGTGGTTTTTTAAAAAAAATATTCCACATATAATTTATATCATACGGTATCTGTCTTTATCTGAATTACTTCACCTCGTTTAACACCCTCCATTTATGTGGCTGCAAATGGCAAAATTTCAAGGACCTAGTCTTTAAAAAGTTAACTCAAGAGTACATATTTTGGGAAACTACAAAGAAAGTGGCAATGAGACAATTCTGTCATGAAATATTTTGTTTGTATTTTTCTTAGTGTATGTGTGTGGTGGCTCAGCGGTTAAAGTGTCTGCCTCCAATGCGGGAGACCCGGGTTCAATCCCTGGGTCGGGAAGATCCCCTGGAGAAGGAAATGGCAATCCACTCCAGTATTCTTGCCTGGAGAATCCCATGGACGCAGAAGCCTAGTAGGTTACAGTCCACGGGGTCGCAAAGAGTCAGACACGACTGAGCGACTTCACCATGTGTGTATGAAGTGTGCCTTTATGTGTGTGAGAGAGAACAAAAAGGGGGTTTGTGTAAGATTGTGCTTAGTCCCTCAGTCGTGTCTGACTTTTTGTGACCCTATGGGCTGCAGCCTACCAAGCACTTCTGTCCATGGGGATTCTCCAAGCAAGAATACTGGTGTGGGTTGCCATGCCCTTCTCCAGGGGATCTTCTCAACCCGGGGGTTGCACCCATGTTTCCCACATTGCCGGTGGATTCTTTACTGTCTGAACTACCAATGAAACCCAAAACAAACACGACAATGATACAATGGCTGGAGATCAAACTGGGGTTTCCCACGTGGGAGGTGAGCCTTCTACCACTGAGCCACCAATGCCCCTATTGTGTAAGATTGCATGTGGGTAAATATACGATGGTAAAATGTGTGAAAGAACGCAAGTATAGATCAAGGTATGCTTGAGATTTTAAGAACTAATAAGTGTGTGTGTAGCTAAGAGTAAATGTCCTGGTGTCTATCCAATAGAATATCTATTTGCAAAGAAATAATTGTGCTTTTGGACGGAAATCTTGACCAACATTTTTATTAAGTCCAAAGCATTAGGATATTATACAACTGTATAGTTTACAGAGTGCTGGAAAAAAGTATTTTTGGAGGAGCAATATTTAAATTTAAGTTATACCTGTTTACCAGCATAGTGTGGGATTCAGGCAGTATTGGTTAAACTAAATTAGGTTTTTGAATGGCAAAAAAGTGTATGGACCTCACAAATAGAAGAACAACAGTCATCATGAAGTTGAAAAAGAATGAATAATTGCTGGGGGCAGAGACTGATATTCAACAATGACAGAGGAAGCCAATATTAACTACTGATGTCCATAACATCATGTGTACTGTAATCCACCAACCCACAGAAAAATATGTCCTGTAAATTGGTAGTTTGTAACAACAGTATACTGTGGATAAAAAGCGATTCATGTCAGTATGGAACACTGCTTGGAAAAGCTGTGTAAATCATCAGAGGCAACCAGAGTGAATAAAATAAACTCTTTAAGGGAATGACTGTATTTTCCCAACATATATGAGACAACCTGGCTCTTGCTGCTACCTGCTATCTTCATAACAATCTTTCTTCATTACAAAAGTGTCTCACTTTGAATTATAATTAGATAGCCACTTTATTTTTAGGGCTATATAATGAGCTGTTGGAAGTGAGAGTGACTCAGGTGAGCCTAACATTTACCACCCTCTGTCCTCAGGAACTGGGACTTGTGCCATCCTGGTCTCCCATGGTCTTTTTCAACCTGAGCAGTGACAACCCAGGACCCTTCATTCTGGTGGGGATTCCAGGCCTGGAGCAAGCCCATGTGTGGATTGGAATTCCCTTCTGTGTCATCTATATTGTAGCCATTATGGGAAACTGCATCCTTCTCTACCTAATTTTGGTGGAGCATAGCCTTCACGAACCCATGTTCTTCTTTCTCTCCATGCTGGCCATGACTGACCTCGCCTTGTCCACAGCTGGTGTTCCTAAAACACTCAGTATCTTTTGGCTTGGGGCTCGAGAGATCACATTCCCAGGGTGCCTCACACAAATGTTCTTCCTCCACTACAGCTTTGTCCTGGATTCAGCCATCCTGATGGCCATGGCATTTGACCGCTATGTGGCCATCTGTTCTCCCTTGAGATACAACACTATCTTGACCCCCAAGACCATCATCAAGATTGTGGTGGGAATCTCCTTTCGTAGTCTCTGCATCATCCTGCCTGATGTGTTCTTGCTCACACGCCTACCTTTCTGTAGGACACACATCATACCGCACACATACTGTGAGCACATAGGTGTTGCCCGGCTCGCCTGTGCGGACATCTCCATCAACATCTGGTATGGCTTTTGCGTCCCCATCATGACAGTCATCTCAGATGTGATCCTCATTGCCGTTTCTTACACACTCATCCTCTGTGCTGTCTTCCGCCTCCCCTCCCAAGAAGCCCGCCAGAAGGCCCTGGGCACCTGTGGTTCCCATGTCTGTGTCATCCTCATGTTTTATACACCAGCCTTTTTCTCCATCCTTGCCCACCGCTTTGGACACAATGTCTCCCACACTTTCCACATCATGTTTGCCAACCTCTACATTGTTATCCCACCTGCACTCAACCCCATTGTTTATGGAGTGAAGACCAAACAGATCAGAGAGAAGGTCATCATTTTATTTTCCATCAAGGGTACATTATAATGGTCCACTGTGCAATGGAAAAGTTAGAAGAAGTTTTTAACATATATTAATGTGTAAGAATTTTTTTAAAAGGGAAATGTTATTTAAAGTAAGAACAGTCTACAAGTGATTTTGTGTTTTATAAATATGTCATGATTTATATGAAACAAGATTTTTATGTATTAAAATACTCCTTGATGACCTGATTGTTTTTGGAATATGAAACTGTGCAGGATAAAATCTGAAAGAAGGAGGGGAAAACAGAGTGCTGAGTTAGTCTAAATAGAAAATAGCAATAACAATTTAGAAATTGAAATTTGCAGTTATGGAGAGAGAAAAATATGTGAAATTGGACAAAGACTCTGAAGAAAAGGATTAAAACTGAAAATATACAATTGAAAATTTTCACTTAGGGGATTATTAGATGGATTTAGGACATTTTTAATAATATATATTCTAATTATTGTCTATGTTATGCTTATGTAGTTCACTTTAAATGTTCAATCCTTGGACACAAAAGACCTTCCAGTACAAGTCTGTTATAAATAATGAGTTCTATCCACATTGCTATAATAAGAATAAGAGAATATACTTATCAATGCCATGGTTTTTGGGAAGGGAGAGTAGCTTTTAAGCTCAAAGACGTACTGACAAAGTGAACTTCAGAGATAGTGCTCAGGAGAAACAACCTCCTAATATAGCTGGAGATCTGAGAAGAGGGCTGGACTTCCTACAACCTTCCTACAATACGTAGGTGAGAACTCAAGCCAACATGAAAGTAAAACAAAACAAAAAAACAGCAACATTGGCTGGAAGACTTGTGGAGTTCTTATCTACAGAGTCTATTTCCTTGATTAAAAGACCCAATTGCAAAATACATTTCTTCAGTGATGTGTGGGGATGAAAATGGGAAAACTACAGTAAAGTAATACATTCAAGGTAAGATCCACCCAAATGCCATAAGCATTAGAATTGAGAAGATAGATGTAATCAAAGAAAGATGTGGAGTTATTTTAATATTTTTTTTTGAAAGTTGTCTCTTCAACCAGGAATTGCTTATTTAGTACTAATATATTTCAAGTTTTGTCTTAAGCATTCAAGGTTAATAATATGGAAGAGGCTCTGCTTTGCTTCTCTGGAGCTTATTTTCCAGGGAGGGTAACAAATAAGGAGCAAGAAAATAAATGTGTTACCTTCAAATAGTAATATAATCAATAGAAAAACAGAACCAAATGTAATGATGGACTAAAACTTGATGAGAAAGACAATGGCAGGGAGAACAGCACATGCAAAGGCCCTGGGGCTGGAAACAGCTTGACATGAGCTGAGGCCAAAAACAAGGTCTGTGTGGTCACAACAGAGTGGGGTGGGCTAGGAGGTGAGGGATTAGGGGCAGGACCAGATCCTGGGGGGCTGGAATCATCCAGACCTCATTTTTAGAAGAAGAAACTCAAACTCTTAAAATGAAATGACTTTTCCAAAGCACATGGCAAGGAAGTCATTAATGTGGAGCTAGAAAAGAATCTGCTAAGTCCTATTGATATTCTCACTGAACATAACATAACCTTACTCATGTGAAAACAGACTCCAGAGGAAGATTAAAAAAAAAAAATCTATGAGAATCAGAGCTGATTTTTATTGTTTTTGTATGCTAAGCTGTGTTCGACTCTTTGAGACCCCATGGACCACAGCCCTGCCAGGTTCTTTTGTTCATGGGACTTCCCAGGCAAGAATACTGGAATGGGCTGTCATTTCCTTCTCTCAGGGATCCAGCCCTGGTCTCCTGCATTACCAGGCAGATTCTTTACCACTGAGCCACCTGGGAAGCCCATTATTGTTTTTGTGAACTGTATTTATCTTCAATTAAGCCACAGTTGACTGAGTATTCTGCATTTTTGTGCCAGCTTGCTAAAAATGCTGTTGGATATCAAAAGAGATGATCTCTTATTCTTCTGGTTATTTACATCTCACTGAAAACATGGATTTTTCCAAGAGATGATATTTTTAAAAGTTTACTGATGGAAAAGTAAATAAATAGAGACTGAGCTGGGATCATTTAAAAATACGTACTTCTTTCATCCTGGTAGGAACTGGAATCTATGGTTATTCACTGACATGCACGAATGGCTCCCTTGGAAGCATAATGACCTAGAAAAAACAACAAAGGAAGTGACTGTCTCCCTTTCCTTCTCCAGCCCTCTATCTTTGAGCTACTTGTCTATTATAACTTTTCTAGCTTTCTCAGGAGAGTTTCTTTATTTCTATGACTTTATAGCCTCTTTGCTGATAACTCTATATCTTAGTTTTCATATGTAATCTTTGTGATAAATTTCAGTGCTTTCTTACCTCACAGGGTCAGTACCAATATTAAAAGCAAAATGTAAGTGAGTGTGCTTTGCAGATTGTAAAACATCATTCTAATGTTAGCTGTTATGCTAATATTTTCACTAATTACCACTAACATTCTCATATCAGACTCATCCTATTCAAACCCAAGCTCATCATCATTATTTAAAATCCTCCCTTTTACTGTTTCTAGAGGAGAAAACTGGTTAAACCCTGATTTGCTCTTCCTTTAAGTTTAAATTTACTGTCCTAGCTGCTAATGTCTCTTTCTGGTGAGGTTGGTTATAACTATTTTATTCCATGTCAGACCATGAATGACATTACATGTTCTGGTTTGGATGAAAAAAGAATAATTATACAAAAATTATCAGGTGACTGTCTCACACATAAGTTGCCTTGTCCTGTATCCATTCCTTTTTGCAAATTCCCATCTCTTGTATTAACAATATCTGAAACTAGCACAATATTGTAACATAACTATACTCCAATAAAAATATTTTAAAATGACATTATCAATAGAGGCATTAGGTTATTTTATCTTCCTACACTCAGAATTTAGAACTGGACTCTACAAATTGTTTAGTTGCTAGGCTATATCCGGCTCTTTTGCGACCCCATGGACTGTAGCCCAACAAAACTCCTTGTCCGTGGGATATTTCAGGCAAGAATACTGGAGTGAGTTACCATGCCCTCCTCCAGGGGATCTTCCTGATCCAGGGATCCAACCCACAGTTCCTGCATTGGCAGGCAGATGCCCACTCCACAAATAGTAGGAATTGATAAATGTGTCCCTGACACCTTTAATAACTTAGATTATTAAATAAATTTACAAATGATTTATGTCATATTTTCAGTATCATTCACAAAGTACATGTTAGGTGAAAGGAAATACATATAAACTGGGAGTAGAGACACTGAGCAAGTACACAACTTGCTAAAATCAAGAGACTTATAATTTAGTAAAAGCAGTAAATCACATAAATTGGTAATTTACTCAGATAATCTTATGCATCACAAGGTACCACAATGATTAAGTTAAAAGTGCTAGGGAAGCATAAAGAAGCAAACTCAGTTAATTAGAGTCAAAGACAGCTTCCTGGAAGTTTTCTGTAACTGTCTTAAAGGAGAGTTCATTTCTGTGATTGCCTTAAAGAACACAAAGAAGATGAACCTCAAGGATAAGGAGAATTGGATGTGCCTGACAGAAGGGATGGCCTAAGCCTGTGTGGGAAACGATGTGTTCCAAAAATCTGCAAGTGTAAATTGATGGAGGCATCATCCCTAGTGGTGATGCATTGCTCAGGGGCTGTAGGGGCTGTGCAGTGAGAAATATAGGAGCTTATAAACTAGTCTTCAGTGGATGTAGGGAACTTACTGGAGTATCAGCAAATGACGAACAGCCCTGTAGCTTGATGCTATAATCGGTATTTGAAAATTAAAAATCAGTCATACATTTGCTACTTCCTTTTGCAACCTGCTACTGCTAAGTCACTTTAGTCGTGTCCGACTCTGTGCAACCCCACAGACGGCAGCCCACCAGGCTCCCCTGTCCCTGGGATTCTCCAGGCAAGAACACTGGAGTGGGTTGCCATTTCCTTCTCCAATGCGTGAAGGTGAAAAGAGAAAGTGAAGTCACTCAGTCGTGTCTACTCTTAGCGACCCCATGGACTAGAGCCCACCAGGCTCCTCCATCCATGGGATTTTCCAGGCAAGAGTACTGGAGTGGGGTGCCATTGCCTTCTCCACCTTTTGCAACCTAGTTGAGAGTTAAGCATAGGACTCAGATGGATATAGAAATGTGAGCTTTATCTTTGGTAGTGTTGGATTAAAGAATATAGTATGACTATATATTCAGATTGGCTTTTACTGTTTTATCTCCAAGTCTAAACTTGGGAGGACACAACAAGAATGAGTCAGAATTCACAGAACAGTAATTCTAGCTCAGTCGGCTGCAGAATCACAAGTGTGGGTGTACATATATGAAGACACATGTAGAGAAAGACCTCTAGATCAGCTCTTCTCAAAATGTCAGTGAGGAGTCACCACTTTTTTAATGCCCCCAAACTGTAGATTAATACTTTTGTTAAGTACAATAAAATTAATTAGTCGAAAAAAATTTTAAATGTGTTGAATATACAAGCCTTGTTTTTATTATTACATTCAAAAGGCATAAGACATATTACAATGCATAAAAGCAGAACAGACAGAGGAAAAAAATAAAGAACTTACAGAAATTGTACATACTGTTTCTTGAAAGAATGTATACAGGTGACTAATGTAAAGAAATTAAATTATTTCATGAGATTTTGCCATTCTGAAACTATAGTTAAATGAAAGTTATAAGTGAAAACTGAAAGCCTTATATTAAAAACCAATACATACCTTTTGAAGCAATGCCTTGTATATCAATATTTAAATTTTTAATGTATCAAATAAGCTTACATTGATTTTGTTAATTTATCTAACAGATTTGATTGATGACACTACTACTTCTAGGAAATAATTTCTGTTTAATCATATTTTGTGTGTTGGTTTGATTAGTATTTTTGCTAATGTGAGTAGTCAGAAAACCTATCTGACAAAGGTTTATTAAGTAAAATGGCAGAGATAATTTTAAAGCAATGACACCACTATAATTACATTTGCTTATCTTTTATTTATTTATTCCAGCAAAGGTATGTTTTCATTATTTTATCTTCAGTTTTATTAGTAGCCAGTTTCAATAATTTATCCTATACTTTACAGTTGAATTCAAATGATCTTTCAGTAGAAACAGTAAATTCTGAATCCTGGAATTTCCTATGTTCCTGGAGTTTCCTATGTTGGATTTTGTTTTGATAAAAAAATATAATTCAAAACATTCTATTAAATGTGTAAGGTATTCAGTGATAGTCTTTGTAGATGTGCAATATATAACTCATAATTTATTGTAAATTATTGTTCCTTTAAGGATTATGTCACAACATTCTGGAAACACTTTGACCTCCCAAATTTTTAACTTCCATATTTGCCTCTGAAACTTACTTACTATTGGAAAGTATGTTGCATAAAAGTATTGGGATGTTAATATTGCCATAGACAGTCAAGTTAAAACAGTCTGTCTGTCCAATTTAATTCCTTAAGAAGTGGGACCAAAAGGTCATCTTATGGTAACGATGATCCTATATGTGAGACAGCAAAAGAGGCACAGATATAAAGAACAGACTTTTGGACTCTGGGAGAAGGCGAGGGTAGAATGCTTTGAAAGAACAGCAATGAAACATGTATATTACCATATGTGAAATAGATCACCAGTCCAAGTTTGATGCATGAAACAGGGCACTCAAAGCTGGTACACTGGGATAACCCAGAGGGATGGGATGGGGAAGGAGGTGGGAGGGGGGTTCGGGATGGGGGACACATGCACACCCGTGGCTGATNTGTATATTACCATATGTGAAATAGATCACCAGTCCAAGTTTGATGCATGAAACAGGGCACTCAAAGCTGGTACACTGGGATAACCCAGAGGGATGGGATGGGGAAGGAGGTGGGAGGGGGGTTCGGGATGGGGGACACATTTACACCCGTGGCTGATTCATGTCAATGTATGGCAAAAATTACCACAATATTGTAAAGTGATTAGCCTCTAATTAAAATAAATAAATAAATAAATATATTTTAAAATGTCATCTTCTTTTGCAGAAACAATAAAGTTCATTCCATAGTTCAAACATCTCAATAGAGCTTTTCACTACAATAACCATCATTCCTCATAGGCAGAAACTTGTTTTTGATCACCTTCCATACTATCACACAATAAAGAGAATAACCTTGAATTTAACACAGTAAGTTTTATACAGTTCCCTGTTCTGATTATCTAAGCACATCATTCAGTTTAGTTTTTATTTTCCCTAGCAAGCCTTTAGGTTTACATTCTGATGTAATTAAGCTCATTAATCTTGCTAGCTACTCCAATGTGTTTACCCGTCTATTACTGTTTGTATCAGTCAGTTCAGTCTCTCGGTCGTATCTGACTCTTTGTGGCCATATGGACTGGAGCACGCCAGGTTTCTCTGTCCATCACCAACTCCTGGAGCTTGCCCAAATTCATATCCAGCCAAGTCGGTGATGCCATCCAACCATCTCATCCTCTGTTGTTCCCTTCTCCTCCCGCCTTCAATCTTCCCCAGCAGCAGGGTCTTTTCCAGTGAGTTGGTTCTTCGCATCAGGTGGCCAAAGAATTGGAGTTTCAGCTTCAACATCAGGCCTTCGAATGAATATTCAGGACTGATTTACTTTAGAATGGACTGGTTGGATCTCCTTGCAGTCCAAGGGCCTCTCAAGAGTCTTCTCCATCACCACAGTTCAAAAGCATCAATTCTTTAGTGCTCAGCTTTCTTTATAGTC
>SJYX01012996.1:369195-390980 GCA_006410675.1 Oreotragus oreotragus | reverse complement strand
ATGGGCTGCAGCCCACCAGGCTACTCTGTCCATGGGATTTCCAGGCAAGAGTACTGGGGTGGGGTGCCATTGCCTTCCCTGAAGCCAAGATATACAAGAGCCCTAAATGTCCACCAGCAGATAAATGGATGAAGAAGATGTAGTACATACATTCAATGGAAGGCTGCAGCTGCTGCTGCCAAGTCGCTTCAGTCACGTCCAACTCTGTGCGACCCCATAGACAGCAGCCCACCAGGCTCCCCCGTCCCTGGGATTCTCCAGGCAAGAACACTGGAGTGGGTTGCCATTTCCCTCTCCAACGCACGAAAGTGAAAAGTGAAAGTGAAGTCGCTCAGTCGTGTCCGACTCTTCACGACCCCATGGACTGCAGCCCACCAGGCTCCTCCATCCATGGGATTTTCCCGGCAAGAGTACTGGAGTGGGGTGCCATCTCCTTTTCCACAATGGAATGCTACTCAGCCATGAAAAGGGAATGAAATCTTGCCATTCGTGACATGAAGGAACATAGAGTGTATTACACTAAGTGAAATAAGAGTGAGAAGGACAAATACAATACAATTTCACTTGTATGTGGAATCATTAGAACAAAATTCAGAGTATCCATAAGAAAACAGAAAAAGAGTCATATATACAGAGAACAAATGTGATTGCCAGAGAGGAGAGATGATAAAAGAAATTGGAAAGGGAGATTGAGACCTACAAGCTTTCAGTTACAAATAAATGAGTAAAGAGTTGAAATAAACAGCACGGAGACTATAGTCAATAATATATGTTTGCTTGCAGATGCAACTGGAATTATTACCAGGCTCCTCCGTCCATGGGATTTTCCAGGCAAGAGTGCTGGAGTGGGGTGCCATCGCCTTCTCCACAATGGAATGCTACTCAGCCATGAAAAGGGAATGAAATCCTGCCATTCGTGACATGAAGGAACATAGAGTGCATTACACTAAGTGAAATAAGAGTGAGAAGGACAAATACAGCACAACTTCACTCGTATGTGGAATCGTTAGAACAAACTTCAGAGTGTCCATAAGAAAACAGAAAAAGAGCCATATATACAGAGAACAAATGTGGTTGCCAGAGAGGAGAGATGATAAAAGAAATCGGAAAGGGAGACTGAGACCTACAAGCTTTCAGTTACAAATAAATGACTAAGAAGTTGAAATAAACAGCACGGAGACTATAGTCAATAATATAAGTTTGCTTGCAGATGCAACTGGAATTATTGTGGGGGTCATTTGTAATCTACAGAAACATTAAATCATTATGATGGGCGCCTGGAACTATCATTGTTGTAAGTGCATTGCACTTCAATTTTTAAAAAGTACAAAGAACTAGGAAATAAGCAAGCCCTACACAAATCTCTAGCAAATTCTCCATGGAAGCAATGATTCTCTTTTCATGAATAATGACATGTTTAATAATAAAGACTGAAATCTTGAAGAAAAGATTCAAAATAGGAAAGTACATCATAAATCAGGATTAAACAACTCAGAAGTGAATGCACATTGCTCCAAAGATTAATAAAACATTGACAATATCATTGTAGATAAATTTCAAATTAAGAGAAATATAATAAAAATGTATTATAAGAATGTAGAGGGTATGAAGGAAATTCTTAAACCATATTGAATAAATATTTCTGGAAAGTAAATATAGCAAAAAAATCACAACCTATTTGACGAATGTGTCAAAAGTGGAAGATAGATCTGATATATGAATGATTGGAATAAATGGGGAAAAATCAAAGCCTAGATGGAAAGCAATACTAAACATTATCATACACATTATTCTGAAAGAAAAAAAATAGTTTGAAACTGTTTATTAAAAAGAACTATGAGAATTAACCTGCAATGACTAATAGCAAATGATGTTCTGGAAATATTATTGGGCTTTAAAGAAAAACAAAAGGCCTCTGGATATCTAGAATAAAAGAACAAGTGATATATAAGGAAACAAAAATTAGAATTTTATCAACCTTTATGGAGAGAAATACCCTATGTCAGAAATAAACAGGTCAACATAATTAAGATACTCATGGAGAGGCACGATGATGCATGAATTCTTTTCCAAACTGATTCAGTATCAAAAGTCCATACATCCAAATCATCATGAAAGACCTAAGGTAATAACGTTACCTTGACCAATGGGAAAAACAGACTTCAGAAAACAGAATCCTTTGAAAGACAGACACAAGGACAGATGGTAGATACTAAATTTACAGTTCCTTACTCAAATGAGACGAGAAAAACAAGGAGATTCTTCCCTCCAGACGAGATGAGGACCTAGTCTGCTGTGGTGTCTCGGGGGAAATCACCCCTTCCCTCTTGAACCTCGAAAGGGCCCTTCACACCCTTGCTGTGACTCAAGAAGTTCCACACTGAGTTCTACCTCTTTTCAGAGTGCTTTCTTATGTGTGTTTGATTTTATGGAAAATTATTTTAAAGACAACTAGATGGATAAAGGCAATGGCACCCTACTCCAGTACTCTTGCCTGGAAAACCCCATGGGCAGAGGAGCCTGGTAGGCTGCAGTCCATGGGTTCACTACGAGTCGGACACAACTGAGCGACTTCACTTTCACTTTTCACTTTCCTGCATTGGAGAAGGAAATGGCAACCCACTCCAGTGTTCTTGCCTGGAGAATCCCAGGGACAGAGGAGCCTAGTGGGCTGCTGTCTATGGGGTCGCACAGAGTCGGACATGACTGAAGCGACTT
Source organism: Oreotragus oreotragus (assembly GCA_006410675.1). Classification (NCBI taxonomy): domain Eukaryota; kingdom Metazoa; phylum Chordata; class Mammalia; order Artiodactyla; family Bovidae; genus Oreotragus; species Oreotragus oreotragus. The sequence continues at coordinate 388,262 of SJYX01012996.1, read as the reverse complement.
AGCAGCAGCAGGAGCAGATGGATAAATAAATTTTAATATAAAAAACTTTAACTATAGAACAAACATACATAACTGAACATATAGAATATAAATACACATAATAGAAAAAAAAAACTGTAGATAATACTAAAACTAAATCTATACGACCAAACAGCTGAGCTTGTACTAAATACGGGCCTCAGGAGATGAGCAATGAGCGCTCTCTCAGTGTTGGTCCAGAAAGGCTCCTGATGGCACGTGGGGTCCATCCTCTCAGAAGGCCCAGCCTGGAGTCCAGGATTGAGACCAGAGCCTGCAACACAAGCACAGGTGATGGAGTCCTTAGGGAGTCGCAGAGTCGCACAGAAGGGGGTTTTCTGGAGAGGGTGTGCAGGACCCAAGCACAGCCTCAGGATCTGGACAGGACCTTGGGCCCTGATGTCCCCGGGTGTCAGTCCACAGGCACTGGGTCTGTTTGTCACTCTTTGCTGGGGGAGTTGTCTGTTAGTAGGGAGTGTCTAGAAAGGCCCCACAGGAGTAATTCCACCTGGGCATCTGGCCAGCAGCCTTCAACTGACAGGTCCCCTGGACAGTGAGACTCTGGCAGAGGACTGGGCGACTCTGGGATCTTGGACGAAAGGGCCAAGTTCCCCCTCCCCTGGAGCCCTGGGAGGAGCAGGAAGTCAGATGCCACGGAAGTGGGGTACCTGCCCTCCCATCCTACACTCAGTACAACTGCTCCTGAGACCTGCGTATCAGAAATGGACAGATACCAGTAGTCTCTAATTCCCCTAATAATTCTTTCTAACCCCCAGCCAAACTCTCCTGACGTTTATGATTTTGAAGTATTAATTACTATTTTCATAAAAAATATATATTGTATATTTAGTGTATTGCAACATTAATGTTTACAAAAGACACTGCTTTTTAAACTGTAATAAAACAAGTTGTATGTTATTAATGACAGAATTGGAATAAAAAATAGAAGAACTGTGGGTTTGGGGAGTGCGTGTATGCTGTTCAGGTGGACCCTGAAGTCACCCACAGGAGAGCAAGGCATAGACTGAGGAGATGATGGAGCAAAAGTCCACGGCTTCACCCCTTCCACTGTTCCCCTCCTGCACAAGATCAGTGCCACCATGAGGAGCATCATGATGTCATGGCCACAGCTGGAGCAGCCCAATGGCATCATCCTGGACTATGAGATCCTGTACTATGAGAAGGAACACAATAAGTTCAACTCCTCGGTGGCCAGGAGCCAGACCAGCACTATACGGATCAATGACCTGCGGCCTGGCATGGTATTCAGCGGCGGCTGGGGTGGTGTTCGTGGTGGCCATCTCCACTGTCTGCAGCAGGAAACGTGCTTACAGCAAAGAAGCTGTGTACAGCGAAGAGGTCATCAGAGCAGGAGAATTTGGAGAGGTGCACAAGGGGGCGTTGGAATCTTCCGGGCAAGAGGGAAATCTATGTGGCCATCAAGATGCTGAAGGCTGGGTACTCAAGAGAAGCAGTGATGGGACTTTCTGGGCGAGGCGAGCGTCATGGGGCAGTTTGACCATCCCAACATCATTCATCTGGAGGGTGTGGTCACCAAGAGCCGGCCGGTCATGATCATCACGGAGTTCACAGAGATCAGTGCTTTGGATTCTTTCCTCAGACAAATTACAGACAGTTCATGAGGCAGGGATGCATCGCCGTGGGTATAAAGTACCTGATGGAGATGAACTCCATGCATCCGGACCTGGCTGCAAGGAATATTCTGATCAACAGTCACTTAGTATGCAGATGTCCGACTTTGGCCTTTTCCACTACCTCCAGGATGACACCTCAGATCCCACCCACACCAAGAGCCGCTCCTTGGGAGGCAACATCCCCGTGAGATGGATGGCTCCAGAGGCCGTCGCCTACTGTAAATTCACGTCTGCCAGTCTTCTGGCGCTACCGGATTGTCATGTGGGAAGTCATGTCGTTTGGAAAGAGACCCTACCGGGACATGTCCAACCAAGATGTCGTCAATGCCATTGAGCAGGACTACCGGCTGCCCGCTCCCACGGACTGCCCAGCTGCTCTACGCCAGCTCATGCTGGACTACAGGCAGAAGGACTGTAACAGCCAGCCCTGCTTTGCAGAGATTGTCAATACCCTGGACAAGATGATCCGGAACCTGGCAAGTCTCAAGACTGTGGCTACCATCACCACCATGCCTTCCTAGCCCCCTGCTCCACTGCTCCAGCCCAGACTTCACAACCTTCACCACCGTGGATGACTGGCTCAGTGCCATCAAGATGGTGCAGTACAGGGACAGCTTCCTCACTGCTGGCTTTGCATCTTCCAGCTGGTCACCCAGATGACATCAGAAGACCTCCTGAGAATAGGGGTCACCTTGGCAGGTCATCAGAAGATGGTTTTGAACAGCATTCTGTCTATGAGGGTCCAGATGAGTCAGTCACCAATGACAATGACATGACAACTCTTGTTTTCTGTGGGGAGGAGAGGAGGGAAAAGGACCAGGCACAAGGGGGAACCAGAGGTTGACCACTGTGGAATGTTCTGGAGAGACTGGCTTCTCACCTAAGAAATGCATTCTCATAACAAAGAATAAGCTAGACCTATTCCTAATAGGCAACCTTCATTTCTCAGTGACTGATGCACAATTAAGATGCCATGGGAACCAAATATGTAATGATAAAAATACACAGAGGTGATGTCCAGTGGAAGTGAAGACAAAACAGTATACATCGAAGACCCCAAGAGTGAACTCAGCTCACATCCCGGGTGGGCTGGAGTCATCCTTTGGCAAAAAAAAAGGGAAGGAGGTGAGGGGAGAGAAACAGAAGCAGTTTCTCATTTTCTTCCTCATCAATGACATTCTTTTCTTTTCTCCTTTCGTCCTCCTCCCCACGAGCCCTCTCCCTCCCCACACATCTATCTCCCTTTGCTCATGACTTGTAGAGGGAAGTTTCTTCAAACAAACCCCAGCTCCTGAGACTCAAGATGTTTTGTCAGTTGCCAAAGGACCTTGCTGACCACTGCATGGGGGATCCAATCAATTCAATTAATGTCTTCATATTGAAGAAGAGATGTACCTTTAGTAGAAAACCTTGTTTTTCTTTTGTTTGCATTTTCTGCAAAAAGGAAGGAGAAACCAAAAACTTAGGGGGTGGAGGCGGGGAATGCAAGAGCACACCTGTGTATGTCTGTGTTATCAAGTAACCACTTGTTCGTAACAGACGCAAACAAGACAGACCTGGGAAGTCTTTGTCCCTGGAAAATCCACAGGAGCTGGAGGGAGAGAGAGTAGGGGGATAAATGAAACAAAATGAAAAGGGGGAAAAATCCCTGGAAAGCTTGCAAATAAATTCAAACAGGAAACAGGTGAGTAGTTTGAATTGGATGCAGTGTGGGCCATTCGAGAATGATACTGACTGACTGATTTGTTATTCTTGATGACATCTGAAGAGAAGGAGACGGAAGTTGTTTCTGGAGAAGGTTCTTCCACATCCCCCGAATTTACAATTCAAGATGGCGAGGAAGAGAGTTCTTCCCCTCATCTGGAGACTGGTTTAAGTCACATGAAATCTGAGGACCATTTCAGATGTGTCTGTTTCTCTGCATTCCTTCTTGTACCTCATGGTTTGATTGACTTTTGTAAATTCTACCGAACATTTAAATATTTTTCATTTCTCCTTTTACCTTAATCTCCTTGCTAATTTTATCTAATTAAAATGAGGAGAAGCATGTCTGGGTTTACAAAGAAAAAAACAGAAAGAACTGGAATAAAAAATAAAAAGAACATGAGTAACTTGAATCCCGTCATGCATCACAAGTACACACTGCACTGAGCTGCTTTCTGGTGTTTTAGTTGGAGTTGGACATATACACAGAAGAATCTATGGAACCTTCAACTCCAGTTGAGAAATTGTGCCCCGAGGTGACCCAGGGCCCCCAGGGCTCCAGAGGCTGAGGGACCCCAGGCTCAGTTCCTTCTCAGGCTAGCTGGGACCGTCAGGACCAAGGAGAACCCACAAGGATGCAGAGCTGCAAAGTGACTTCCTGCCTGCACGAGCTCTGGGCACCTGTGTCTCCTCCGCTCTATTCCCAGGAGCCTAGGACGAGGGAGGCTGGGTCCACCCCATCCTCTCACTACAGCTGGGTTTGAACTAGGGATGCTTCCTGATGCCTTTAGGGAGTTGGGAGGGCAGAGCTGGGTCCTGCAGAGGGAGATGAGGAACCCGCCAGTGGGGATCTTCAAAGAGAACATGCTGGAACAGCAGCTCCTGGACTCATACACACAGTGACCCCACAGTGTCCCTCCAGCCTCCCTGCAAACATAGAGCTGCCAGAGGATCCAGCCCAACAATCTTGGGGGCATGTGTGGATGCAGACCTGTGCTCTGGGCAAATGTGCTCAGGGCATCCTCAAATCTGCATAGATTATTACCACCCTCTTGTCTCCACTTTTGTGATCACATTCAACAGCTGCCCCCAGTGTTTTTGCCAATGTTTCTGAAACACCAACAAGAGAGGGGAAAAATCCCTGGAAAGCTTGCAAATAAATTCAAACAGGAAACAGGTGAGTAGTTTGAATTGGATGCAGTGTGGGCCATTCGAGAATGATACTGACTGACTGATTTGTTATTCTTGATGACATCTGAAGAGAAGGAGACGGAAGTTGTTTCTGGAGAAGGTTCTTCCACATCCCCCGAATTTACAATTCAAGATGGCGAGGAAGAGAGTTCTTCCCCTCATCTGGAGACTGGTTTAAGTCACATGAAATCTGAGGACCATTTCAGATGTGTCTGTTTCTCTGCATTCCTTCTTGTACCTCATGGTTTGATTGACTTTTGTAAATTCTACCGAACATTTAAATATTTTTCATTTCTCCTTTTACCTTAATCTCCTTGCTAATTTTATCTAATTAAAATGAGGAGAAGCATGTCTGGGTTTACAAAGAAAAAAACAGAAAGAACTGGAATAAAAAATAAAAAGAACATGAGTAACTTGAATCCCGTCATGCATCACAAGTACACACTGCACTGAGCTGCTTTCTGGTGTTTTAGTTGGAGTTGGACATATACACAGAAGAATCTATGGAACCTTCAACTCCAGTTGAGAAATTGTGCCCCGAGGTGACCCAGGGCCCCCAGGGCTCCAGAGGCTGAGGGACCCCAGGCTCAGTTCCTTCTCAGGCTAGCTGGGACCGTCAGGACCAAGGAGAACCCACAAGGATGCAGAGCTGCAAAGTGACTTCCTGCCTGCACGAGCTCTGGGCACCTGTGTCTCCTCCGCTCTATTCCCAGGAGCCTAGGACGAGGGAGGCTGGGTCCACCCCATCCTCTCACTACAGCTGGGTTTGAACTAGGGATGCTTCCTGATGCCTTTAGGGAGTTGGGAGGGCAGAGCTGGGTCCTGCAGAGGGAGATGAGGAACCCGCCAGTGGGGATCTTCAAAGAGAACATGCTGGAACAGCAGCTCCTGGACTCATACACACAGTGACCCCACAGTGTCCCTCCAGCCTCCCTGCAAACATAGAGCTGCCAGAGGATCCAGCCCAACAATCTTGGGGGCATGTGTGAATGCGGACCTGTGCTCTGGGCAAATGTGCTCAGGGCATCCTCAAATCTGCATAGATTATTACCACCCTCTTGTCTCCACTTTTGTGATCACATTCAACAGCTGCCCCCAGTGTTTTTGCCAATGTTTCTGAAACACCAACAAGAGAGATGGGGACGTGATGGAGACACATGCCCTCATCTGCCTCATCTTTTCATCCCATGCTGCACATTCACACTTGCTCTTTCTGATCCTTTTCTTTACCATCACCATTGACATCCTCAAAAACATTCCTCAAGGACATGAGCAGAGAGTGTTTTGACATCTGGAAGGAAGAGATCAGGCAGGCAGGTCCAAGGCCTCCCAGGGCAGGAAAGCATCCATACAGCATAGACGAGGGCAGTGCAAACTTCATGGGAGCCCTTCAGCTGCATGGGTCCAGACCTACTGACTTCAGCCTCAGCTCCTGCTCCAGTCACTCATGGTGACAAAGCCAGGTTCAGTGGTGCAGACCTGAGGTCAGGAACCAAGACGATGCTAAGAGAGTGGGGGAAGAGGGCTGCAGACCGATTTCATAGATTTTATATAAGCTCCCAGGATCCCAAGTGCCTACAAGAGCTCAGGTCCTCCAGAAGGATAATCATAAAAGGATGGAAAGAGGAGATGGGAAAGGTTTATAAGGAAGAGTCTATGGATCAGAAAAACAAAAACTGTGTTTACTATGGAAGAGGAAACAAGCGATCTGCATAGTCTTGCTCTCCTTCTCCGAATCTTCATTATCTGCCAGGCGGTTTCCTGGTGTCTGAGGGCAGTGGCCATGTGAAGTGACTGTGGGAAAGCAAAGAGGAGATTTAGGGTCAGGATGCAACCTCGAGACTGTAGGTTATGGCTGTGAGACACGTGCTACGCCAGGATTCGTGACCTCTGGAGGAAAGGGTTTCGATCCAGGGTCAGGGAACAGGCTTGATCACTTGGAGCTTTCTGTGTAATGGAGTTTTATTAAACAATAAAAGAGACAGAGAAAGCTTCTGACACAGACATCAGAACAGGGTAGAAAGAATGCTCGCTTGCTAGTTTTTAGCAAGGTTTTACATACGTTTTCAATGCAAAGCAAGGCAGTATATACTTTTCCATTGCAAAGCAAGGTAGTATATACTTGATCAGTGCAAAGAAATAGGGGAAAACAATAGAATGGGAAAGATTAGAGATTTCTTCAAGAAAATTAGAGATACTAAAGGAAGATTTCATGCTGTCAAAGTGCTGCACTCAATATGCTGGCAAATTTGGAAAAGTCAGCAGTGGCTACCGGACTGGAAAATGTCAGTTTTCATTCCAATCCCAATGAAAGGCAATGCCAAAGAATGTTCAAAATACCTCACAATTGCACATATCTCACATGCTAGTAAAGTTCAAAATTCTCCAAGCCAGGCTTCAACAGTATGTGAACCGAGAACTTCCAGATGCTCAAACTGGATTTAGAAAAGGCAGAGGAACCAGAAAGCAAATTGCCAACATTTGTTGGATCATATGAAGTGATTTAGCAGCAGTAGCAGAAAAAGCAAGAGAATTCCAGAAAAACAACTACTTCTGCTTCATTGACTATGATAAAGCCTTTGACTGAATGGATCACAACAGGAAAATTTTTGGAGAGATGGGAATACCAGATCACCTTACCTGCCTTCTGAGAAACCTGTAAGCAGGTCAAGAAGCAACAGTTAGAACCAGACATGGAGCAACGGACTGGTTCCACACTGGGAAAGGAGTACCTCAAGGCTGTATATTGCCACCCTGCTGAATTAACTTATAGGCCGGGTACATCATACGAAATGCTGGGCTGAATGAACCACAGCTGGAATCAAGATTGCCAGGTGAAATATCAAGAATCTTAAATATACAAATGACACCACCCTTATGGTAGAAAATGAAGAGGAACTAAAGAGCCTCTTGATGAAAGTGAGAGAGTAAAAAAGTTGGCTTAAAACTCAACATTCAAAACACTAAAGTCATGGCATCCAGTCCCATCATGGACAATAGATGGGAAATCAATGGAAACAGACTTTATTTTCTTGGGCACCAAAATCACTGCAGATGATGACTGCAGCCATGAAATTAAAAGACACTTGCTTCTTGGAAGAAGTTCAGTCCAGTCACTCAGTCATGTCCGACTCTTTGTGACCCCATAGACTGCAGCATGCCAGGCTTCCCTGTCCATCACCAATTCCTGGAGCTTTCTCAAACTCATGTCCATCGAGTCAGTGATGCCATTCAACCATCTCATCCTCTGCCATCCCCTTCTCCTCCTGCCTTCAGTTTTATCCCAGGATCAGGGTCTTTTCCAATTAATCTGTTCTTCACATCAGGTGGCCAAAGTATTGGAGTTTCAGCTTCAGCATCAGTCCTTCCAATGAATATTCAGGACTGATTTCCTTTAGGATGGACTATTTGGATCTCCTTGCAGTCCAAGGGACTCTCAAGAGTCTTCTCCAACAACAAAGTTCAAAAGCATCGATTTTTCAGGGCTCAGCTTTCTTTATAGTCCAACTCTCACATCCATACATGATTACTGTGATTGTGGTTTTCATTCTGTCTGCCCTCTAACAGATAAGGATAAGAGGCTAATGGAGAAAAGTTATGACAAACCTAGACAGCATATTAAAAAGCAGAGATGTTACTTTACTGACTAAGGTCTGTCTAGTCAAAGCTATGCTTTTTCCAGTAGTCATGTATGGATGTGAGGGTTGGACCATAAAGAAAGCTAAGTGCTGAAGAACTGATGGTTTTGAACTGTGATGTTGCATAAAACTCTTGAGAATCCCTTAGACAGCAAGATCAAACCAGTAATCATCTTTCAAGATTTGAAATGGCTCAACTGGAATTTCATCACCACTAGCTTTGTTCATAGTGATGCTTCCTAAGGCCCACTTTACTTCACACTCCAGGATGTCTGGCTCTAGGTGAGTGATCATACCATAGTAGTTATCTGCATCATGAAGACCTTTTTTTTTATAGTTCTTCTGTATGTCATTGCCACCTCTTAGTATTTTCTGCTTCTGTTAGGTCCATACCATTTCTGTCCTTTATTGTGCCCATCTTTGCATGAAATGTTCCCTTCATATCTCTAATTTTCTTGAGGAGATCTCTAGTCTTTCCCATTCTATTTTTTTGCATTGATCGCTGAGGAAGGCTTTCTTATCTCTCCTTGCTATTCTTCGGAACTCTGCATTTTGATGAGTATATTTTTCCTTTTCTCCTTTGCCTTTCACTTCTCTCCTTTTCTCAGCTATTTGTAAGGCCTCTTCAGACAGCCATTGTGCCTTTTTGCATTTCTTTTCCTTTGGATGGTTGTGATCACTGCCTCCTGTGATCTTCAGGCACTCTGTCTATCAGATGAAGTCCTTTGAATCTATTTGTCACTTTCACTGTATAATTGTAAGGGATTTGATTTAGGTCATACCTGAATGGTCTAGTGGTTTTCCATACTTTCTTCAATTTAAGTCTGAATTTGGCAATAAGGAGTTCATATCTGAGCCACAGTGAGCTCCTGGTTTTGTTTTTTGCTGACTGTATAGAGCTTCTCCATCTTTGGCCGCAAAGAACATAATCAGATTTCAGAACTGATTATCTGGTGGTGTCCGCGTGTAGAGTTGTCTCTTGTGTTGCTGGAAGAGGGTGTTTGCTATGACCAGTGTGTTCTGTTGGCAAAACTCTATTAGCCTTTGCCCTGCTCCATTCTGCATTCCAAGGCCAAATTTGCCTGTTACTCCAGGTATCTCTTGACTTCCTACTTTTGCATTCCAGTCCCCTATGATGAAAAGGACAACTTTTTTGAGTGTTATTTCTAAACAGTCTTGTAGGTCTTCATAAAACCATTCAACTTCAGCTTCTTTGGCATTAGTGGTTGGGGCATAGACTTGGATTACTGTGATATTGAATGGTTTGCCTTGGAAACAAGCAGAGATCATTCTGTCACATTTGAGACTGCATCCAAGTACTGCATTTCAGACTCTTGTTGACTATGAGGGTTACTCTATTTCTTCTAATGGATTCTTGCCCACAGTAATAGATATAATGGTCATCTGAGTTAAATTTGCCCATTCCAGTCAATTTTAGTTCACTGATTCCTAAAATGGTGATGTTCACTCTTGCCATTTCCTGTTTGACCACTTCCAATTTACCTTGATTCGTGGACCTAACATTCCAGGTGCTAATGCAATATCATTCTTTACAGCATCAAACTTTACTTCCATCACCAGTCAAATACACAACTCAGTGCTGTTTTTTATTTGGCTTAGCCTCTTCATTCTTTCTGGAGCAATTTCTCTGTTCTTCTGCAATAGGGGAGTTCATCTTTCAGTATCATATCTTTTTGCATTTTCATACTGTTTATGGGGTTCTAAAGGCAAGAATACTGAGCTGGTTTGCCATTCCCTTCTCCAGTGGACCATGTTTTGTCAGAACCTTCCACCATGACCCGTCCATCTTGGGTGGCCCTACCTGGTATGACTCATAGTTTCATTGAGTTCGTCAAGGCTGTGGTCCATGTGATCAGTTTGATTAGTTTTCTATGATTGTGGTTTTCATTCTGTTTGCCCTCTAATAGATAAAGATTGGAGAAGGCAATGGCAACCCACTCCAGTACTCTTGCCTGGAAAATCCCATGGACGGAGGAGCCTGGTGGGCTGCAGTCCATGGGGTTGCTAAGAGTCGGGCACGATTGAGTGATTTCACCTTCACTTTTCACTTTCATGCATTGGAGAAGGAAATGGCATTCCAGTATTCTTGCCTGGAGAATCCCAGGGACAGAGGAGCCTAGTGGGCTGCCATCTATGGTGTCGCACGGAGTCGGACACGACTGAAGCGACTTAGCAGCAGCAGCAACAGATAAAGATTAACAGGCTAATGGAGAAAAGTTATGACAAACCTAGACAGCATATTAAAAAGCAGAGACATTACTAACTAAGGTCTGTCTAGTCAAAGCTGTGCTTTTTCCAGTAGTCATATATGGATATGAGGTTGGACCATAAAGAAAGCTGAGCACTGAAGAATTGACGGTTTTGAACTGTGATGTTTCCGAATACTCTTAAGAATCCCTTAGACAGCAAGATCAAACCAGTCAAATCTAAAGGAGATCAGTCCTGAACATTTATTTGAAGGACTGATGCTGAAACTGGAAACTCCAATACTTAGGCCACCTGATGAGAGGAACTGACTCGTTTGGAAAGACACTGATGCTGGAAAAGATTGAAGGCAGGAGGCGAAGGGAATGACAGAGGTTAAGGTAGTTGGATGGCATCACCGACTTGATGAACATGAGTTTGAGTAAGCTCTGGGAATTGGTGATGGACAGGGAGGCCTGGCATGCTGCAGTCCGTGGGATCACAAAGAGTCAAACATGACTGAGCAACTGAACTGACTGAGCAAGATGAGTTGTTTTGTCATGTAATCTTTAGCTCTGGGCTTAAAAAAAAAAAAGTGTTATGTGACTGAACAAAGGAATGTAGGAAAAAAGTTTGTCCTTTTCTCCTTCTTGATGTGTCCGGACCCCTTTCTCCTCCTTGAGGGCTCCAGACCCCTTCCTCCTTTTCTGGGGCCCTGGACTCCTTATCAACCTACCCAAGAGTTCACTCTCTCATTCCCCACTTTTCTTTCAGGAGAAAAGGGGGTTCTGCTCCCATTCTGGAGCTACCTGGATGATTAAATGTATGACTTATGTGAGCGTGGACAGCCACTAACTCAGTGGACAGGCACACATTATTTGGGAAATGACTGGGAAAAAATAAAACTTGATTGATAATAGCTATTTGGAAAGGTAGGATTGAATACAGTCCTCTAAAAGAGTTTGCTTTCAAACAAAAACAAAGTCTCATAGACGACTTAGTAAGCACCATCATTGCACCTGGGTATCCTGGGGAGGCAGCAATCTGGGAAGAAACCCAGAAGACATGGATGATTTGGCAGAAGTTCAAAACAGGCAGGAGGGTCAAGGGTCCCTGTCATGGAAAGCCAGCATGCATTTTAGTGTTTGGTTTTTCCCCATTGGTTAGCTTCTCATTAGTTAAAATGCAGAAGCTCCATTTCATATCTTTCCTGTTCCTCTCCTTTGCTCTCCTGAAGGTAAGCGCACCTGTCTTTATCTGGGATAAGAGTGTTCCTTCACTTCTTTATTTTTAATTCAGTTGAATACAGTTACAGAAATCTGACAATGTACATTATCTCTTATGTATACAATGCCTTGGCTGGGGATATCTTGAGAGTAAAACTATTGTTAACACAGACCTGATTCAAAAGGACATTTAAAAAGACAGCATTGGTTACCACATATAACAGTAGGCCTTTTCCTCAGCAGAAATTTTTCCCCTTTGAATAAGAATTTTATAACTGTTGATCAAATTGAAGCTGAGAGATCTTACATGAAATAGGCCAGCCTTTCTAACAGGGGTACACTCTGTTTTCTTCCGGGACCATTGGCTTAAAGAGTTTTAGTTTTCTGAGGACAAAAATCTCATGATAGAATTCTTAGCACCCAGAACACAGGATCGTAACAGCCTCACACTTTTCTTCTCTCTAATCACAGGTGCATGGAACAGCCAATATAAACTGTCAATATTCAAGAATAATTCCTCTGCTGAGAAACAATCTAATTGATGAAGGTGGGTTCTCTTGCCCGCTCTGGCTGGAGAGACATCCTGACCCTGGGTCAGTACAGGCTGTGAGGTCTGGGGGTACAGAGCAAGAGATTGATCTCCTAGGCAAAAGTGCTGGCTACGTTCCAGTGTCTTCAGAAGCAACTGCATCATTTAGATGGCTGGGATTGTGTGAATGAGGGTGTTTGGAGGTGGGCATGTGTTGAAACCACACAGAGTGATCGTCAATCTGCCTGTCTGTGTATTTCCTCAGGAGATGTTTCCTCTTAGACAGTAAACTTGTCAATTTTCTTTGCAAAAATCTCATCACTGCGCTACACTGGGAGGGAGATTTGCTATGAAGAATTTGTTCATATACTGGAGAATCTACAAAGCAGCTAACCGACCATTGTGTATTCTCTCTGAGCTACACGCAGCAACAAAAAGGAGGAAGTAACACAAGCTTCTGGTGAGAAAAGACACTTTATTGTTTTTTGGGTTGTCTGGAGGCCTCTGGACTCACTTATTTCCCCCAGAGCAGAGCTCCTCTCCGTGGCTGTGGTTGTGATAGTCTGAGGCTATGTCCGCCAGCAAGGACAGGAACTCAGAAAAGTCAATCTTCTGGTCCTTATTCTTGTCCTTTTTCTCAAAGATATTGGACAAGTAATCTCTGCCCCTTTTCTCCTGTGGGAAAAAACACAAAACAAAGCAAATTCAGCCCNGGTTGTGATAGTCTGAGGCTATGTCCGCCAGCAAGGACAGGAACTCAGAAAAGTCAATCTTCTGGTCCTTATTCTTGTCCTTTTTCTCAAAGATATTGGACAAGTAATCTCTGCCCCTTTTCTCCTGTGGGAAAAAACACAAAACAAAGCAAATTCAGCCCCACAAGAGTGATGCGCTGGGAGAAGAGGAAGAGGCCCAGACAGAGAAATGAGGACCCAGCACAGCCAAAGGTGTCTGCTGTGGCATTGAGGAGGGGAGATGAGGGATGGGGTCGGGACATTGACATTGCCTTGCAGTGCAACAGACAGCCCTTCCCCAAATGTGAACTTGGATGAGAGATTCACATGGTGAGCAGACTTTGCCCTGAGTTGCCCTGATCAGTGTGCTGGTGGGTGGTCTCCAGCCCCAGACAAGAATACCAGAGTGGGTAATCTATCCCTTCTCCAGGGGAACTTCCTGACCCAGGAATCAAACCAGGGTCTCCTGTATTACAGGTGGATTCTCTACCAGTTGAGCTACCAGAGAAACCCCAAATAAGCCCCACTCATATGTAAATATAACCGAACACCTGTGTTGCATACCTGAAACTAATATTATAACTATATTATGACTATATTATAACTATATTATGACTATATATTATAACTATATTATTGACTATACTTCAATTAAATAAATAAATAATAAATAAACTCCATCCTTGTCATCTTCAACCTAACCTTCCTCTCCTATTTTCTCTTTTTGGCCTCCAGGATCCTACATATTCTGAGTTCCCTTTTCTTACTTACCTAACTAACCTCTTTGTTACCTAGTAACCTCTTTTTTTTTTTGGAGAAGGAAATGGCAACCCACTCCAGTATTCTTGCCTGGAGAATCCCAGGGATGGGGGAGCCTGGTGGGCTGCCATCTATGGGGTCGCACAGAGTCAGACACGACTGAAGGGACTTAGCAGCAATAGCAGCAGCAACCTCTTTTTTCTTGTAATTCATTCAAAATATTATAATTGTTGGGTTAAAGCAGGTCAGCAAATGAGTTATGCATTGTAAACAGAGGGGTTAAATTCTGTCAGTAGTGCATTTATACAGAGAGCAAACTAGTTGTTCCAGAAGTGAGAGGGATAGGTAGAGGGGCAAGATAGGGGAAGGGGATTAACAGGTACAAACTACGAAGTATAAAAAAAAAAGAGAGATAAAAAGAGGTAAAGTACAGCATAGAAGATATAATCAATGTGTTATAATAACTTTGATGGAGTATAATCTATAAAAATATCAAATCACTGTTGTACACTTGAACTAACACAACACTGTAAATCAAATATATTTTTAGATAAATAAATAAAATTTTGTTCCTATTAAAAATATTCTGCCAATGATGGAATTTCTGTCACCTTCCCTCTGATCTCAAGAACCCTAAGGGGTGCTGCTAGAGCCTTTCAAGATCTGAGCAGAAGAATTTAAGTATCATACAGAAGGTGGGACAGTGAGAGGGGACCCATCCACTGCCCTCCAGTTGTAGCGGTTTTTGATAACTTATCATCAGCTACTTATATGCACACATTTTCCTACTTTGCCACTATACATTATCTCTTTACACCCTGATATAGGACAGGATAGGAAGTCCTATGATGCCCTTTTGCAGATGAGAAAGTGAGGATCAGAGAATGAGAATGACTTGTCCAAAGTCACCCAGGAAGGGCCCTCAGTCATGCCAGGACCCCGTCACCACGGGGACCAGACCCCACTCACACAGGCACTGAGGAAGTTCGGGAAGTTGTCCTTCAGCAGCTGCAGCAGGGTCTGCTTCTCGATGGTGTCATCGCGTCCCGAGTATTTGTGAAACAGGTCGATCAAGGCTGTAATGGCCTGCTCAAGCTGAGAGCCGCTCATCTTGGCTTCCAAAGAGCTGCCAGAAGAGGCGCCAGTGACCTTTCGTGTCCTTCCCCAGGGGAGGGTCCCCAAGATCAGACACCTGGAGGGGGGCTGAGCAGCCAGCGCAGCGCGGCTCAGATGGGACAGAAGAAACCGCTTCTCTGCGTGGTGGGAGGAGAGGCTGAGGAGCAGGAGGGCGTGACCAGGCGTGGGCCTGGGTCCCCACAGCTCGGGGCGTCAGGAGGTGAAGGAGACCAGCAGACTCCACTGCGGGCAGGACCACAGCGTGTGGAAGCAGAGACGGGGGGCAGCCCCAGTGAGAAGACTGGGCCTGAGGTGGGACCAAGAAAGCAGAGCCTTTGGATGACCCCACACCCCAGACAGCAGCAAGTGCATCTCCTCCAGGTTCAGTGTCAGGGTCAGAGTCACGGGGGCAGAACGGTGTCCCCTCTGATCTGGTCTGAGCCTCCTGGGCTGCTTCAGGAAGACCCCCTAGAAGCCCACCTGGACGTGAAGCAAGCTCTACAATAAATGGACAGAAATGCAGTCCTGTCCTGAGCCCTGGAGGGGGTCTTCCTGGACCACCCCTGAGACAGAAAGAGGGACTGGGGATCAGAATCAGCTGGGATTTTGAAGTGAAAGGAAATACACAACTCAGTTCTGGGCTGTTGGGTGGAATGTGGGAGATGGGGGTCTTTCCGATTTTCTGTTACTGGGCACTATCTGCATCTCCAAGGCCTGACCTCATTAAAATAAAGAGAACGTCTGACTTCCCTAAGCAGGTTCTTCCCCCAGCAGTCAGAGGTCTGGGCTGCCCTGGACCCCAGCCGAGAAACGGGGCAGAGCAGCCCTCCCAGGCCAGACTTCCCTCAGCAGCCAGAACACGACCCTGCGTCACGCGTGTCAGCATCTAAGACAAACCCCACTGCCTTCTGATGGAGAAGAAAGAGCCCACTGTTCTGTCAGTAAGAGGACCCACCCGAGGCCTCTGTCAGCGTGGCCAAGACCTGAGCCGAGCCCGTGTGCAGACGGTCCCTGGGCATCTTCCTGCTGGAGGAGGGGGGGAGCTCTGGCTGATCAGTCTTTTCCCCAGGTCAGGGCAGGACGTCTCACCAGAGTAATGGTGANCTCTGTTACTGGGCACTATCTGCATCTCCAAGGCCTGACCTCATTAAAATAAAGAGAACGTCTGACTTCCCTAAGCAGGTTCTTCCCCCAGCAGTCAGAGGTCTGGGCTGCCCTGGACCCCAGCCGAGAAACGGGGCAGAGCAGCCCTCCCAGGCCAGACTTCCCTCAGCAGCCAGAACACGACCCTGCGTCACGCGTGTCAGCATCTAAGACAAACCCCACTGCCTTCTGATGGAGAAGAAAGAGCCCACTGTTCTGTCAGTAAGAGGACCCACCCGAGGCCTCTGTCAGCGTGGCCAAGACCTGAGCCGAGCCCGTGTGCAGACGGTCCCTGGGCATCTTCCTGCTGGAGGACGGGGGGAGCTCTGGCTGATCAGTCTTTTCCCCAGGTCAGGGCAGGACGTCTCACCAGAGTAATGGTGAGTGGGGGTCCCAGGCATGGGGTTAAGGCTTTGGCTGGGGCTCCCACTCTCCTCAAGGGTGGGATCGGTGGTTGTTTGACCTGATAAGCAGGTGAATCCAGAGAAGAAAGAAAGCAAGAGGAGAGGGAGGGTCCTCAGCTCCCACTGGGCACGTGTCCACAAGAGCATCACCGAGGAGCCAGTGGAGGAGCAGGGAGTATTGGTCATCTTGCCACACAGATGGGACCTCAGCAGGGGGGAGGGCACACAGCCCTGCTGGCGGCAGAGTCGGGACTGGACCACAGGCTCCTGCATCCCCTTCCAGAGCTGCTTCCCGGCTCCTCCTAGAAAAGAGAGATAGGCCGGAGCAGACTTACCTGATCAGAGGAGACGTCACGAAGGAGAAGGACGAGTGAGATGCACCCTGGATGGAGACTGGCCCCTTTATAAGGCTTAGCCGGGCGCTTCCCGGGGCTGGGAGCACTGCGGCTCTGTTTGCTCTCTGCTTCCTGGAGCATTGCCCCACTCAGGTGGGTGGGCCACACCCAGGAGGGTGTGCTCAGCCTTTCCCCGCAGAACCCCAGGACACACTGCACCTCCCAGCATCTTCCCCTAGAGGCTTCTCTGTCCCCTGCTTGATCTAGGGCCCGTGGAGTGTGTGGCCACAGGACAGGGATTAGAGTAGAGAAAACTGGGTTTTGGGACCTAAGAAAGGTGGAATTGCGGACTCTGAAGGCAGCAAGATCTCCATTTTCCTTCACTCAGTCCTTCTACAAACTTGTTCTGAGTGTAACAACCACCGCTTACTAAGAGCAAAAGATGTGCCAGGCATCAAGACACTGCTGCCATTGCTGCCTGCTTCGTTCTTGCCAGCTATGAGCTAGATCTGTTGTCTCCAGGTACGAGTGGAAAATCAGGTTTATAAAGATTTTAAGATTTTCTAGCTAGCAGACAGTAGATTCCGGATGTGATCCCAGAAAAGCTTAATTCAAAACCTTCTATTAATCCTTCAACTAAATCTCTAGACCTTCCTCCTGGGACTCACAGTCCAGGGGAGTGAAGCACATCACTTCACTGTCGTCTTCACACCCAGTCCTCAGTGGATCCTGGGAGGGAGACAGGTGTCATGACCCACAGTGACAGACGAGGGAACGCAGAGAAGGCCATGGGCTCGGCCTTGTCACCTGCTGCTGAGGGGACACTCAGGGTTAGAACCCTGAGTCCTGACTTCACCTCCTCACTCTTGAGTTCCCTTCTCAGCCCCTGGGTTGCCTGGGGCGCCCGGGCCCCACTGTCTAGGTCCAGTGGTGGTGATGACCGTGGGACGAGCCTGGAGGCAGGGACTTGGGCAAAGTCTCCTCTTGGACCCTGAGACTGACTTCTCCCAAGTCTTCCGTAACTTTCCTCCTCCTCCATGCTAAACAGTCTCTCCGAAGTTGGCGGCCAGGCCCTGGTCTCTGCTGTGTCCCAGCCTGCTGTGGAAAGGCTGGTTCCAGAGCACGAAACAGGAACCTGGAGTCAAGCTGAGGCCTGGGGGCTTCTGGGGACCTGCCCTGCTGACTCACTGGGAGTTCTTGCTCTCCTTGGGACTTCCTCCATGGAGTGAGGGAGCTGGTTCAGGCACTGGCGTCCCTGGGCTCCTTCCCGCTGCTGAGCCCCAGTCAGGGCCTCCCAGCACACAGGCATCCCTGCTCACATTACATTCACTTTTTCAGGACCACTCCTCCCTGATTTATTCATTGAATCCATTCTTATCCCTGTTGAGAAACCTCCCAAGAAGTACACAAAAGACACCTTGGGCAGGGGAACTGAGACTTAATTCCCTCTTAAAGTCCAATGGTAGCTTTTACATTTTGAACCCTGTCAAAATACTTAAAATTAGGGTTTTTTTTAGTATTTAGAGTTAATTCTCCTTTTGTTCCATTCTCAGCCTAAATTTCAGAGGCTGAGCTATTTATAATCTTAAGCTCCTGGAACACAAATACCTCTGATCTCTTGCAAGGTCCTGCTCTTGTTGTATTTATTTTCCTCTAATCTCCATTCCCATTCCATTCATCACAAAAAGCATCAATTTCTTCTGTTTATATGAATACATTCTTGCAAATGTGAGTAGTTATTTTGGTCTATGTGCTGTTGACATTTTTTAATATAGCTCAAACTTACAGAAATATACAGCAAACAAAAATGTATGTACAGCCCAGTAACTTATTTCTACCACCTACAACCTTCCTTAGATCAAAAAAGAAAACATGTCCTCCAGTCACCAACCCCTCTTCTCTCTTCTCATGAAGACCACCAGTCAGACTTACATGATTGAAGCTCATGATTTTCTTTATAGCTTACCATTTAAGCATTTATCTGTATACACTGTCATTTGCCTGATTTCTGAATTTTACATGAATGGAAATATTTTTCTGGGTTCTGTCTGCCTTCTTTAGATCAATAGTAAATTTTTAACTTTTATCATGTTAGGGGGTGTACTGTGGTATTTCACTGTTGTGCAGTATTCCTTTGCAAGAAAATGATCATGATTGTCAAAAATTCTGCTCCAGATACTACATACTGTTCACTTTCTTATCTTCCTTTCAGAGTGGTATCCTGCTCAGGTGACCAGAGATTTTGACCTGTGACCTCATGTTCCCCTGGTGTAGCAGCCTCCCTGTCTGATGACTTGCATGCCAGGGGCCCAGGGTAGGCCCTGGTTGTATCTGTGCTGTGTTTAAGGAATGAGGAAGGGGGACCACCTTCCCTGGTGGTCCAGTGGCTAAGACTCCAGGCTCCCAGTGCAGG
>SJYX01012996.1:318548-368811 GCA_006410675.1 Oreotragus oreotragus | reverse complement strand
GGTTTTTTTTAGTATTTAGAGTTAATTCTCCTTTTGTTCCATTCTCAGCCTAAATTTCAGAGGCTGAGCTATTTATAATCTTAAGCTCCTGGAACACAAATACCTCTGATCTCTTGCAAGGTCCTGCTCTTGTTGTATTTATTTTCCTCTAATCTCCATTCCCATTCCATTCGTCACAAAAAGCATCAATTTCTTCTGTTTATATGAATACATTCTTGCAAATGTGAGTAGTTATTTTGGTCTATGTGCTGTTGACGTTTTTTAATATAGCTCAAACTTACAGAAATATACAGCAAACAAAAATGTATGTACAGCCCAGTAACTTATTTCTACCACCTACAACCTTCCTTAGATCAAAAAAGAAAACATGTCCTCCAGTCACCAACCCCTCTTCTCTCTTCTCATGAAGACCACCAGTCAGACTTACATGATTGAAGCTCATGATTTTCTTTATAGCTTACCATTTAAGCATTTATCTGTATACACTGTCATTTGCCTGATTTCTGAATTTTACATGAATGGAAATATTTTTCTGGGTTCTGTCTGCCTTCTTTAGATCAATAGTAAATTTTTAACTTTTATCATGTTAGGGGGTGTACTGTGGTATTTCACTGTTGTGCAGTATTCCTTTGCAAGAAAATGATCATGATTGTCAAAAATTCTGCTCCAGATACTACATACTGTTCACTTTCTTATCTTCCTTTCAGAGTGGTATCCTGCTCAGGTGACCAGAGATTTTGACCTGTGACCTCATGTTCCCCTGGTGTAGCAGCCTCCCTGTCTGATGACTTGCATGCCAGGGGCCCAGGGTAGGCCCTGGTTGTATCTGTGCTGTGTTTAAGGAATGAGGAAGGGGGACCACCTTCCCTGGTGGTCCAGTGGCTAAGACTCCAGGCTCCCAGTGCAGGGGGCCTGGGTTCAATCTCTGGTCAGAGAACTAGACCCCACATCTGCATCCCGGTGCAGTCAAATAAACAAAAGTCTCAGGACACAGAGCCCAGGTCCTGGGGACCAACTTTGGATCAGTCCTGTTTACCACCAAAGACAGCAGTGTTTTCAACCACTCTCAGCAGCCCAGTCACACCCCGGCATCTCCGGTATCACTCACCACCACCAGAAAGGCTATAGGGAATCTTCCAGTGCCTTAGCTAAAAATGCCTTTTGGTTAAGCCCAAGGGCTGCTCATCGAGTCAAATCTAGCTTAAGTCCTCTGTAAGGTTTTGGGTCTCCAGAAAGGAAGATTGTTCTGTTCACCCATCCAGGCATTCAGGAATACTAGCTTCTAATAAAAGAATCACTATTTGCGATCAAGCACTGAGCTAGTGATTTAGTTTCCTAAAGTAGAAGCTTAGATTATTGTTCCCCTGTGTCAGTGGGCAGCCTAGTAGGCTGGAGCATTGAGCATGGGAAGCCAAGGGGCAAACTCAAATCACTAGCCTGCCACAGAGCCACAGAGGAGGAGGAAGACCCACGGAAAGTATGGATCTGAGCAAAAGAAAAGGATCTTCTGTGAGGCTCAGAGCTGGGCTGGTGCCTCCAGCAAGGAACCCTGGCTGTGTTCTACCCACCAACCTCCCAGAGCATAGCAGCTCTGCTCAGAATTTCCCATCAGAACCCCAGGACCTTTCTGTGCACACTGCACCCAGGCTAACTCATCCTGAACTTTTGCTCCATCACAAGCTCCATGGGGCTAGAGTAAAAGGGATGGGAGACAGTGGGTTAGAACAGAGATAAAGGGTTTGCTGAGCTCCAGAAACTGTGGCTTTGGGGGTCTGAAAGGAAGATTGTTTTTATGCACCCATCCAGACATTAGCAGAACTAATAGCTAATAATACAAGAACTCCCATTTATGAACAATCTGTTTCAAGTACTATGCTAATGATTGAATTTCCTAAAATGCAAACTTAATTATTAATTTTAGATGCTCCTTTTCTGATATACATATTCAAAGATAAAAATTACCCTCTAAGCACTGCTTTTGCTGCATTCCAAAATGAAAAGATTTATAAATTGTCTTTTCATTTTCATTTAGTTCAAAATATTTTTTACATTCTCTCGATAAAGCTTCTTTGACCCACATATTATTTAGAAGTGTGTTACTTGATCCATGAAAATGTTTGGCTTTTCTAGCCATCTTTCTATTATTGATTTCTACTTTATTTCCAGTGTGGTCTGAGAGCATACACATATTTGATTTCTACTCTTTTAAAATTGGTTAAGACATGTTTTACGACCCAGAATATAGTCTATCTTGATGAATGCACTGAATGAGCTTAAGGGGAACATGTTTTCTGCTGTTGTTGGCTAAAGGAGTCTGGAAAAGTCAGTTAGATCCAACTGATTGATCTGTCCAATTCAACTATGTCCTTATTGATTTTCTGCCCATTGTATCTGTCATTTCTGATAGAGAGGAGTTGAAGTCTCCAACTTTAATAGTGTTAGTTGCTCAATCATGTCCCACTCTTTGCAACCCCATGGACCACAGCCTACCAGGCTCCTCTGTCCATGGGATTCTCCAGGCAAAAATACTGGAGTGAGTTGCCATTTCCTTCTCCAGACTTTAATAGTGAACTCATCTATTTCTCTGTGCACTTCGATCAGGTTTTGCCTCATGCATTTTNTACCAGGCTCCTCTGTCCATGGGATTCTCCAGGCAAAAATACTGGAGTGAGTTGCCATTTCCTTCTCCAGACTTTAATAGTGAACTCATCTATTTCTCTGTGCACTTCGATCAGGTTTTGCCTCATGCATTTTGATACACTATAACTAGGAGCATACACAGTTGAACATTGTTGTCATCCTGAAGAAACGACCCCTTTCCATTACATAATGCCCCTCATTGTCTCTGATCACTTTTCTTGCTCTGAAGTCTTGTTTTACCTGTCCAAAATTAATAATTAATTAGTTAATTGATTAAAATCTCTAATTTTGTATGTGTGTTACTGTGGTATGCTTTTCTCCATCTCTTTTTTATCTTTTTGCGTTTTTATGTTTAAAAGGTGATTTCTTTAAACAGGTGATTGCATGGGTAGCAGGTAGGAGAAGGAAAGGGGGGAAAAATGATAACTATTTGAGGTAATGAATGTTGATCAGCTTAACTGAAGTGATCATTTAACAATGTATATTTATATGAAACCATCATGTTGTATATCTTGGTGTGATGGTGTGAAGTCACTCAGTCGTGTCTGACTCTTTGTGACCCCCGTGGACTGTAGTCTACCAGGCTCCTCCCTCCATGGGATTCTCCAAGCAAGAGTACTGGAGTGGGTTGCCATTTCCTTCTCCAGGGGATCTTCCCAACCCAGGGATCGAACCTGGGTCTCCCGCATTCCAGGCAGATGCTTTAACCTCTAATAGACACAACGTTGTCAATTATACCACAATAAAACTTAAAAAAAGATGTTTTCTAAATGAAATAAAAGCAAGTTTTTGCAGAAAGCCTACAGATGAGGCCTACTGTGCTTAGATTCTCTCTTTTAATTGGTGTATTTAGACCATTCACACTAAAAGTGACTATCAATATAGTTAGGTTAATATTAACCATATTCATAGCTGTTTTCTACTCATAGCTCTTTCTGTGAGTTTTTCCACCTTTCACTCTTTTTTCTGTCTTCTCTGATTTTAACTAGGCATCTTACATGGTTCTGTTTTCCCTCTTAACATATCAATTTTACTACTTTGCTAAGTGTCTTTGGTGGTTGGCCTAGAATTTGTAATATACGTTTACAAGTAATCTACATCCACATTCAGATAATACTGTATTACTTCACAGGTCTTACAGGTACCTTATAACAGAGTCCTCCCAGAATTTCCTCTTCTGCCTATCACATTGCTATTATTCATTTCTCTTATAGGTAATTACCTAATACATTACTGCAATAATTACTTTGAACAAACTGTACAGTTAGATCAATTCATAATAAGAAAAACATGTTGTGTGTCAATTACACCTTGATTAAAAAAAAACATAAAAAATGAAAAAATTTTCAAGAAAAATAAAAGATTTTATTTTATCTTCATTTATTCCTTCTCTAACATTCTTATTCTTTATGTAAGTCTAAGTTTCTGACCTACATCATTTTCCTTCTTTCTGAAGAACTTCTTGGGACATTTCTTCCAAGACAGATCTACTGCTGCTACTGCTGCTGCTAAGTCACTTCAGTCGTGTCCAACTCTGTGCGACCCCATAGACGGCAGCCCACCAGGCTCCCCCATCCCTGGGATTCTCCAGGCAAGAACACTGGAGTGGGTTGCCATTTCCTTCTCCAGTGCGTGAAAGTGAAAAGTGAAAGGGAAGTTGCTCAGTCGTGTCCGACTCTTAGCGACCCCATGGACTGCAGAAGACAGGTCTAACTAGCAACAAATTCCCTCAGTTTTTGTCTTTATTTCTTCTTCACTTTTGAAGAATAATTTCACTGAATACAGAATTCTAGTTTGGTGGGTTTTGTCCTTAAACAGTTTAAACACCCTGCTATTCTTGCTTGCATGGTTTCTGAAGAGAAATTTAATAAAATCCTTATTCTTGTGCCTCTATATATACGGTGAGGCAGTTTTCTCCACCTCTGGCTTCTTTCAAGATCTCTTTGTGTTTGAATTTCTGAAATTTGAAAAAGACAGGTCTAACTAGCAACAAATTCCCTCAGTTTTTGTCTTTATTTCTTCTTCACTTTTGAAGAATAATTTCACTGAATACAGAATTCTAGTTTGGTGGGTTTTGTCCTTAAACAGTTTAAACACCCTGCTATTCTTGCTTGCATGGTTTCTGAAGAGAAATTTAATAAAATCCTTATTCTTGTGCCTCTATATATACGGTGAGGCAGTTTTCTCCACCTCTGGCTTCTTTCAAGATCTCTTTGTGTTTGAATTTCTGAAATTTGAATATAATCTATGCCTAGGTACGGTTCTTTGGGCATTTGTTTTGCTTGCTGTTCTCTGATATTTCTAGATCTGTGGTTTAGTATCTGTTGTTAACTTAGGGAAATTCTCAGCAATCATTTCTTCAAATATTTCTTCTGTCTCTTTCTTTTCCTCTGATATTCCTATTATATGTACATTACATCTTTTGTAATTGTCTTGTATACTCTGTTCTGGTTTTTTTCTCTTTGCTTTTCTATTTAGAAAGTTTCTATTGACATATCTTTAAGCTCACTGATTGTTTTCCTCAATTGTAGCCAGTCTACCAATGAGCTCATCAATGATGTTCATTGCTATTATAATGTTTTTTATTTCTGCTATGTCTATTTTCTACTATTTTCATAACTTTCTTAGAGTTTTCATCTTTCCAGGTACGATATCCATCTAATCTTACATATTACCTACTTCCCACTTTTCCACTATTGCTCTTAGCATATTAATCATAGTTATTTTAAATTTTCAGTTTGATCACTCCAAAAGGAATATGCCAGTGGACACCCACAGCCTCCAGTTCTGCTCCACAGTGGTTGTGTCCCTGGACGAACTGTTTCTCTTCTCTCAGTTTTGGATTCTTCCACTGAAATGGAGTTAAATTACACTTCAGCTTGGTTTTTCTTTTTACCAGACTGTCACAAATTTTTGCTTCCTTGCTTCTGAAAATATTTGAGTTTGACCCTTGATCTTGAGTGTAACTTCACCAGGAGCAGGACCCAGACTCCTTCATCAAATACTCAGTGTCCTGGAAACAGAGTACCATCTCCGAGCCAGAGAAAAACAGGTCTCTAAGAAGACCACCTCTCCTACCCAGCACTGGCCTCTCCCCTCCTTTCTCACTGGACTCCTTAGGGTTTCCTGAAGCCTCCATGTCAAGTCCTCTACCTTGACATTCCCTTCCACCTCCTTTTTTCCCAGGAAACACATCCCTCTTTCAGATGTAGGTTAACAGCTGCCTCTGTTGTGGAGCTTCCCCTGACCTCCTCAAAGAGGTCTTGCAGGGACCCCAGGTTCCAGCAGCACTGCCTCATCTCTTGGTTTACCCCAGAGTGGCACTGTCTCTGCACTGATCAGGAACATAGGGTACTAGCCCTACCCGACAAGTCACCCTTCATGTGGCCTGGCCGGGATGGCACTTCCATCCCTTTGCTATAGTCTATCTGTCTATCAGTAGGGAAAACTCAGCAGTGGCCACAGGACTGGGAAATGTCAGTTTCCATTCCAATTCCAAAGAAAGGCAATGCCAAAGAATGCTCAGACTACCGCACAATTGTACTCATCTCACATGCCAGTAAAGTAATGCTCAAAATTCTCCAAGCCAGGCTTCAGCAATACGTGAACCGTGAGCTTCCTTGATGTTCAAGCTGGTTTTAGAAAAGGCAGAGGAACCAGAGATCAAATTGCCAACATCTGCTGGATCATGGAAAAAGCAAGAGAGTTCCAGAAAAACATCTATTTCTGCTTTATTGACTATGCCAAAGCCTTTGACTGTGTGGATCACAATAAACTATGGAAAATTCTGAAAGACAAGGGAATACCAGACCACCTGACCCGTCTCTTGAGAAACCTATATGCAGGTCAGGAAGCAACAGTTAGAACTGGACATGGAACAACAGACTGGTTCCAAATAGGAAAAGGAGTACGTCAAGGCTGTATATTGTCTCCCTGCTTATTTAACTTCTATGCAGAGTACATCATGAGAAACGCTGGACTGGAAGAAACACAAGCTGGAATCAAGATTGCTGGGAGAAATATCAATAACCTCAGATGTGCAGATGACACCATCCTTATGGCAGAAAGTGAGGAGGAACTCAAAAGCCTCTTGATGAAAGTGAAAGAGGAGAGTTAAAAAGTTGGCTTAAAGCTCAACATTTGGANCAAGGGAATACCAGACCACCTGACCCGTCTCTTGAGAAACCTATATGCAGGTCAGGAAGCAACAGTTAGAACTGGACATGGAACAACAGACTGGTTCCAAATAGGAAAAGGAGTACGTCAAGGCTGTATATTGTCTCCCTGCTTATTTAACTTCTATGCAGAGTACATCATGAGAAACGCTGGACTGGAAGAAACACAAGCTGGAATCAAGATTGCTGGGAGAAATATCAATAACCTCAGATGTGCAGATGACACCATCCTTATGGCAGAAAGTGAGGAGGAACTCAAAAGCCTCTTGATGAAAGTGAAAGAGGAGAGTTAAAAAGTTGGCTTAAAGCTCAACATTTGGAAAACAAAGATCATGGCATCCGGTCCCATCACTTCCTGGGAAATAGAGGGGGAAACAGTGGAAACAGTGTCAGACTTTATTTTGGGGGGCTCCAAAATCACTGCAGATGGTGACTGCAGCCATGAAGTTAGAAGACGCTTACTCCTTGGAAGAAAAGTTATGACCAACCTAGATAGTATATTCAAAAGCAGAGACATTACTTTGCCAACTAAGGTCCATCTGGTCAAAGCTATGGTTTTTCCTGTGGTCATAGTATGGATGTGAGAGTTGGACTGTGAAGAAGGCTGAGCACCGAAGAATTGATGTTTTGAACTGTGGTTCTGGAGAAGACTCTTGAGAGTCCCCTGGACTACAAGGAGATCCAACCAGTCCATTCTGAAGGAGATCAACCCTGGGATTTCTTTGGAAGGAATGATGCTAAAGCTGAAACTCCAGTACTTTGGCCACCTCATGCGAAGAGCTGACTCATTGGAAAAGACTCTGATGCTGGGAGGGATTGGGGCGGGAGGAGAAGGGAACGACCGAGGATGAGATGGCTGGATGGCATCACTGACTTGATGAACATGAGTCTGAGTGAACTCTGGGAGTTGGTGATGGACAGGGAGGCCTGGCGTGCTGCGATTCATGGGGTCACAAAGAGTCGGACATGACTGAGCGACTGAACTGAACTGAACTGAACTGAGGGGCACTAACACCACTGCAGAGAACCCTGAGGACCACAGGAGGCAATGGCTGAGAAACCCTCGGTGAGGCTGAGAAATGGGAAGAGGTGACGTTCCTTTCAATAGAGATTCTGATGTGCTGAGTGACATCGGTGATTCAGAGTCTCAAAGCGGTCCTCTCCAGTGTACAGCCAACTTACAGATGTGGGTGGGGGTTGTGCATGCTTACAGCTTCCCTGGGTGTAGCAGTAGCCTGGTTGAAAGACATCAGTTAGATACAGTGGGGAAGGAGGAGCAGTTATTCCTGAGGGCAGAGCTTCAGTTAGGGAAATGACTCCCACTCCCTCCCCACCTCTGCAGAGCCGCTCCCAGAGCCTGACCCTCACATAAACCTCAGGTAAACCTCCTGCATCACCCTCAGCAAAGGCAATATGCACTTTGGTGCTCACTTGAGGCCTTGCCTGCTGCCACCCCATCCACATGTAACCAGCCAAGGCAGGACAGCTGCATTAAAGGCAAGAAAAGGAGCTGGTGGTTGGAGAGAGGACTGGACACTCTGTCAACACCCCTAAGCCGTCCCAGAGAACAGAGCTGAAAATGAATAGGAGAGCCCCTCCCCCACAGAGGCCCCATACTTCTCTGGTTCTGTATCTTCACAGTGGTAATTAATCATTTACCTACAAAAAAGCTTGCCTGAGTTTCCAGGGCTTTTAATAACTTCAAAAGGACAAATGGAGAGCCCAGGACCTGGCTACCCCCAGAGGCTGTGCCCAGGGAAGTGTCTGGAGGTGCGAAGCAGGCTGCAGGAGGGACAGGAAAGGGGAGCATCCCACTTTTGCCTATAGCTCCTGTCACCTGAGCCTCACAGGATGACGCAGTGATCCAAGCAACAGCCAGAGGCAGTAAAGAATGTTTTCTGCTCCAAAGACAGTGAAGAAAATTCTAGAAGGTTGCTCTGTGTTTATATTACTCCTTCCCTGATCAAGAGCAGATGCGTGGCCCAAGCTGCTGACTTAACACAAATACTTGTCCCATTGTCAAGATCTGGCTCAGCCGGTTGCATCACCACCTCTGCCTAGACTGGCAATCCTCAGTGTGTGCTTTGGGGACCACCTGGGTCAGAAGCTCCAGATATTGTGAAAATGCAGAACTTGTATCCCCTTCTTGGCTTACTGACCCCAGTTATCTGGGGTGAAATTCAAGAATCCGCATTTTAAACATATCCCCAGTTTTTTGGGTTTTTTTTTGTTGTTGTTGTTTGTTTTGGTTTCATCTGGGCCTTTGGGGGGTTTGAATCCTGGAGAGAATCTGAGAACAAATGATTAAAGTATAAGTTCATAGAGGGCAAAGACAAGGCTCTTCGTGGCATCATCAGCATAGACCCCTTCATCATTCATCCACCTCAGGGACCAGCAAAGGAACCAGAAGACAAAGGCCATCGCGTCAAGAAGGCCTGCTCTTCACAGGAGGACTCTCAGGAAGAGCCTGAGTCAGGCTGCAGGCTCACCTCCCTCCTCCCCTCATCACGCTGAGCCCCTTGGTCCCCAGACACACCACCCCTTCCTGGACCACTTGCCTCTGTCCACACTGCCCGCAGTTCCCTTCCCCCAGTTTTCCGACTGCTCTGTGAACCTTCCTGCTCCACCCAACAGAGCTCTCATTCCTGCCATAACGCCCACACTTGCATCCCTATTTCTTAACTACCTCCCCCCAATAATACTGAATGTCAGTGTTTACATCTTCCTCTCACCAACACAGCATCACAGGGAGCTCCCTGAAGGCCAGTCAGGTATCATTCTTCTTTGAAAGGTCACAACTAGACAGCTCCCAACACAGAGAAGGCATGCCCCCACCCAAAAATAAATAAATAATGAATCACAGCATGAAATAATCTTAGTAAAAGAACTGACCCAAGAGTCAAGAGCACTAGGTCCTCTGGTCCCAGCTCCACTAGCAAATCTCTGTGTGACCCAGGACAGCCAAGTCTCAGGTCCACAAACAGCAAGAACTGATGCAGATGAACATATTCAACACATATAAGAGGTGTTAACAGAATTATTGACAGATCTGTTACTGAGAGTGCAAACCTGACTTGTAGAAACTCACCAAGGAAGGAGCAAGTGTACTGAAAACCAGACCAGGTTCTATAACAAATTGTTCTTCTTACTATGAAGCAGTACAATTTATGCCCAGGAGAGGAACACAATCCTCAGAATCAGGAGCATCTCTTCAGATAGGTCACTCTCTGAAATTTGACCATGACAGTGGTGGGAGGCAAAAAGCCAGGAGGCTGGACCAAGAGTTCTTCTGCAGGCTTTAACTATGGAAGTGAC
This sequence comes from Oreotragus oreotragus, assembly GCA_006410675.1. NCBI lineage: Eukaryota > Metazoa > Chordata > Mammalia > Artiodactyla > Bovidae > Oreotragus > Oreotragus oreotragus. The sequence goes on along the minus strand of SJYX01012996.1, from coordinate 358,681 downwards.
TGGGGAAAGAGAGACAGGAAGATACAGACTGAAACAAAAGGGCCTCTCTGCAAAGCTGGATCATGGTAACTAACTGGTAGCAGACACAAGAGGTTAGAAATGCATGCAGAGATCACAGCTGCCCTCCCTCCACCCCATACACTGGAGAAGTGGGCCTGGAAAGGGGGCGACTAAGCTGGTCAGTATGGAGTCTCTGCCCCAGTCACAGGATATGTCAGAGGAGAAGGGAAGAAGGATCCATGCCTTGAGCCTTCATTGAAAGCTGGCTGGGGTAGTATGGAGAATGCAAAGCTCTCAAAACCAGAGTGAGGTAAGTCTTCTTCCAGTACACCTAGCTTGGGTTTTAATTTTTTAAGTGGCTGTTTCACATTCTTGATAATACAGTTTCAACACATCTGTGCGAGTGTTAGAAATCTCATGCAAAACTTCCACCATTTGCATTGAAACTTTGGCTGACTGTGACTCTGCCTTTGTGTAGCAATAAAACTCTTCTTAAATGTGTCAGAGATATAAGGGGAAGATAGCAGCGTGATTGATTATGAAATTAGATCTGAGTAGAGCTACTTGCCACTCAAGACTTGTCAACGTGAGTATTACTCATCTTTGCTTTCAAAGAGCTGCTGGAAAGAAAAGAAATAATTGATGTGCTTTGTCACTGGGTGTGGATCTGTGGAGAAAGAATAAAGTCGATGGGCGATAAGATGGGTAGGAAAGGATTGGAGGAAGGAGGATGTAAAGTGCATGAGGACAGAGCTAAATTAGAGCAGAACTAAGTGGATTTTTAGTTTTGATCCAGATGAATGAGGGGGCGTAGAAGGGCCACTCTCCTCACCCGTCTCCACCCAAGGTCTTTCACAGTGTATTCTAGAAGTCACCCCACAGAGAGTAAAATCTTAGTGGTTTCCTGGAGCATCCTGTTGCTCTGGAAGGGCACAAGATCAGGACCTGATTCTGGGAGTGGGACCACTCAGGCCCTGTGAGACCCCTGAGATGATGCAGAGGAAAGGCTGTGGTACTTGCGATCCACAGGGAAAGGAGAGAGCTGAGTTTCCATGTGGGAAGATTCCAGGCCCCGGATGCCAGTTACTGGGATCCCACATTGGGGTCCCGCGTCCTGTGGGGACCAACAAAGGAGCAAGAATTTCTAGCCTCTCTACCTCAAGTCTCAGATTTAGCAATAAAATTTTCCTCAGTTTGGAAAGTCAAGGCTAGAGTCTAATGTCTGCAGCAGGACAGCAGTAATGAGCAACATGACTTCGGTTCATTCTGGACAGGCCCTCTTAGATTCCTGGAACTCTTGACACACACATGAGCACGCACACACAGACATTCATACAGACACGCACATAAGCCTGCACACCAGCATAACACCTCACACTGGCCACAGGGCATACTCTGGGGCAGCCTCCAACTAACCAAACACACATTTAGTGGCCTGACCCCCTCTGGTCACAAGCCTGAGTACAAACAGAAATAAACATCCCAGGAACACCCTCAAAGAGTCATAAAAGAAGGCTGCTTCCAGAGCAAAAATCAGAAGAAAATGCATGCCAGACTTCTAGACCAAATGGGAGGATCAGGAAAGGCCTTTGGACCAACCACAGTTGTAAGTTTCTGTCCCTCCTTTCCCAAGACCTAAGCTTTTTCTGTTTTGTTTTCATTGGAATATAGTTGATTAACGGGGCCTCCCAGGTGGCTCAGCGGTCCTGCAATATAGGAGACCTGGGTTTGATCCCTGGGTTGGGAAGATCCCCTGGGGGAGAACATAGCAACCCACTCCAGCATTCTTGCCTAGAGAATCCCATGAACAGAGGAGCCTGGTGGGCTACAGTCGGTGGGGTGGTGAAGAGTCAGACAACTGAAGCGACTTCATTAGCTGGACTAGGAGGACCAGTTGTCCTTGTTTGCCTGGGATGAGAGGATTCCTAGACATCGGACTTTCAGTGCTAAAACGGGTCAAGTCCTAGTCAAGCCAGGACAAGCTGGTCATCCTAGTCTGGACTCAGGAAAGCAAGCTGTTACAGAGATGCATACACATGGTTACACCACGTGCTGCTGGTCAGTTTTGGGGCCGGACTGGGTTTGGGGCCAAAGGAAAAGGACAGCGGTACCTTTATCACTAAGAACTCCCTACTACATAGCACCCCTTTTTCTCCCTAGGCCCTAGGTGTGTGCAGTTGAGAGCAGACCGAAAAATTATCCCCAAAGAGAAGTAAATCCTCATGTTAGTTGCTCAGCCGGGGAAACATCCAGGACACGACTGAGGATGTGTTTGTTTAGTTTTTTTTTTTTGGTCAGTCAAGGAGAGTGCCCAGAGGATAATGGGACTTTCTCCTTACAGACCTATGGACTGACCTCTTCCTTTAGAGCAAGGCAGAGGTGGCCAGGACAATGGAGCATGAGGACTAGCGGGAATATGGAAAGGATTGACTTGGCCCCCAGGCCCTCCTCTGGGAATACTTATCAGCCCAGATTGCTAAAGAAGATCAAAGGCAAAGGCAAAGGCAGGTTAGTGGCCAAGGGGCTAAAGTGGGCTCTGATCATCCTAGATATGGCTTTGTCCTCAGCTCCCATTGGAGGCATTTTCCCAGTGGCTCCTCATGACTGGAGACTCATAGCATTCATTTCTGACCTGGGATGGGTGTAGCCCCAACACCCTGATTTTACAGATACACACACTGAGGCACAGGGAGTGAGGAGTCATTCAAGGTCACGTAGCCCAGTTGGCGTCAGAGCTAGTTGGTGAGCTGACAATGACTGATAACCAGTCACAGGAAGTTCCCTTGCTCTTCAATATTGCACATGGGATTTACATCTGAGGAATCCAAAAGGCTGACTTGGACCTTGTGAGGAGTTATTGTCTTAGTCTGTTCAGGCTGCTGTAACAAAAATGCCAAAAACTGAGTGGCTTAAACAACAAGCATTTATTTCCCAGTTCTGTAGGCTGGGCAGTACAAAGTCAAGGTGCTGGCAGATTTGGTGTCTGGTACATAGTACACGGTCTTCCCAGCGGGCACCAGTGGTAAAGAACTGCCTGCCAAAGCAGGAGATGATGTGGATTCAATCCCTGAGCCGGGAGGATCCCCTGGAGGAAGGCATGGCAACCCCTCCAGTATTCTTGCCTGGAGCATCCCCATGAACAGAGGTGCCTGGCAGGTTATGGCCCATGGGGTTGCAAAGAGTTGGATACAACTGAGCAACTAACCACACCACAGCACAGCACATGGGCGTCCCAGCTGGCACCAGTGGTAAAGAACCCGCCTGCCAACTCAGGAGACATAAGAGAAGGAGATTCAGTCTCTGAGTTGGAAAGATCCCGTGGAGGAAGACACGGCAACCCACTTTAATATTCTTGCCTGGAGAATCCCATGGACAGAGGAGCCTGGCAGGCTACTGTCCTTAGGTTCACAAAGAATCAGACACAAGTGAAGCAACTTAGTATGCACACACACACAGTACACATTACATCATCTTCTCACTGTGTCTTCACATGCAAAACTTAGGGAGCTTTCCTGGGTCTCTTTAACTGGGCACTAATCCCACTTATGAGAGTTCCACCCTCATAATCTAATCACCTATCAAAATCCCCCTCCTCCAACACCATCAACTGGGAGTTAGGATCTCAACATAGGAATTTTAGGGGGACATAAACATTCTGTCTATAGCAGTCACTGAAGAGAAAGACAACTTGGTAAGGAACAGGTGCTTCCCTGGGGCTCACAGCTGACCCAGTGCCAGTATTCCGCCAGCCTTTGGATATGCCCAGAAAGTTTCAACAGAGCCTTGGAGTTCACCAGAACCCTGGGGCTACCTGTGCCTCTGAGCCATCCAAGCCCCAGAGGCTGAAGCAGGGTTATAGAATCATAGATTAAATTGGAGAAGTGACGGGGAGTTTGCTGAACCCCAAGAAATATAGCTCAGTGTGTCTGAGGAAAGAAACATGGCCTCTCCTTCCAGTCATTCAGGAGAGAATGGCTATAGATATTGAGAACTATTGTTTACTGAACACCATGCCAAGCAAGTATAATATGTGCTTTACATACAGCAGTTTTTGTTTGTTTGGCCACGCCATGGTTCTTGCAGGGGCTTAGTTCCCCAACCAGGGACTGACCCCGGGACCCATGCAGTGGACATGTGAAGTCTTAACCCTGGACTGCCAGGGAATTCCCCTACAAGTCAGTTTATTTAATCTGCCAGAGAATTCTATTAGATGAATATTAGCATCTCCATTACAAAGATAAATAAACTGAGATTTAAAGTGGTTCCATAATGTGAGCAGGTCATCCAGCAGGCAGTACAAAGCCAACAAGCCCAGGTCAGCCTGACTCCAAAGCCAGACTCTTAATCCTTCTGCTGTTTTATGAAGTCCTTGGTATGTCACACCAGGCAGGAGCCCACCATCCAGAAGACAGGTGGCCATAAATGTTGTCAGCACAGTCCCACGGACTCTGACCGGGGAAGCCCAGAGAGCTGTGAGGCCATCAGGGCCCAGAGCAGCAGTGAGCGAGACTTCAGCAGGCTCTAGAGCCCTGGGCCTCATATTGCCAGTCCATAGGCCACTCTGAAAGGAATTTGCTCAGCACCTATAACTGAGACTTGAATATTAACAGCAAGAACCTTACTAAGGAACTGTGACAAACAGGTCAGATTAGTCTCCTAAGATCCACCTCCTGGGATAGGCACATCTTTTGGAGAATACGCTTTCATAGTGTTATTTCCCTGGTGATTTACAAAAGATCCTGTGATGTTACAATCAGCCCCAGTTAAAGTTGACGCTCAGAGATTACCCTGCCCAGCGCACTGGCCACTAGCTACACGTAGCTATCAAGCACTTGATGTGTGGCTAGTGCAACTGAGAAGCTGAATTTTTTTTACATTTATATGAAGCATTATTATTGCACAGAAACCATTTGTTAAGGTAAGGAAAGAATCTGTTAAAACTGTCTCAATTCAGGGTGTTGCATAGCTGGGAGCCTGATAGCATAAATAGATCAACTATTACCATTTCCTTTTTTTTTTTTAATTTATTGATTTTTAATTGAAGGATAATTGCTTTGCAATATTGTGTCGGTTTCTACCAAACATCAACATGAATCAGCCATTAGTTTACCCATGTCCCTTCCCACCTGAACATCTCTCCCACCTCCGTCCCCATCCCACCCCTCTAGGCTGTTACCAAGCCCCAGGTTGAGTTCCCTGAGTTGTACAGCAAATCCCCACTGGCTATCTATTCTCCATACGTCCCACCCTCTCCTTCCTCACCTCCGGCAGCTGTGTCCATAAGTCTGTTCTCGGGGTCTGTGTCTCCACTGTGACTCTACAGATTCATCAGTACCATCTTTCTAGCTTCCCCATTTATGCATTAGTATATGATTCTTTTCTTCAATTTAAAACTATTTTTTAAACTATTTAAGATTACATTTTATATAGTGTCATTTGCACCAACATGGATGAACCTAGAGATTATCATATTAAGACAGAGAAAGATAAATATAATATCACTTCTATATGGAATCTAAAAAAAAAAATGATACAAATGAATTTATTTACAAAATAGACCCACAGACATAAAGAGCAAACTTATGGCTACCAAAGCGGAAAGGGGTAAAAGAAAAGTGAGAGTGTTAGTCACTCAATGTCCAACTCTTTGCAACCCCGTGGACGGTAGCCTTTTAGGCTCCTCTGTCCAGGGGATTCTCCAGGCAAGAGTACTGGAGTGGACTGTTATTTCCTTCTCCAAATCTTCTCGACCTAGGGATCTAACCCAGGTCTCCTGCACTGCAGGCAGATTCTTTACTGTCTGAGCCACCTGGGAAAGGGGCAGAGGAGGGGTAAATTAGGAGTTTGGGATTAACACAGAAACACTACTATATATAAAACAGATAACCAAGGACCTACTGTATAGCACAGGGAACTACATTCAGTATCTTATAATAACTTATAATGGAAAAGAATCTGAAAATAACTTATTTGAAAGAAACTTTGTAATAGTAAAATTTTTTGATATCGTATATTTTATAACTTGAGATCCCCTGATATTTTACAGGTCGTATCTGAAAGAAACTTTATAAAGATTTTTAGCAATAATCCTAAGAATTTACAAGACATTGCCAGGAACAAGGTGTAAAACTGAAAACAAAAACTTTTCTGAAGTATCAATAGCAAAACTAATTAATGCTATCAGAGGAAAGACTAAATTGTCTTTCCAGTCTCAGGATTTTACAAAATGATTGTCATATGAAGCAATCAAAGATGACAGAGCCAAGAAAACATAGAAAAAATAGTTAAACAGCCAGTTGAGTCATCCAGTTAATCAAAATATTGCCGTTTTTCTGACTTGCGTAATGTGTGTGGCACTTGCCAATTTTTGAAATTCATGACTTGCTATAGTCTCTTCCTCTTTCCAAATAAACATTTGTGTATTCTTTTTCTGAATGGGGGATCCTCCCCAAAATTTTAGCACGCACAAAATCTGTACTCGGTCCTGACATTTACCCATCTCGTCCATGACTTTGCCACAGCTTCTACGTGGCTTCCCCCCACACCTCCCCTCTGCCTAGAAAAGTCTTAACACTCCTTCAGAGTCTGATCAAAAGCCACCTCTTCTGTGAAGGCTTCCCTAACTACCTCAAGACAATAGAGTTCCCCCTGCTGCTTCAGACACAGGGCACACCCTCATGGCACTGGGATTTACCTCTCTACAGGCATCCCCTCAACAAGGGAGCAACAGGCACTGAGGTCTTACCCACATTAGCATGTCCCCACCTCACAGCAGGAGGTCAGAGAGAACACACATGCTTAGGGGATGCAGTCACGGCTGACCAGGAGATGGAGGGATGACTGACTCCAGTACTAACATAATGACCCCCGAGGCCAAAAGAGAAGCGTTCTAACTCTGTGTGACACTAGGCAAAATCTGTACTTCCTTTGTTTTTGAGAAGTCTTTGTCTTATCTGTCAAATGGGAAATGAACATCCTGCTTTTCAGAGGTCGAGGAAGGCAATGGCACCCCACCCCAGTACTCTTGCCTGGAAAATCCAACGGACGGAGGAGCCTAGTGGGCTGCAGTCCATGGGGTCGCTAACAGTCGGACAGACTGAGCGACTTCACTTTCACTTTTCTCTTTCATGCATTGGAGAAGGAAATGGCAACCCACTCCAGTGTTCTTGCCTGGAGAATCCCAGGGATGGGGGAGCCTGGTGGGCTGCCATCTATGGGGTCACACAGAGTCGGACACGACTGAAGTGACTTAGCAGCAGCAGCTTTTCAAAGGTAATGGATGTGAAAGCACCTGCGTGCGTGCATGGTAAGTCGCTTCCGTCGTGGCCAACTCTGTGCGGCCCTATGGACTGTATGGGTGCATGGGAGCCTATGCCAGGCCCCTCTCTGTCCATGGGATTCTCCAGGCAAGAGTACTGGAGTGGGTGGCCATTCCCTCCTCCGGGGGATCTTCCCAATCCAGGGACCCTCTGTCCATGGGATTCTCCAGGCAAGAACACTGGAGTGGGTGGCCATGCCCTCCTCTAGGGGATTTTCCTGACCCAGGGATCAAACCTGTGTCTTTTACATTTCCTGCATTGGCAGGCAAGTTCTTTACACTAGCACCACCTGGGAAGCCCATGAAAGCACCTAGAAAGGTAGAAAGTGCTCTATAGATGTAGAGAGTGTATTATTGTTGCCAACGTGTTCAGGTGTACTTCGAGGAGACACTGTAAAACCCTGTGACTTAGAATCCCAAATCTCCCTTCACGGATACACTCCAGTTTATAGAAGTGGGCTGTGGCGCTGCAGTTTCAGCTTCCACAGGGTGTAGCAGCAACTAGATCAAGAGATTACATCAACTACAGAAAGGGAAGGAGGCGCCCAGCCCCTCAACTTCTCCTGAGGCCAGAATCCAGCCCTCATGTGAATTCAGCTTCCTGGATCATTCTCAGCAAAGAAGACTCGGGGTCCCTTCCACCCACCTCGTCCAGCCCAGTCCGCATTCAGTGTAAGCTACAGAATCAGGCACTTACATAAATCAGCTGGAGGCAAGCACACTGAAATTGATCAACTGTACTTCTTTCTTCCCCAAATCCCACCCTTCAGATTCTGTGAGTGCCAACATCTGCCCAGTGAATTCTCACCCTTGCTTACAAATAATGCCCGAAAGTAGCCTTCCTTTTTTTTTTTTTTTTTAGTCCGCATTCAGTGTAAGCTACAGAATCAGGCACTTACATAAATCAGCTGGAGGCAAGCACACTGAAATTGATCAACTGTACTTCTTTCTTCCCCAAATCCCACCCTTCAGATTCTGTGAGTGCCAACATCTGCCCAGTGAATTCTCACCCTTGCTTACAAATAATGCCCGAAAGTAGCCTTCCTTTTTTTTTTTTTTTTTTTAAATGGCTGTGAATGGCCAGCCCTGTGGAGAAGCAGGAGTAAGGGTTGGGGTTTGAGACGCTGGGGTGGTCAGCCAATGGACCCAGCAGTTCCAGCTCCCTGTCCAGCCTTTCTCACCCGCTTTCACAGATAGATGGACAAGGTCTCTTTCTGCTGCAAGGCACCACAGACCGAGTCTCTGGCTTTATTTTTTTCAAGTATAGTTCAGTTTGGGGTTTTTTTTGTTCTTGTCGTTTGTTGCCGCGCCGAGTCTCTTAGTTGCAGCATGCAGGATCTTCAGTCTTCACTGTGGCATCTTCAAACTTTCAGCTGTGGCACGAGACCGAGTTCCCCGACCAGGGGTCGAACCCGGGCCCCTTGCATTGGCAGCACAGAGCCTTAGGCACTAGGCCACCAGGGACATCCCATCTAATTTCTCTTTGCCTTGCTTTCACTGTCTATAAAACAGGAGAATTAATAACATCCTTTCTATAAAGTTGTGAGGATTAAAGGAGTTAATATTCTACAGTGCTTGGAACAGCACTAAAGGGGTAGCATGTGCCAGATAACCACTAGCTACTTCCTCCAAAACATAGCACCACGCCCAGAGGATTTTTTTCTGTTCTGTTAATTGCTGTGTCCTCAATCTCTAGAATGGTTCCCGGAACATAGTAAGCTTTAAATAAATTATGTTTAATGAATGACTCTCCTCTCTAGGCAAATTATTCAGTCAGAGAAAATAAGGGACTCCAGTCTAACTGGAGAGCATCAGTGCAGCCACCGTGAGAACACAATCGTGTGTTCATTTATTTAACAAATACTTACTGAGCAGTCATTTGTATATGCTGGGCACTCACTGTGATGTGAGTGAGGCTTCAGCTGGCTTTTGTGAGCCGTTGTACCCCACCTCTTGCAGATTGCATGAGTGCCTTTCCTCCAGCCCAGCCTCAGCCCCATCAGTGCCGGGCCCACCCCAGAGCCTCCACGCTGAGGACCTCCTCCTCAGCCTCTGGCTCTAAAGCCGTCCCCACCCCTTGGGTCTGAGGTTGTCCATCTCAGAATGACTCACAGGTTGGAAGTACAGAACCTCCTTGGTTTACTCCTTCCTTCTCTGCCCACTGCCACCTGTCACCGAGCCAGCTCCACCTCCAAGCAAGAGACCACAGACGAGCTCTGCAGACCTCCAAACACAGCCCGTGACCCAGGAATCCAAGGCCTTGCTCTATTCCTCTGGGTCCCAGACCACTCCATTGACTCACCCCTCTGTTCGCCAGCCCCAGCCCCCACCGACATCCACACTGGCTTTTCCTATCCCACAGACCTCCAGCAAGGAGACCACACACTACCCTCTGAGATATTTACTGTACCCTCTGTCTAAAACACGTCTCCTCATTTTCTCTCAGACCTACTGATCCCTCCAGAATTTTTTTTTTAGTCAATGCTATATAAATACAGTTGGCATCAGAGCTAATTTTGAAATCAAACAGTTCTACAAGGCCAATATCAGGACCCCCACCTCATCTCTCCCCACTTTCAAGTTCCCATCCTGAGGGAACCACTTCAATCTTTGGATCCATGTCTTCCTGTATTTACTTTTATATTTCTGAATAATAGCCTTCTATTTCTAGTTGATGATTTTTGCATTTTTTTAGGACTAGCTAATGACTTCCTATACTGGAAAATGAGGATTTAGTATTTTTACAGCATACACACACACATATTCTTCCACTACTCACTCCCCCACAATTCCTCCGGTATAGTTCTATCAGTTTTTGGTTAGAATAGAATTCAGGTCATACAGTATTATGACCATGTAACTGCTATTCAGAGCTAAACAATGTCATCTACTTAGAATATATTTTCTTCCTTATGCAACTTTTTGTTTTCTCAAGTGTTAATAGTTGACCTATTTTTTGATTTGATGAGGGTTCTCTTTTTCTATCACTAACCCTACTAGAACTGTCTGCAAAATCATAAACCTCCTCTCACTTCAGTTAAATATGTTAGATGATCTACAGTTTTGTTTTTATTACTTGCACACACCTCTCACCAAAAGAGCAAGAGAGTTCCAGAAAAATATCTACTTCTGCTTTATTGACTATGCCAAAGCCTTTGACTTTGTGGATCACAACAAACTGTGGGAAATTCTTAAAGAGATGGAATGCCAGTCCACCTTACTTGCCTCCTGGGAAATCTGTATGCAGGTCAAGAAGGAACAGTTAAAACTAGACGTGGAACAACAGACTGGTTCCAAATCAGGAAAGGAGTAAGTCAAAGCTGTATAGTGTCACCCTGTGTATTTAACTTATATGCAGAGTACATCATGAGAAACGTTGGGCTAAATGAAGCACAAGCTGGAATCAAGATTGCCGGGAGAAATATCAATAACCTCAGATATGTAGATGACACCACCCTTACAGCAGAAAGCAAAGAAGAACTAAAGAGCCTCTTGATGAAAATAAAAGTGGAGAGTGAAAAAGTTGACTTAAAACTCAACATTCAGAAAACTAAGATCATGGCATCCAGTCCCATCACTTCATGGCAAATAGATGGGGAAACAATGAAAACAGTGAGAGATTTTTTTATTTTGGGGGCTCCAAAATCACTGCAGATGGTGACTGCAGCCATGAAATTAAAAGATGCTTGCTCTTTGGAAGAAAAGCTATAACTAATCTAGATTGCATATTAAAAAGCAGAGACATTATTTTGCCAACAAAGGTCAGTCTAGTCAAAGCTATGGTTTTTCCAATAGTTATGTATGGATGTGAGAGTTGGACTATAAAGAAAGCTGAGCACCAAAGAATTGATGCTTTTGAACTATGGTGTTGAAGAAGACTCTTAAGAGTCCCTTGGACAGCAAGGGGATCCAACCAATCCATCCTAAAGGAAATAAGTCCTAGGTGTTCATTGGAAGGACTGATGTTGAAGCTGAAACTCCAATACTTTGGCCACCTGATGCAAAGAACTGACACACTGGAAAATACCCTGATATTGGAGAAAGATTGAAGGCAGGAAGAGAAAGGGATGACAGAGGATGAGATGGTTGATGACATCACCAACTCAATGGACATGAGTAAGCTCCAGGAGTTGGTGGTGGACAGGGAGATCTGGTGTGCTGCAGTCCATGGGGTCACAAAGAGTCAGACACGACTGAGCCATTAAACTGAACCCATCTCTCCTGGAGTCCTCAATGTTCATACTCCAATCTGGGCTCAAATCTCTCCAGACCTGCTGCAAGGCCATTTTCTTGCACCTTACCTACATCTGCATCCTAGGATTTCCCTTCATGTTTCTTTCATGTGGCATCACCTATTTGCTGGATCTCATGCCTTGCTCCTTCTTGGCTTAATCCCTTGTTTTGCAAGAGCACATCCTCCAGTAACTTTTTGAGAAAGTGTTCTTAGGAGGTATTATTAAGACCTTGAATATATAGAAATATTTTTTTCTACCGATAATTGATTGATAGTTTGTCTGGGTATAGGAGTCTAGACTGTAAATTATTTTCCTTCAAAAGTTTGGAGACTATGATTTTCTTCTATTTGCCAGAATTGTATTCTGTTTCATTCCATTAAAAGGTTTAAGAATCTTTCCCTTGTCACTTTGTTCTAAAACTTCATCATGACATTCCTTGCTAAGAACTATTTTTTTTAATTCATTGTGCTGGGTAATCAAATATAAAAACATATTTTTATATTTAAACATGCTTTTCAGATACAACAATTTTCTTTACCATGTCATTGATCCTTTTCTTCCCTCCATTGTCTCGGTCCACTCTCCACTCTTGAACTTCCAGAGTTGATCCTCCAATATTCCTTTCTTTTCTGTCTTATTTTCCATATATTTTTTAAATTTTTTTATTTCTACTTTCTATTCTACTTTATCTTCCAACACTCTTGAATTTTAACTTCTGTCGAAAAAGGGGAAATGTAAAAAAAAAAAGAAAAAGAAAAAGAAAAAGGGGAAATGTCAAAGCAAGCCTATTTGGTCATTTCTGAGCTCTTTCTCTCCCCTGGATGTTCTTTTTAAAGTTTCTTCTTGTTCTGTGTCACCAATTCAATGCTGTATCTTCTTGTAACTCTCTCAAGATATTGTAAAGTTTCCTTCTATGACCTCCCTGATTTTTTCCCCAAGTTCCTTTCATCTGTTTATGTGGGATTTTTCTTAATCTTTCGTATATAAGACTTCCCTTAAATGTCTGGTGATCCTTGACTGTCTGCTCTTGTTTAAGAATGAGGCACTAAAAATTATTGGGAAGCTCTGACTAAAAGTCAGGGTTTCTCAATCGGTAATCTTCATTATAATGTGACCTGATTGAGTTATTTTAGAGAAGGCTGTTATATTGAAATTTATAATAAGACACATTTAGTTGGTCTTCCTTCCAGTTCCTGGCACAGAGCTCCCAAAACCCTTGGAATTTCCTGAGTGATAAAAGTATGTTGATATTCATAAACTCCTTTCAGCTACACCGAAGTTTATTTTAAGGAGGAGACTTTTGGAAAGCACCTAATGATAGTGGCTGGTTGTCAGGAAAACCACCGTGCAATTGGAGGGCTGGAGCATCTGTCCCACCCGCTGCTCTTTGGGAAGGAGAAAGGGGCTGGAGGTTGAATCTGTCACCAGTAGCCAATGATTTAATCAATTGTGCCTATGGAATAAAGCCTCCAAAAAAAGCCAAAAGGACAGGTTCAGGCAGCTTCTGACATGTGGAGTTTCAGGGAGAATTCATTCCCAAAAAAAGCATGGAAACTCTGCATCCTTCCCACATGGCTTGCCCTATGCATCTCTTCCATCTGGCTGTTCCTGAGCTTTTATCACAAACTATAATCAAGTATGTGAAATGTTTCTCTGAGTTCCATGAACCACTCTTGCAAACTAATCAAGCCCCAAGTAGGGAACATGGGAACCTCTGATCTATAACTGGCTGATCAGAAGTAACAACCTGGACTTGCCACTGCCATCTGAAGTCAGGTGAGGGGACAGTTTTGTGGGACTGAGCCTGTGGGATTTACCTGTGGGATCTGATGTTACCTCCAGGTAAATGGCGTCAGAAGTGAGTTGAATTGTAGGACACCCAGCTGGTGATGGAGAATTACTTGGTGGTATAGAAAAAAGAAACACACACACATGAGAAAGGCCATCTTGTGGTGATCAGTTTCCCCAGAAAAGAACCGCCAAGTCTCCAGTCTGAAGGGAATAAGCCAGCCATTGATGTTCTCACAGATGAGTGGAGGGAAAAGCTAAGATTGTCCCTCCAGTCAATGCATAGCCTCTTACCTAATGCCCTGGTTTCTGTGCTGCACCTCTGCCCTCAGCTCTGTTTGAGGTCCTCATTGAGAGTCTGCTGGAGTAAGGAAGTAAGATTTATCTGTCCGCAGAGGTAGGAAAAGAGACTGGAGCCCACCTGTTTTTAACACAGACTTTCAGTTATTCTTCTCTTCACTGGCACAGACACAATACTTGCCCTCATAGCAGTTCAGTGTAGTGTCAGGTACTAAAGCCCGATTTCCGGGTTCAGATCCCACACCACCATTCATGGGATGCTGGAGTATCCTGAAGTATCTAATTTCTCTAGGCCTTTTTCCTCACCTGCAAAAATAAAAATGAGAATGCTGTCTAGTTTATAGCTTTTCCTGAAGGGTCAATAGCACAATAAATGTAATGCTTAGAATCCTAACTGATACATAGTAAACCTTCAATCAATATTAGATGCTTTATTTTCAATTTAACTCCTTTCCCCAACCTCTTTACTGTTCTCTCTCTTGCCCTTGCTAATCCCATTATTATTCTTTAGTCAGAATAACATTTTTAAAATGTAAATCTAATCAACCGAATTCATTCTGGTTTGCTTGGGACTGAGGGGGTTTCCCAGACACAGGATTTTCATTGCTAAAACCTGAATGTCCCCAGCAAATCAGAACGAGATGGTCACCCTAAGTCACCTCTCCCTGCAAAAAGGCTTCCTATTTCTCTTCATGTAAAGTACAAACTCCTGGCCATTCCAAGTGCCGGGTGATCTGCCCTCCAGGCTCATGGCTCTCTATTCCCCAGCGTCCCCACATTCCATTCTCCTCTGGATTCCTTCCAAATCCTCCATCCCAGTTCACTTCAGAGGCTTCTCCCACGCTGTTCCACACACCCTTCCACCCTTTCACCCTTCATCCTTTTGTCTTAGGCATCTGTCAGGAAGACCTTCCCTGAAGCCTCGGATAGTGTCACATGCCCTGTAGGATAGAATCCTCAGGAGGACAGTGTCTCTAGGAAAAGAGTCTCCCTTTATCCATGGCTATGTTACCAGCAACCAACACAGGACAGTAAGGTCAAAGTGGCTCTCTGCTGAATGCATAAAGTCATGAAAGTGGAAATGCTCCTTGGTCATCTGCTGACACTTGCTGTTGACTCATGGCCCTGGGAAAGACACCAGATTTGGAGAGGAAAGATGCGAGGGGCCCAAGAAGCCACTCTGCCTCCACCTCAGCTCCACCATGGGAAGGAGGACTCCAGAGAAACCACTGTCAGTTGTAAGCATTTTTTTAAAACCCCTCCTCACCCTGGGAATCAGGAACCTCACCTTCCACACCCCTGCCCTCAACCCCGGATCTTGGCTACACCTGCCTTGCCATAGGCGCTGCCCTACTTGGGCAGGGCTCCTGTGAACGGTTAGCACTTAGATGCTGGCGCCAGTGCAGGGCGCTTCTCTGATCTTACTGCCTAAGCTTCTTGCTGTTGTTCGGTCCCTTACTCTTGTCTGATCCTTTTGCAACTTCATAGACAATAGCCCATCAGGCTCCTCTGTCCACGGGATTTCCCGGGCAAGAATACTGGAGCGGTAGCCATTTCCTTCTCCAGGAGATCTTCCCAACCCAGGGATCAAACCCCCCATCCCCCCCAGTGGTGGGCAGATTCTTTACCAGTGAGCCACCTGGGAAGCTTAAGTTTGCCTTGGCACAATCTGCCACCGCACAGCACAGCCCAGGTGCAGCCCCTTCCTCCCTCCACTTTCCGTCTACCACCCAGGCCTCACTTAAGCCACCGTAAGTCTAAGCAATACCTGTTGCTGCCCCTTCTCCCATTCCAAATCCTGTCCCCTCTAGGAGCTTTACCCTGATGTACACCCCCAAACCACCCCCATCTCAGAGCCCTGCTGCCCAGAACACCACCCTAGACCTGCTGCCCAGATTGTTTCACCTCCTCCTTTCTCAGCAGGGTCTGGGTCTTCCTCCCTCAGACTCAATAAACTCCAAGGCTGAGAGCTTTCTGCCTTCACCCTGGGTGGTTCTCAGGAGCAAGGCTTATTCTCCCCACTTAGACTGGGGGCTCCCTGGGCTCCTCTCCTGCCTCTAATTCTCTCTCCACAACCTGAGCCAGACCTCTAGCCACAGAATGCAGAAGAAAGGAGATGGGCTGCCCTGATCCCAGCTCCTCAGAGATTAAAGCTTGCGGAGGGTAGGGGTGAGGGGATCCCATCATGCCTGCAAAGAAAAGCAATGGGCAAGACCAGCTTCAAAGTTCTGCCAAGCTAGAAGTTTAGAGAAGTTCCCATGTGGCTTCTGGTGTGGGGTTTGACTGAGTTCCAATTCCCAAGGCTGTAAGGGGACTGACAGTGGTCATGACTGCGGTGAGCTCTGTCGTGGGTCCAGGGTCATTGTGCCCGTTACAGCAAGCCCACCCAAGCCCATACACCCGATCTGACCACAGTGGCTCTCACGGTAGCACACGGGAGAGGAAGGGCATTACTCACTCCGGGCTTATTAAGTGGTGGTCTTGCAATACGCTTCCTCCCGTTACCCTGATATCTATGGGCAACTAGTGGATATTATGAGATGGTTCTGGGAAGGACAAGACAACCCACCTCCCCATTACCCAGGCAAAGGTACCAAACCCCATCCTCGAAGTGCAACTCCCTTCAAGGCTTTGTCTCTGACACCCACCCAAAATCTGAAGTGGATATGACCACTCAGTCAGCAATTACTGGTAAACCACTCAGTGTGAGGTCTAATCCCATTAATACTGGCTCTTCCTCCCCACCCCACTTCACCAACTTGGCTGGATTTGCACATAGCTCCAGTCAAAAGAGGCACAGCCCTGACCGTAGTGGCAGCTCTAGGCTTCCTTAACAGGTTCAACACGTAGACTTAAGCACGGCAGCACACAGAAATCTTAACAGATATGTTCACCAGAAGCCATTGCCTCTCCACTGAACTGTGCTGTCTGAGCACAGAAATCTCTCCAGCTGTCTCATCCAGTTCCCTCGCTGCCATCTCGCTTCTGCCAGCCCTTGTCCTTCACCACTTCGCCATTCCTGTCCAAACTAGCCACTAGAACTTCCATCTCTCCAGCCACTAACAGGTGCTCTGGAGAGCAGAGTAGCCTAGAAATTCCATGACCTGTCTCCCTCACTCTACGTAGACAGGTATGGTGCACCCTACTAGACGTCAGCCTGCAGAAGTCAGTTGTATTCCTAGCTACTAGCAACAGTTAGGGAAAGTTTTTTTATAACTTTTCTTGGAGTATAGTTGGTTTACAGTGTTGTTCGTTTCTGCTCTTCAGCAAAGTGAACACATACATATATCCACTTTTTATTAGAATCCTTTCCCATATAGATCATCACAGAGTACTGAGTAAAGTTCACTGTGCTATACAGCAGGTCTTTATTAGTTATCTTTTTTATATAAATTAGTATGCTTATGTACATCCCAATCTCCCAATTTATCCCTCTCCAACTCAGCTGAGGGAAATTATTCATGCCATTTGTAATAGAACAAAAAAAAATGTAGAGATACAGGAATCAATCTAATAAAATAAATCAACTCTGAAATGTTGATAAAAGATCCCAGATAATTTTGAAGAAGATGAAGAAGTGGATTCCCTACCAGACAGAAGACTCATTATAAAGCGGTGGCCCATTAAAACATTGAAGTAATGGTGCAGAAACAGAGAAAAATAGAGCAAAATAGAGATCCCAGAAATAGACCCACACATACAAATGGAAATGAGAAGAAAGGGGTGCCGTCGAGAGGGACAGCGCAAATCAGAAAAGGACAGCCTTCACAAGTGGCACTGAAATAATTATGCAGTAGAGAAAGAAATAAAACTGGTTTCTATGCTACATGACATACCATACAAAAGTAAATTCCAGCCAGGTTAAAAACTTAAATATAAATTTGTAAAAAATAAGACTTTAAAACCTTTAGAAGAAAATTATAGAGAAAGATCTTTATGACATCAGGGCAGTAAAGATTTTCTTAAAGATAAAAAGAGTATAATCTGGGGTGGCGGGGAGGGAAGACTTCCTTACACTTAAATTTAAAATTTATGTTTATCAAAAGACACTATTGAAAAAAATCTATCAACCAGGGGAAAATATTTGTTTTGCTATATGTCTTCACATATAACTGACATATAGTATCCAATACACTTTTTTAAAACTACAAATTAACATGAAAAAGACAAACAATGCAATAGAAAAACTGTTTAAACAATAAGAACAAGCAATTCACAGAAGAGCAATGATGGAAATTCAAGTTTCAATTATATCATTGGGATATCAGATTAGGAAAAATATTTAATCTGACATTTAGGACTTTGCACAGATTCAAACACTGCTCAAAGGATCTGCATAATCTCTTTGGAGAAAAACTTCAGCAATATCAAATGTAGGCAAAATGTACATTCCCTCTGACCCAACAACTTCACATTGAGGTTTATTTCCTAGAGAATCCCATATACAAAGAAATATGTGTAAGAAAATTTATGGGAATATTGTTTATAACAGCAAAGAAAGGAAGTAAGTCTATCTGCCAGGAGATATAAATAAATAGGAGAATTCTAGGAAAATGGGTATATAAATTACACAGTATTCATGAAATGAAATATGATACACAAAACAGTACTACATAAAAGTGAAAATTAGTGAACTAGCACTAATAGCAACATGGGTGAATTTCACAAAGACAATGCTAAAAAAAGACAAATCAAGTTTCAAAAGTATAAAGTTTACAATGAACCGAACAATACTAGCTACACAAGGGAAATGATAAACGCTGAATTCAAGATGGCAGTCTCTTTGAGTGCAGGGGAATGAGAGTAGTGGGGCCAAAGAGGATTCAACTTTATTTGCAGTGGTTTATATAGTTTTTGTATCTGTGGTAAAAACACACATAACATGATGTCTGCCAACTTTACGTGTACTGCTGCTACTGCTGCTAAGTCACTTCAGTCGTGTCCGACTCTGTGTGACCCCATAGACGGCAGCCCACCAGGCTCCCCCGTCCCTGGGATTCTCCAGGCAAGAACACTGGAGTGGGTTGCCATTTCCTTCTCCAATGCATGAAAGTGAAAAGTGAAAGTGAAGTCACTCAGTCGTGTCCGACTCTTAGCGACCCCGTGGACTGCAGCCTACCAGGCTCCTCCGTCCATGGGATTTTCCAGGCAAGAGTGCTAGAGTGGGGTGCCATTGTTTACGTGTACAGTTCAGTGCTATTAATTGCATTTACATTATTGCATAACCATCACCAACATCCATCTTCAGAACACTTTTCATCTTGCAAAACTGAAACTCTGTACCCACTGAAACAACTCCCTGTTCTCTCCTCCCTTAGCCCCTGGCAATCACCATTTTACTTCCCTCTATGAGTCTAACTGCTAAGTACCTCATATTAGTGGAATCATAGAGTATTTATCTTTCTGTGACTAGCTTATTAGCATAATATCCTCAAGGCTCATCCCTGTTTTAACATGTGTCAGAATTTCCTTACTTTTTAAATTTTAAGGCTAAATAACGTGCCATTGGATGTAAATATCCCTGTGTTGTTTACCCATGCTTCTGGTGATGGACACTTGGGTTACTTTCCCCCATTTGACCTTTGTAAATAATGCTGCTACGAACATCAAAGTGAACATGTTAGTCGCTCCCAACTGTAGCCTGCCAGACTCCTCTGTCTATGGAATTCTTCAGGCAAGTATACTAGAGTGGGTTGCCAAGCCCTCCTCCAGAGGATCTTCCCGACTCTTCCCTGGTCTCCTGCATTGCAGGCAGATTCTTTACATCTGGGCCAGGGTGTACACATACCTCTTCAAGACTCTGCTTTTACCTCTCAGTATTTTTGATATATACTCAGACATCGAACTGCAGAATCATATGGTAACTCTACTTCTTCCCTGGCAGTTCAGCTGGTTAAGAATCCCCCTGCGATGCGAGAGACCTGGGTTTGATCCCTGGGGTGGGAAGATCCCCTGGAGGAGGGCATGGCAACTCACTCTAGTATTCTTGCCTGGAGAATCCCCATGGACAGAGGAGCCTGGAGGGCTGCAGTTCCTGGGGTCTCAAAGAGTCAGACATGACTGAGCAACGAAACACAGCACATGGTAATTCTATGTTTAATCTGTTGAGGAACTGCAACACATTTTGCCACAGTATTTGACACTCCCACCAATAGTGCACAAAGGCTCCAATTTCTCCACATCTTCTCCAACACTTGATTCTTTCTTTTTCTTTTTTTTTATATTGCCATCCTATCGGGTGCTAGGTAGAAAGTCACTGTGGTTTTGATTTGCACTTCCCTAATGGGGATTGATGTGGTGCACTTTTTATGTGTTTATTGACCATTTGTATGTCTCTGAGGAAATATCTATTCAAGCCCTTTGCCTATTTTTCAATCAGGTTGATTTCTTTGGTTGTTTAGTTGTAGGAGTTCTTTATATACTCTGGATATTAAGCTCTTATCAGACACAAGATTTGCAAATATTTTCTCCCATCTCATGGATTTCCCTTTCACTCACTTGATTGTATCCTATAATTCATAGAAGTTTTATTCTGATGTAATCCAGTCTATTTTTTACTTTTGTTGCTGAGCTTTTGTATGTTGTGTCCAAGAAATCATTGCCAAAGCCAATGTCACCAAGTTTTCTCACATGTTTTCTTACAAAAGTTTCATAGTTTCAGTTCTTGCATTTAGGTCTTTGATAATGGTTTATATCTTAAGCTGGTGGGTAGTTGGGCATTCCTTATGCTATTTGTTACACTGTGTGATGTGTGCGTGGATAGGTCCTTTCTGCTTCACTTGCTTTTCTAGGACCATATGACATGTGGTCCAGTCAAGCTCTCCTTGCCATGGTCTCTGGTGCTGCTCCTTAGAAACCACCTTGTATCGGGTTTCCTGGGTAACTCAGCTGGTGAAGAATCCATCTGCAATGCAGGAGACCCCAGTCTGATTCCTGGGTCAGGAAGTTCCCCTGGAGAAGGGATAGGCTACCCATTCCAGTATTCTTGCCTGGAGAATTCAATGGCAGAGGCGCCTGGTGGGCTATGGTCCATGGAGTCGCAAAGAGTCAGACAGAACAGGGCAACTTTCACTCACTCACTCACTCACTCGGTCCAGCTCTAGAGTCCACGTTGTTCATGACTGTGCAGTAGCAGTGGCAGCGGGTTTTGCAGTGGGTTTGGGGGTAGAGAGGAGGTGTCAGTAGTGAGTGCATGCCATAATCAGAGTTCAAGAATACGAATGTACCACATTCAACCACTGGAGTGAAATGGAAAAACTTGGTGACTCTAAAATTGATCATTAGAATGTATTAAGGTTTTACCTTAATCCTGAAAGTAGAGCTGTCCTTTCCTTTCTGGGCCCAAAGGAGAAGTGGTACAGAGCCCTGTGATACAAGCGCAGTTGGGCTGAGAGCACCGATTAAAGAGGGACCAACATGTGCCACTCTTGGGTATATATTTGGACCAACCTCTAATTCAAAAAGATACCTGCACCCCATTGTACAAACAGTACAATTCACAGTACAATTCACAATAGCCAAAACATGGAAGCAACATAAATGTTCACCAACAGATCAATGAATAAAGAAGATATGGTACATGTATACAGTGGAAAGTTACTCAGCCATAAAAAGAAGGAAATAATGTCATCCATGCAGCAACATGGATGGACCTAAGCATGATCACAGTAGGTAAAGTCAGACAAAGACGAATATCACATGTCATTTGTATATGTGAAATCTAAAAGTGGGTGGAACAGGACTTGCCCAGTGGTAAAGTGGTTAAGACTCTGCTTTCCAATGCACAGGATGTGGGTTCAATCCCTGATCTGGGAAATAAGGTCCCACGTGACACCAGGTATGGCCAAAAAAATTAAAATTAAAGGAGTAATAATAAAATACAATATGAAACAAATGAACTTATTTACAAAACAGAAACAGATTCATAGGCACAAAATGCAAAATTCTGGTTACCAAAGGGGAAGAGAGGGGAGGGATAAATGAGGAATTTTGGATTAGTAGATAGACACTTCTGATATAAAATAAATAAACAAGATCTTCCTGTATAGTACAGGTAACTGTATTCAATAACCATAATGAAAAAGAATACGTGTGTGTGTATGTAACTGAATCACTTTGCTTGTGCAACAGAAACTGTGCAACACTGTAAATCAACTATACTTCAATAAAAGTAAATAAATAAAATAAGAGGAGCTGAAAGTCATTTCCTCACCCACCAACATTCCTCCTGCACCTCAACCGGAAGGAAGAGCTAATCAAACACTGAGCCCTTCCTCACCATTTTCAGGAACTCCAGAGAAATGCAGATTATTTCCCCTTTGAGGAAATGCCCTTCAAGGGCTACCTGGTCCTAAACCTGGATGGGCTCCAGCCTGAGCCCCACCCCACCACCCCCGGGGACCAGGGGCCGAGTGGGAGGCCCCTCACCTGCCTGCCATCCTGTCTGAAAACCCACCACTCAGTCAATTCTTTGTATCTGGTTGCCCACCACAAGGTCCAAAACTGGCTGAACACTGGCTTTATCCCCTTTAATTCTCACCACAGTCAGGCGGCGACTTGACTCTGGGTCCCAGCCAGCCCCACAGTCTGACTTTAATCCCTCTTAAAGACTAATGAGCTGTGACCTATTTTGTTTTGGTTTTTCACTATTGCTGATGCTGCTGCTTACCTTGCCCCTGGCAAGAGATAGCAACACAGTGTATAATAGTGCCTCCCTTATCCAGAGGTGAAAGGCTATAAAAGAAAAAGAAACACTCAGGAACCAAAGAGGGGAAGTTAACATTCACTGAGCGCCAACCGGGTACCCGGCACAGCTTCGACTCTCTAAACAATCCGCTGTCCCTCTCTGAGTGAGGAAACCAAGGACTGAAAGAGGTGAGCCTGCCTGAAGTCACACAGGGCACGGACACCAAGCTGTGGCTCCCGCTGGATCCCCCTGCCCACAGCCCTGAGCAGTGCAGCTGGTTTACAGATAACAAGGCCAAGGCCACACTGCTGGTGAGGGACAGCACAGCCTTACCTCAGAGCTCCTGCACTCTAACCCAAGCGCTCATGCCTTCTTTGGAGGGTACTGGAGGGCTGCTATTGACTCCTCAGGGGGGCAGAACTTATGTAATTTGCTGACCGCTTAGTCGGCAAGCCAAGGAGCTTGCGGAAACGCAAGATGGGAGAAGGAAGCCACCTCAGCTCTCTTGCGGTGGGACGTCCTGGTATATACAGTTTGGGTTCTTGGGGGGAAGCCCACGGTCACCCCTCAGCATGTTTAGAAAACTCACTGTGAAGAAAGCTGAGCGCCAAATTGATGCTTTTGAACTGTGGTGTT
Source organism: Oreotragus oreotragus (assembly GCA_006410675.1). NCBI lineage: Eukaryota > Metazoa > Chordata > Mammalia > Artiodactyla > Bovidae > Oreotragus > Oreotragus oreotragus. Next base: position 335,718 of record SJYX01012996.1, on the reverse strand, counting down.
GGAGAAGACTCTTGAGAGTCCCTTGGACTGCAAAGAGATCCAACCAGTCCATTCTGAAGGAGATCAACCCTGGGATTTCTTTGGAAGGAATGATGCTAAAGCTGAAACTCCAGTACTTTGGCCACCTCATGCGAAGGGTTGACTCATTGGAAAAGACTCTGATGCTGGGAGGGATTAGGGGCAGGAGGAGAAGGGGACGACAGAGGGTGAAATGGTTGGATGGCATCACGGACTCGATGGACGTGAGTCTGAGTGAACTCCGGAGTTGGTGATGGACAGGGAGGCCTGGTGTGTTGCGATTCATGGAGTCGCAAAGAGTTGGACACGACTGAGCAACTGAACTGAACTGAAGCTTAGGGTGAGGAGGCTCACCCCATCCTCTCTGCGCCCAGCCCAGGCCCTGGGGCACAGCCTCACCAGGACATTGTTCTGGGTACCGAATAAGGACAAGGTCAACACTCACACCTGCAAGATCTGGAAACTCCTGAGGAGGCAAGATGGGCTGACTTCTGGAGCCTTCTCTTCTGTTCCCTAAACTTTCACCCTAGCCCTTTGGGTCTCTTCCTTGAAGCCCCCTCCCTGGTCTTTCCCCAGCTGAGCACCCCTTCATCTAGCACCTCCCATCCAATCTATGTCCCCACAAAGGCGTCCCTCAGTGAGGCCTCCCAACCTACAGGTCTTATCAGAGCCCACCATCGTCCCTTACAGAGCTGGAAATTCCCCGAGGACAGGGCTGCTTCTTCCCCCTCTGACAGGTGTCTGCTATTTGTTTCATCTGCACCACGGCCCTCCTACTGCCAAGGACAAGACGTTTGGATCAGGAAATTCAAGAGAAAGAGATGCGTTCTGGCCCCAGTTCTTCATTCCCAGTCATGTCCAGGAGTGTCCGGTCACCACGGAGTTTTTCCCAGCGGAAGAGGAAAGAATTCTATTGCCAATGATGCAATGTCATCTTCCACCCTGTGGGCCGAAGGCAAGTCATCGTGGTTGAAACTGGCAGGAAGAAAAACAGAAACAGGCAGCTCTGATGTCAGATTTCAGGACACCCCAGCCCCAGTGTGGGTGAAGCACCCCTCACATCAAATGCTCAGCCCACAGTTATGCTTTGGATCCCAACACATAGGCCGTCTTTAACCTCAAAAGCTCTCCTCCTCTTCCTCCTGCAAGGCCCCAGGACTTGATCTTCTTGCCTCTCTTCTGCAGCAACTCCATCCCCCTTCATCCTTTGGGTTTGCAGCAATCACTGTTGGTCACCAAACATCTATCGGTCCTCTCCCCATCCTTCCTCTTTTTTAGCAAACTCCACCTTCCATGAGGAAAGTTGAAAATGCCAAAGACATCTCAAAAGCTCCTTTGCTCCTAAAAGTGGCCAATGGACCTGGTTCTGAAGTATTGTGAAGGAGAAAGACTTCTCCTGGAGAATTTAGGAGAAAGATTTTCTGCCTTAGTAAGAAAGACTTGGGGAGGGGGCTGGAAATACCTCCTTCTTAAGTTAATTGTTGTTGCTGAGGGAACTATACTTAAGGCTGCTGGCGAGGGGAGCAAAAAGAATTACAAAGAAATTGGCATGGTTGAGCTGCAGAATTACCCAGACCAGGAACCCCTGACATCCAGGTTTCTTATTATGAGATAATAGGCTCCATTTATAATCCAATTTAAATCAGTTTTTCTGTTTTTTTGTGTGTGTGTTTTTGTTTTTGTTTTTTTTTTTGCAGCCTGAAGGATCCCAGTTCAGTTCATTTCAGTTCAGTCGCTCAGTTGTGTCCGACTCTTCGCAGCCCCATGAATCACAGCACGCCAGGCCTTCCTGTCCATCACCAATTCCCGGAGTTCACTCAAACTCACGTCCATCGAGTCGGTGATGCCATCCAGCCATCTCATCCTCTGTCGTCCCCTTTTCTTACTGGTACAAATTTCCTCTTCCCAAGTCTAATCATAGAGACAATCTCCAGCTCCCCTCCTTGTGCTGCTGCTGCTAAGTCACTTCAGTCGTGTCCGACTCTGTGTGACCCCATAGACGGCAGCCCAACAGGCTCTCCCATCCCTGGGATTCTCCAGGCAAGAATACTGGAGTGGGTTGCCATTTCCTTCCCCAATGCATGAAAGAGAAAAGTGAAAGTGAAGTCGCCCAGTCTGTCCGACTGTTAGCGACCCCATGGACTGCAGCCCACCAGGCTCCTCCGTCCATTGGATTTTCCAGGCAAGAGTACTGGGGTGGGGTGCCATTGCCTTCCCCTCCTTGTAGCTGCCCAGAAATCAGACCTCAGAAATCAGAAGTCCCAACCAGACACTGTCCAGCCACAAGGCCAACTTAGGCTGAACTCCTGCTTCCCATTTATATCACTAAGAGAAGAAGAGGTAGAGCAAATATTAATATCCGGAAACCTGAGCATCTGGAAATCAGATCATCAGATCCCAAAGGGAGGTCAAGAGGGAAAAGGTAGAGAGAAATGAGGTCCCAATTATCCAGTTGGCTTTTTCACTGATGCAGCTTGGTACGCTATTTCTGCTATCTTTGAAGTAATGTAAAGATAGTTCTACTATCTTCTAGATGTGACCTCCTGGGACTTCCCTGGTGGTCCAGTGGTTAAGCATCCACCTTCCAAAGCAGCTGGCGCAGGTTCAATCCCTGGCTGGGGAACTAAGACACTGCGTTGCAACTAGAAAGTCTGTGCATCGCAACTAAGATCCTGTGTGCCACAACTAAGACCCAACGCAGCCAAGTAATTAAATAAATAGATAAAAATTAATTTTTTTTTAAATGTGACTTCATCCTCCTGTAATTTCCTCTTTCACACTAGATCAGTGCTTTTCACCATATCAGTTTCAACTCCTCCCACCTTTGCCCTCAAGGCCTCCTTGTATTCAAGAGCCCACAGCAGGTCTGGTGGGACAGGTCTCACAGTCCCCACTGCACACCCTCCTTCAGGCTGCACCTTCCTCCTTTTCTCACCCACCCATGGGCATCCACCTGCCAAACTCAGATCAAGTCTCATTTGCTGCGCAAAGCCTCCCAAACCACAGTAAACCTTCTGACCTCTTCCTTCCACAAAGGCTTCAGATTTTATTTCCTCCAACACATCATTCAGACTGTAATGTCACGGATGTCATCATTTAACTGCCATGAACATTACTGCCTGTCACAAAAACCAAGACCCCGCTCCCTAAGTCATGGCCCCAGAGGGCAGCCGACACAAAGGTCACCCTGGCTTGTAGATTCTCCGACGGGTGGGAACCGGCTCTGCCTGCCTCCATTCTGACTCCAAGAAGGACAAGTTCACAGTGGCTTTATTTGTGAACAACACGTTCTCCAGAAGCATCCCAACGCAGGTCCAGCCTGCCGTCACCAATAAGCACAACCCATGTCAACAAAGAGGGGCAACTTCTCCTGTTTGCTAGTCACAGGTCCTACAATATCACCCAAAATACCACAAACACCAACTCTGACCATTTCACATTTTTCCAGCACTTATCTCCAAAATATTTTAGGCCTTTATATATTTCCCTCAACCAGAATCTATAAATCAAAATACCTGGCAGTCCAGTGATTAAGCCTCCGGGCTTCCACTGCACAGGACTCAAATTCAATCCTTGATCAGGGAATTAAGATCCCAGGTGTCATTCAGGACAGCCAAAAAATTAAATGAAAAAAAAAACGAGAAAGATGTTCATTAAAAATAAAATTTTTTTTAATAAATAAATTAGGACTTCCTTGGCAGTGTAGGGCAGTGGCTAAGACTGTGGGTTTGCTCCCTGGTTGGGGAGCTAAGATCCCGCAAGCCTGGCAGCCAAAAACCCAAAACATAAAAGTGGAAGAAATATTGTAACAAATTCAATAAAGACTTTAAAATACTAAAACCACCTTAAAATAAATTAATAAATAAGTAAAACATCTAACTTGCTTCTGTTGCCCCCCTGTCCACTGCTACCACCGCCCCTGCCCGGCCTGCCCTGTCTCTATCCCCCTAGGGCCACATCCGTCCAAAGCCCTCCCCAAGATGCCTGCAAACTATAGGAGACTTTACATCCTCACGCTTATCTTTGCTCTGCAGACTGTTTTCTGAAATATCTCTATGCATGTAACAATGAGTTACATGTGAAATTTAATCTTTTCCTCAATTTCCACCTAAAACAAAACAAAGACATACAAAGGACCCACGTCTGCTCCCACCAGCTTCCAGCAAACCACTCCCCACCCTCTTTCCTGTGTGTGTGTGTGTGTGTACACACACACGCACACATGCGCTAAGTCACTTCAGTCGTGTCCGACTCTTTGTGACCCCATGATCGGTAGCCCACCAGGCTCCTCTGTTCATGGGATTCTCCAGGCAAGAATACTGGAGGGGGTTGCCACGTCCTCCCGCCCCACCCCTCTCTCTGAGTCCCCTAAATGAGAATGACTTCCCTCCTTTTCCCCATCTCCCGACTCCTCTTATTAGAGTAATGCTGCTGCCCTCTCCTGGCCTATTTCGGCAAAGGCCCTGGGCAGCTCTGCAGTCCGTCCCCTTTGTCCTGCCTGCTTCTCTGAACTGAGAGGGCTGATGTCCCCAACCCTCACATATACCATTCCCCACATTTACTGCTCCCAGGAGTCAAGGACACATCCTTACCTTCTTGGCATCAGGCTGGAAGGGCAAGGGAGAGACACACAGGCCTACTCTAACCCACCCAGAGAGAAGCCTATGCTTTCCATTAGACCAGCGATTCGCGTTCAGGGGCTGTCTCCTGCTCGGAGCAGGACTTGGGTCTCCCCTCCTTAAACTGGGAGCTTCCTGGGGGTCATTCTATGACTGGGGGCTAGTCCCTACTTCTCCTGGCTTCCTCAGGCAGGTGAGAGCCAGCTCAAGGAACAGAGCGGCTGCACGCCAGATCTCCAGCCGCAAACCAGGGTAAACACAGCAGCTGAGCTTCCAGATGGTGAGGACAGACCAGGGTCACCTTGCCCCGAACTTTGCTGAGATACAGAGGATCAAGGTGTGTTGATTTTTTTCCCCCCCAGATATTAATCCCATTATTAAAGCGCTATTTTAACTTTTTTTTTGTATTTTTTTGTATTTATTTATTTTTTTACACGAACTCCCAAACATGAACCCCCTCCCACCTCCCACCCCACATCATCCCTCCAGATCATCCCCATACACCAGCCCCAAGCATCCTGCATCCTGCATTGAACATAGACTGGCAATTCATTTCTTACATGATAGTATACATATTTCAATGCTATATTTTAACTTTTTAAAACATAGGTGCTTGCATGAGCTGGATGAATATATTAAAAAGGAGGAAACACTAGAAAATCAACACACCCTGGGAGTGGATCATGACAAAAGCTCCTCCCTGATCACTGCTGCGGTTCTCACACCTGTCTCCCATGAAGGCAGGCAATGAGCTCACCTCTCCCCAGGGCCCAAGGCCTTTATTACCCTCAGGGCCGGTGCTTCACCCCTACCTACCTTCCATCACCCCCTCCTGTATCCTTCCAGGTTCCCAGACGTCATGGACTGGCGACACAGGCCGCGGCAGACGCAGATACTGGGAATCTTAGAGGGCCCTCAGCAAGAAAAATGAAAGTGTCAGTCCCTCAGTCGTGTTCTGCTCTTTGTGACCAGCCTGCCAGACGCCTCTGTCCATGGAATTTTCCAGGCAAGAACACTGGAGTAGGATGCTATTTCCTTCTCCAGGGGAATCTTCCCGACCCAGGGATCGATCCCCTGTCTCCTGCATTGGCAAGCAGGTTCCTAGCCACTAGCACTACCTGGGAAGCGCTTAATTTTCCAGTGCTACCTCCTTTTTTATATATTCACCCAACTCATGCAAGCACCTAGATTTTTAAGAGTTAAGTGGTTCAGAAAACCTTTTAATAATCAAAGAAAAAGAGCGTTCCCTGCCCTCCTGCAGGTCCTCTCTTCAGACACACATCAATTTAACTGTTCCTCTTTCACTTACTCTGTGCTCACTCTTCACCACCACGCTATGCTCGTGGCCTATGCTTCTCTTACTCCAGGCACTGGCTTTAGACATTATCTGCTGAGTGCATACAATAAACAATAAAGATTAACTTGCCTTTTTATTTTTTTAATTGAAAAAATTTTTTTTGTTGTCAGGGACCTAATGTGACACCCCCTGCAGTGGAAGCCCGGAGTCTTAACCACTGAACTGGCAGCAAAGTCCCTAACTTGCCTTTTTTCTACTTCCTAACTCTTCTCCCTGTCTTCCTCCCCAGTGTTGATAGTTAAACTATCATTCCAGCTCTTGACTACTTGCGCAACTTCTAATAAGAAACGGCATGCCCCCTTTGTTTGCTTTCAGCCAGTACCTCTTACCTGCCCCTCTTTAAGATGAACTTGTCAGCACCTCAGCCTCCCCAGCAGTCACCTCCCCCTTCCTTCTCCCACCTTCTGTCTTACACTATATTGTACAAAACATTCATATTCTGCTCCGGGACCGTAATTAAACCTTCAGGCTCTGTTTATAGGTTTAGTATAAATAACAAACCAAAACACAGGGCTTACATTGCTATGGCAACATAATTATTGTTTACTCCACAGCCGGAAGTTGCTAAGATGACTCTGTTTTATCTAATGGCCCAGGGTCACTCTCCTGGTTTCTTATAGGACAGACCTAGCAGCAGAGTTAAATAAAGTCTTCTTTTCTTTCATCCTGTCCATTGTTCAAAATCAAGCCACATTCTAGGTTGCTTTGTTTCTGGACCATGACTTTCTTATTATTTTCTGTTTTAATCTCAAGCCACTAATTGCTTTGGATTTTTTGTTGTTGTTGTTTTCCTCTTGTTAAGAAAAGGCAACTATGGGACTTCCAGGGTAGTGAAGTGAAGTGAAAGTCGCTCTGTCCTGTTGTGTCCGACTGTTTGTGACCCCATGGACTGTAGCCTGCCAGGTTCCTCTGCCCATGGAATTCTCCAGGCCAGAATACTGGAGTGAATAGCCATTCCCCTCTCCAGGGGCTCTTCCCGACCCAGGGATCGAACTGGGGTCTCCTTCACTGCAGGCTGGTTCTTTAACCAGCTGAACTTGTAGTCATCCAGTGCTTGAGAATCCACCTGCCAATTCAGGGGACGTGGGTTCAGTCCCTGGTCTAGGAAGACGCCACATGCCACAGGGCACCAAAGTCAGTGCACAGCTACTGCTGACGCGCGCGTGCCTGGAGACAGTGCTCTGCAACACCGGGAGACAAAGCAACCAGAGGCCTACAGCCACCACAGAGAGTCACCCCCACTCTCCGCAGCCAGGGAAAGCAGCAGGCTGGTTCTTTAACCAGCTGAACTTGTAGTCATCCAGTGCTTGAGAATCCACCTGCCAATTCAGGGGACGTGGGTTCAGTCCCTGGTCTAGGAAGACGCCACATGCCACAGGGCACCAAAGTCAGTGCACAGCTACTGCTGACGCGCGCGTGCCTGGAGACAGTGCTCTGCAACACCGGGAGACAAAGCAACCAGAGGCCTACAGCCACCACAGAGAGTCACCCCCACTCTCCGCAGCCAGGGAAAGCCCCTGTAGTGAGGAAGGCCCAGCACAGCCAGAAAGAAACAGATGCAACTTTAAATCAAACAGGAGCGGTTCCAGGGAGCGTGTTCCTTTTCTTTAGGGAAATGCTGGGTCCAGACAGCTATTGCTCTGCAAGCAGGTGAAGGAAAAGAGGAGAGGGGTGTGGCTGCTCTGGATGCCCACAGACTTTCAGCCAACTCTAGCAGTGCCAGCCCCCTACTCATTCCCATCCTCCATGGCCAACTCATCCTGAAGTCTCCCTGGTACTCCAAAATGCACAGGAGTTTCCAGTTTCACTCCATTCCCTTCCTGGCATCATATTCTCACTGAGGCTTCCTTCACTCAACCAACATACCTCCTTCAATTTTCCATCTGTTGTAAATCTTTGAATCTCTGACTCACTGTCTGATGCATCTCCCAGCACCTTTCCTGCTATAAGCTTCCATCCCTTTTTCCAATGGAATCTCTGGAGAGAGACAGAAACACAAATCCTCAACCCATTATTTGGAGCCAAATATCCATTATGATTCATTTACTCTGTTCTCTTCCAGATTCTTTTCTAACCACAAGTTTGCAGTTCACGTTCCACAGCATATTAATTTCACAGGAGATTAAGTTTTCTACAAAGAAGAGAAAAAAATGTAGGCAGATCACTTTGGGGAAAAATTCCCCCTTAGAAACTTATAGTTACACATTAACATAATGTGTGGGTTAGTGTTCAGAATTGCAAGCAGTGGGAACTGCCTCCAAATGATTTGAACAGGAAGACTAGGGAATGAGAGCTTACGGGCCAGCGAAAATGGGCAAGAATAAACAAAAGTGACACAAACAGGAACATAGACATAATTGTACCACTGTAGCCACCCGGCAAGGCCACACTGCGTGGCCACACCGAGCACTGGGCTGCACAGCCATCATGGGCACTGGCAAAGCTGCTGCCCAGAGCCAGGAAGGACTCTCCATAACCCCTGATTCCTGGGGCACCCGGCCCACCTCCAAACTTCCAGGCAGGTGCATCTCTGATTGGTGCCGTTGTCGAGGAAGAGAGAAATTAAGTATGTAACTGGGATCTTGAGCTTCTACAGTGGAAGATGGATTCATCAGATGAGATCTTCCCCACAGATGAAATGGAAATCCAGGAGCTGGGCAGTCAAAATGAAAAATTATCCACTTCCCATATCCAACAAGGCTCTGAGAAGACTCACAAAAAATAAATCCTGTCTGATAAGGTTTCACTTAGGCTCACCTCACCTTGCAGTACCACATCTCCTTTTCTAGATCAATTATTAACATCTCACAGAAAGTAATATGGGAGATGCTATTACATCTTATATATACTTAAGAGTATATGTTACCTCTTATATACACTTAGAGTAATATCAAAATTGGAAACATACTGTACACATAATTTTGTATTATTTAATGTGCAACAATATATAACAATAAATACTGCTGGGACCCACCACTGGAGATCCCACCCATGACGGGGTCATGTGAAAGAGAACTGTTAAGCAAGGCTTCAGAACTCAAGGGGCTCCCTAGGCTTTCTCAAGCATCTACCCCAAAACCAGAATCTGTCTGTTTTACTGTTTCATGACTTTCACCAACTCCTCTGACATTAACAGAGGGCTAACCCTGATGACCTTTCTCTGGAGAAAATCAACTTAGGGCTATAGCTAATAAGTCTCCGGCACATGAGCGGAATATTTCAAATCAAACCCCGTTAGCATTCTAGCTTGCTTGGCAGGTATACCCAGACTCTTACAGCTACGCATGTGATTATTTACAGCCTCCCAACTGTGAGAGACATGGAAAGCCTAAAACATAGAGCCTCTGAAAGAGTTAAAAGTTATTAGAGTGGTGCTAGTGCTGGCGTAGGATTTCATTATTGGGCCAATGCTTGTTGCTAAGTTCCCATATCTCTTATCCACTGTGCACCTGGGAATGCATTAGTTATCATAGTGAGAATGCAAGAAAAACACGTGTAGCCTTGAATTTAACCATAGCAGACTTTTGAGCTAACTGGTTCTTTCTTGTAACTTGTTGCACCTTTGCTCTCTGAAAAACGTAACCCTGTTTGGCATTTTCTGAGGCTGACATAGATTAGAAATATAAAGAAAAAAACATTTTGAGGGAAAATAAGTTTTCTGGTTGAGCAGCCTTTATCAAAAGAGGGTCATAAAATGTTCACAGGCCTCCAAGGCCAGAAGATACTGTACACAACATCATTTGTGGGAAAGGTATGCAGAAAAAAATCATGGTTTCGATAAGGGCAAAACTGCTGGAATGTTGGGCTGACTCTGTATGACCTTGCATCTTTCATTTCCCTCTATGTACGAGAAAAGGTATATAAGTACCTTTTGAAAATAAAGCTATGGATCTCGCTCATCAAAGCAGCTTGGTCTCCTCGTGTCAATCATTTTCCTCCTCTCACTCTCTCTTTCAGGCTAGTTCCCATCTGGAGTACAGAAGTCCGCAGTGTCTACTTATTTGCCTGAGTTTCTAAGACCTGAACGGGAAGGCGCCCTGCACCTTCACTCCCTTGGGAAACCGGGAGGGCACCTACGGCCTCACGTAGACAGTGCAAGTCTCTTGTCTTGAGACTTTATTGATTTTCTGTATAAACCAAGGAACATCAGCCTCTTTTCTTCTCTTCTCTATTTTCTTATCTACAACATTCTTATCTATCTCTCTCTCTAAATCCATCACAATCGCCGACGCCATTTCTCCTTCGGGTTTCCCTGGATCCTGTGGGGGCTGCACCCCGGCAAAATACGTTAACAGGGCATGGTTAATATACTTCCCTTGTTTCTGCTTTCTTAATGTTCTCCTTTTTCATACGTTATTGCTCTTCCTTTGATTACTACTTTTGTTACATGGATCAGGCTTTATTTCATCATAGTTTCTCTTACTTGGAAAACATGTATTTCACTCTCCATTTTTCCTGTGGATACTTTTTAAAAAAATGTTTTTAACTTTCTACAAATATTATTCTAATCTTGAAAGTCAAGAATAAAATTATATCCTTTCATTTTCCTCATATAATATAAAGAAATGTATACACTTTTGCTTTTTCCAAACCCACTTCCTGTTTAATGTTAATATGGTTTACAATTTAAACTGCAGTTGTTGCCAATAAATTATTGTGTTTACATTGTATTTTTCCTTGAAATAATTATTTTTAAGCTTACTTTTAAAGTTTAGTGGAACAGTAAATTAATAACATATTTTATTATGATATTTTGGACCTAACTATAAGTTAAATGGCATAATTGGTTTATTATTAAGAATTCTAAGCCACTTTATGGAATGAGGTTCGTGACATTGTACAGGAGACAGGGATCAAGACCGTCCCCATGGAAAAGAAATGCAGCAAGTTGAGTCCACACCTCCTTCTGAACCAGCTGGAGTCCCTTCAGCCTAGCACACAGATTACCATTATTAAAACTGCAGGGATCAAATCCCTCTCTGAGAGACAATATAGGGGGAGGNCTCTTTTCTTCTCTTCTCTATTTTCTTATCTACAACATTCTTATCTATCTCTCTATATATCAATCACAATAGCCGACGCCGTTTCTCCTTCGGGTTTCCCTGGATCCTGTGGGGGCTGGACCCCGGCAGTTGATATCTTGGGATATCCAACATGACTCCTCTTTTAATGAACTATTTCCCTGTGGCCCCACCATTACCCATGGTTCCCTTTAAAGTATACATTTCTGTTTATTTCTTCTTTGAGTATTGTGTCCTACTTTGAATCTTTAGGGACCTGTACCCTGCCACAACCATTACCTGAGTCATTAGATTCATGCACTGTATCCCAGATCAGGATCATCTTTATGTTAGTCTGAATCAAGGTGACATTTTTATCTTTATCCAGTGCCTTCAGTGACATTTCTAAGAGTTTTGAGGGTTATAGAAGGGAGTTAAATTAGTAATTATGCCAATAGTGGAACACATACTTACATTATTTGCATACATAAAAATAAAAATTTTATAAATATGTAAACATGCTATATATTACATAATGCATATTGTATACACATAATGGTATTTGTTATAGGTAATACCATCCAGTATACATAATAATGGCACATGTGTATATCATTTGAATTTATGAATGATTGTAAGAGAACATTATAAGCAATTATTCAACAACGTGTTAGGAAATCTAGGTAAAATGGAGAAATTTCTAGAGACATGGTATACCAAAAAGTGACTTAATAGATTAGAAGATCAGAATAATCCAGTAACAGGTAAGTACATTGAGTCAGTATCCAAACTTCTCCAAAATTAAAAGACCAGGACAGCTGGCTTCTACAGTGAATTTTCCCAGCCATGCATAAAAGAATTAACACTAATTCTTTGTAAACTCTTCCACAGACTAGAAGAGAAAGAGAACTACTTAAATAATTCTATGAGACCATCATTACCAAAGAACAAAACAAGATAATATATCACCAAAATCTCAGTAGAAAGCCAATATCTGTTATGAACATAGATACACACATAGTCAACAAAATACAAGGAAAATTTTTATTCAAGGAAACTCAAGATTTGTATATTGAAAACTATAAAAGACTTTAGAAAGAAATTAGAAACTCTGAATAAGTCATAAGACATCCTGTATTTATGGATTGGAACCATCATATATCTCAAAAGTCCCTGAAATAATCTATAGATTCAATACAATCTGTACCAAAATTCTGACATCATTTAATTAATTTTTTGTTGGAAATGGAAAGTTCATCCTATAATATATGAAGGATTACAAGTGGCCTGGAAAAACAAAGCAATCTTAAAAATGAAAAACAAATTTAGAGGAGTTATAATTTCTGATTTCAAAACTTACTGCCAACCCACAGTATTCAAAACTGTGAAATTGCCATTTGAATACGGACCAAAATTGTGGAGCCAGTAATAAATTCATTCATCTATGGTCAGTTGATCTTCAAGAAGCAGTAACAAGACCCTTCAATGGCCAAAGAAAAATCTGTCCAACAATGATGCTGAGACATCTGGCTTTTCTTAAGCAAATGAGGGAGTTCAGTGACCTACTTCACACAATAAATGTTTAAAAAATTAACTCAAAGTACGTTGAAGATCTACACTTAAAAATTAAAACTAGAACACAGGGGTTTTTGTCTTCATGACCTTGGATTAGGAAATGGATTATTAGATATGAAAAAATATGCAGAACACCAAAAGTCCCAATAGATTACATGACCTTCATCAAAATGGAAACATCTATTCATTAAAGTGAAAAGATCATAAAAAAGTGAAAAGGCAATCTACAGAACATATTTGTTAAGACATATCTGATAGGATCTACTATTAGAATATACAAAGATCTCCTACAGCTTAAAAACCAAATGCCCGTGGCAGATTCATGTCAATGTATGCCAAAACCAATAGAGTACTGTAAAGTAAAATAAAGTAAAATGGAAGCTCTAAAAAAAAAAAAATTAAAAAAAAAAAGAAAAGAAAGAAAAGATAGTTGAGTAGATATTCCTCCAATAAAAATAGACAAATTCAGTAATGACATGAAAATGTGTTTTGACATCTTTGGTTACAGGGAAATGTAGATGAAACCATGAGATAGCACCTGACACACATTAGAATGGCTACAAGGAAAAGAAAGCAAAATGGAAGTAACAAGTGTTGTTGAGGATGAGGAAATTGAAACCCTTGTGCATTTCTGTTGAAAATATAAAATGGAGAAATAGACACTTTGGAAAACTAGTTTTGTGTTTCCTCAAAAAGCTGAAAATAGAACTACCACATCACTAAATAATTTTAAACACTATTATGTGCCCCAAAGAACTTTATTCAACAGTTATTCAAACCAAAACTTATACTACAGGGATTTTTTTTTTTTTTTAACGGAAATGAAGTGGTAAGACTCATCATCTGAGTGAGGCCAGCTTTGTGTGAGGGCTGGGTGGCCAAACTAGGGAGAAGGTGGTGATGGATGAAGACTGGATGGTGCTTCTCTCTTCTTAGCCCTGAGCATCCAACTAGGGAGTCAAACTTGTGGGCTCCTTCTGCACAAGGCTCAAGTGGTCTGGGTTAATATGGGGCCTTTGTTGAATTCCTAAGTAGAGAGTTGGGCTAGTGTATTGAAGCCCAGTGATACTCTCTCTTTCCCTCTTCTCCAGATGGGAGCCACTTTGAGTATGTGTGGTGTGGTTCAGGTTCATGTCAACCTACCCATTCTGACATAACATCCTCCCACATCATTTGAGTTTCCCATAGGCCTGTGAATTGAAATTATTGGTCAGGGGCATGGTGGATCCTTGCAAGGAGAAATAAACAAAGGCTGAGTGGCCAGGGAACTGGGCCAGGGGCCAGATGTGGTTGCTGTCCAGGGACAGGGCTGGCTGGGGAACATGGGACCACCTTGAACATTCCCCTTCCGACATTTCTAGACAGAGTTCTTGGGTCCATCATCCCAGCAGAGCCTGAAAGGACCCCTGACTTGCCAAAACCTGTATAGGATCCAGTGCAGGATGGTCTCATTTTGGCAATTAATGATGAAGAACACAGATAGCGCCCTAGGAGTCATTGCACTGGAGGTCAACTCCTGAAATGTCTTTAACACCATCCCTCTGTTTGTTTTAAGAAAATAAGAGGCCAAGGGTCAAGGGGGCGTCCCAAAATTGCAGAAATGATACTCTGTGAGAGGTTCTGACCCTTGGGGTTTGGAGAGAGGGGGGATACCAGTAGATGCTGAGAAGACACCTCTCTGGCTTGGAGTAAGTGGCCAAATCTCGTGAAAGAGGAAATGAAAGAATGGATTCCTTCTTACCAGAACATCTGTTAGTACACTCATTCTCAAACACTTCTTGAGAAAGAGATCTGTTTCCTCTGCATTGATGGTAGCTCTTGTTTAAGTTCTGGCAGTCTATATAAATTCCACAGGACAGTTTCCATGACGGTCCACTCTTGTTGATGTCTGGAACACAGCAGAATGAAAGGTTACCCCACAAAGGTGTGAATTCCATTGCGAATTCACATGACTCTGGCCTCTATCCTTATCCTGACACAAGGACTAAACTGACTCAGCTCCTCAGTAGCTCTCTTATAGAGTTGGGCTGAGCTAGAACCAGCTGTTCCAGAAAGCTGGCTTACTATTCTGCTCCTCTCTGCTCTCTGACTGTATCTGAGTGTACCTCAATTCAGACACCTATATGGGGGCTGGAAGGAAGTCTGCATCCCCAGTGTAGGCCTTTCAGGGTAGACAGAGGCAATGATTCTGTTCCAGACCATTCTCTTGGTACTGTTTGCATCATCAGGGATGTGCATGTGAGCTCCAGTCAGTCCTAAGTGTGAGTGACAGTGACATTGAAGGCTTTCCACGATGCTGAGGAAATGGAGGGAAGTTATGGCTGGGGGATTATTCAGAGTAATAGCAATCATTTGCACTGAGGTTAGATCTAGCTGGTCAGGCTCCTACACATTGCTCTTCTCCATCTCCCCTTTAGCTATAGAATCCCTAGAATACCCTGCAATCCTCATCAGGCACTTCCCCAGCTCTCAATGTTAAGACTTCTCAAGATGCTCGAGGAAGTCTCTGGGGGGAGTCTTGCTCTCTCCACTTCTGGAGAAATTTCATTTTATCAGAGCCTGCTATGCATGGGAAATGAGGAAGCAGCAGGACGCTGCTCATAGCTGAGTCATTGCGAGTATTTTCTGGCATCTTACCTCTTCCTGTTCCTAAACATAAGAAAAAAAGGTGCCCATGACCCAGGTCTCCTTGGAATAGATCAGGAAACCATACAGCAAGTGTTAGACACCAATGCTAACAACAACAAAAACTTAGTAAAAATGCAGGAATAGGATGTTTGGCCCTTGTATATGTTTGAGCTTCTTGTAGTCAGGAGACTAAAGACTATTAGAGCCTGGAAGGACTCACAGGGTCATGATCAGTCAGGAAAGACAATTGGTCTTCCCCAGGTCAGAATTTCTTATCCAGACTCTTGATGTCCCTTCTAAGGCCCCAGGTCCAGGTTGTGGGTAGTATTAACATAAGTATATGAATGGAAGGGGGAGGTATGCACAACTGAGGAATGTTCAGCTCCCATCTGAGCACTAAGACTTCCTCCTCTCAGATGATGGCAATAGCTGGAGACCCATATTAAAGGGTGAGGGATAGGAAGAAGTGAGTGGGGGCATGTGGGAATGAGTGCTGGAAGGGGAAGACATGAGGATGGGCGATTTCTCAATCTGACAAGTGTAGTCCAAGAAGGAGCTGGAATCTAGTTACAGCAGCAGCCAGATTTCCTTTCCATGTTCAAGAGTGTGCATATCTCTGTAAGACACAGACACATACTTTATCTAAGTGCACAAAGGAATCTTTAGGATACCTCCAGGGTCATGTAAGGGCTATGCAGTAACCATAACATCTTTTTTTTTTCTTTTATAAAATTTAAGTTCTCCTCAATTTTATTTAATTTTATTTTTTCTTTATTTTTTATTTTATTATTATTTTTAATTTTAATTTTTACTTTATTTTACTTTACAGTACTGTATTGGTTTTGGCATACATTGACATGAATCCACCATGGGTGTACACGAACTCCAAAACATAAACCCCTCTCCCAACACCCACCCTACATCATCTCTCCAGATCATCCCCATGCACCAGCCCCAAGCATCCTGCATCCTGCATTGAACATAGACTGACGATTTGTTTCTTACATGATAGTATACATATTTCAATGCTATTCTCCCAAACCATCCCACCCTATCCCTCTCCCTCTCCCTCAGAATCCAAAAGTCCGCTCTACACATCTGTGTCTCTTTTGCTGTCTTGCACGCAGGGTCTTCATTACCATCTTTCTAAATTCCATATATATGTGCTAGTATACTGTACTGGTGTTTTTCTTTTTGGCTTACTTCACTCTGTATAATTGGTTCCAGTTTCATCCATCTCATTAGAACTGATTCAAATGTATTCTTTTTAATGGCTGAGTAATACTCCATTGTGTATATGTACCACAGCTTTCTTATCCATTCATCCGCTGATGGACATCTAGGTTGTTTCCATGTCCTGGCTATTATAAACAGTGCTGCGATGAACATTGGGGTACATGTGTCTCTTTGTATTCCGATTTCCTCAGTGTGTATGCCCAGCAGTAGGATTGCTAGGTCATAAGGCAGTTCTATTTGCAGTTTTTTAAGGAATCTTCACACTGTTCTCCATAGTGGCTGTACTCATTTGCATTCCCACCAACAGTGTAAGAGGGTTTCCTTTTCTCCACACCTTCTCCAGCATTTATTGCTTGCAGACTTTTGGATCGCAGCCATTCTGACTGGTGTGAAGTGGTATCTCATTGTGGTCTTGATTGCATTTCTCTGATAATGAGTGACATTGAGCATCTTTTCATGTGTTTGTTAGCCATCCGTATGTCTTCTTTGGAGAAATGTCTAGTTCTTTGGCCCATTTTTTGATTGGGTCGTTTATTTTTCTGGAATTGAGCTGCATAAGTTGCTTGTATGTTTTTGAGATTAGTTGTTTGTCAGTTGCTTCATTTGCTATTATTTTCTCCCATTCAGAAGGCTGTCTTTTCACCTTGCTTATAGTTTCCTTTGTTGTGCAGAAGCTTTTAATTTTAATTAGATCCCATTTGTTTATATTTGCTTTTATTTCCAGTATTCTGGGAGGC
>SJYX01012996.1:283144-312231 GCA_006410675.1 Oreotragus oreotragus | reverse complement strand
TAAAGTCACCCATTCCAGTCCATTTTAGTTTGCTGATTCCTAGAATGTCGATGTTCACTCTTGCCATCTCCTGTTTGACCACTTCCAATTTGCCTTGATTCATGGACCTAAATTTCCAGGTTCCTATGCAATATTGCTCTTTACAGTATTGGACCTTGCTTCCATTACCAGTCACATCCACAGCTGGGTATTCTTTTTGCTTTGGCTCCATCCCTTTATTCTTTCTGGAGTTATTTCTCCACTGATCTCCAGTAGCATATTGGGCACCTACAGACCTGGGGAGTTCCTCTTTCAGTATCCTATCATTTTGTCTTTTCATACTGTTCATGGGGTTCTTAAGGCAAGAATACTGAAGTGGTTTGCCATTCCCTTTTCCAGTGGACCACATTTCTGTCAGGGCCTTACAGGCCATCAAAAAAGACTGTCCATTTGATTTTACCAAATATGAGAGAATAATATTAACCTTTTAAATAAGAAAGGATTTTGGGTAAAATATACAGAAGATGTTTAAAACTGCATTTATTAAACATATTTGTAGCTAGATAAATGAGTGCATTTTTGACACCAACACCCACAAATGCCTTTCAAGTCCTAATAGAGTACAGGCATGACTGTGACCTCTTTTTACAGAGAAAATCTTCAGGCATTTATAAGCCAGCAGGAAGCCTCTCAACCCCTATTTCACAGGAGAGTGTGTGGTTGTGCTGTGTGCTGCCAGTATCCTCCGAGTTATAGGTGTTCTCATCTTGCTCCCCTATGGCACTCAGAGACTGCAACCTTTTCATATCCTTGTCCCCAGATGGCTCAAACTGCTTCTCCTCTCTCTTCTCATAGTTTTAGTCATTGGGATCACATCTATTTTATGTTGGTCATTTTACATCTTTAGAACCCTAAGGCAGCAGCAAGAATATTGGGTCACCATTGAGGTTAATAATAATAATAGGAAGAAGGAAAAACAAAACAAAAACTTTGTTTGGTAACAGATGTCTCTATGAGGCGGCTCAACTCTAACCAGCTTCCTCTGCTAAACCCATATTTCATAAGTCTGGAGGGATGGCTTCTCATTCATTCTTTAATCTAATTCATTGTGCTGGCCAGCAAGTGGATAATATAATGCTTTCATCTCTATCCTGGGATTTGAGGGAGGTATTAATCAGTATATTTATTCTTTAATCCTGGAACATCTGTGTAACAAAGATGTTAATTGGCATCTACTGAAAAACTTGCTATTCCAATAATACATTTACCAAGGTAATCAAGTTATATTGCTAATGCTTAAGTCATGTTAAAAAAAAACAGCAGTGAATAGTCAAAGAGATATGTAGAATATGTAATTCAATGACTATAACACTGATTTCATATGTTAATTTTTTAGCAATAATTTATAGTCATTTGTAAAATATTTCACAGTAAAATTTAAGAAATCAGTACTCCAAACAGAGATAGTGACAGAAGGAATTCAGATTTTCACTCAGACCCACAGGGGCTTGAACCTTAGTTTTGCCACCTGCTAGGCACAAAGATTTTGACTATGTCTCTTCTCATTTTCTCATCTTCTCACTGGTCTCCTTATGTATTACAAAATGAAGATATTGTCAATACCTCATTTTGGTATTGCTCAAATAATTAATATTGAACTAACATTTAGTAAGTTGGAATCATTTGCACATTTATCACACAATAATACTAGGATATTGGTTTTATGAAGCCCATTTTTAAAAAAAGGAAACTGATATTAGATGACGGACCCAAAAGAACTGGCATTGAATTCAAGTCTAGATGGCTCCAGATTTCATAAAGTTTCCAGTGCAAAGCGCTGATGTGCATATGTAACAGCCCTTCTGAGATACCTGGAAGTTTCTCCTACCTTCCCCATGGCTGGAAATCCATCTCAAGCAAATGGGGATAACTGGTTATAAGCCCAGAAATGTTTATTTCCAAATGCCATCCTCTTGAGAGGATATCACTCAGACCCATTAGATAGGTTTTTAAAATCACAGAAGGTCTAAGAAATTGCAAGGTCCTTAGCATATCTTTTTCTGATGTCACATTTGTAACCATTTCCCTTTTTAATGTCTGTCATGGGCTTTAAACTCACACCCATATAATCTCTAGTATGGATTAATAATACCCATCTACTGTCAGTGTTCTCCCTTCAAGAACCTCATTATCACTGCTGTCAGGGTGACTTCCGTAACACAGAGCTGGTGTATCCCTTCTTGTAAAGCTTGACTCATCTCACAATGATTCCAAAACCTAAACACCAAGACCTGGTATTCTTTACTCTGACCCTTCCCTTACCCAGGCTTCCTCCTTCCTCACCTGCCTGTGTTACAGCCTCCCGTTTCCCACTCCACTCACCAAACTTGTTCAACTGATGTAGATGTGCCTTCCCAAGACATCTAAATCTTACCTGGGCTAATGGCTTGTCTTGAACTTTGTATATTCTGCCTTCTACACTTTCCCTACATAGAAGAATGAATGGTACTTTATAATTTAACATCATTAAAGTTATTAATGACATACATGTTTTTAATTTTATTTTACTCTTTTTTTTTCTTTATTTTACTTTATAGTACTCTATTGGTTTTGGCATACATTGACATGACTCTGCCACAGGTGTACACGAACTCCCAAACATGAACCCCCCTCCCACCTCCCACCCCACATCATTCCTTCGGATCATCCCCATACACCAACCCCAAGCATCCTGCATCCTGCATCAAACATAGACTGGCAATTCGTTTCTTATATGATAGTATAAATATTTCAATGCTATTCTCCCAAATCATCCCACCCTCTCCCTCTCCCTCTCCCTCAGAGTCCAAAAGTCTGCTCTNCTCTTTTTTTTCTTTATTTTACTTTATAGTACTCTATTGGTTTTGGCATACATTGACATGACTCTGCCACAGGTGTACACGAACTCCCAAACATGAACCCCCCTCCCACCTCCCACCCCACATCATTCCTTCGGATCATCCCCATACACCAACCCCAAGCATCCTGCATCCTGCATCAAACATAGACTGGCAATTCGTTTCTTATATGATAGTATAAATATTTCAATGCTATTCTCCCAAATCATCCCACCCTCTCCCTCTCCCTCTCCCTCAGAGTCCAAAAGTCTGCTCTACACATCTGTGTCTCTTCTGCTGTCTCGCATACAGGGTCCTGATTACCATCTTTCTAAATTCCATATATATGTCTTAGTATACTGTATTGGTGTAGTTCCCTTCTGAAGAACTCTCACCAATTCTCCATATATCTATCACAGTGGTCAGCACCTGAATCTACACATAAAACATGTATGTGCACACACACACACACACACACACACAAACATACACACAATAGTAGCCTCTGAATGACTGAATCCATGAGTGTAAGCTCTTTGAGAGCAAGGGGTTCCTGTTGCAAAGTGCCTAGCACAAGGTCTGAATTTTGATACCTAGGATCCATTTAGCCTTGCAACTACTTCACCTTATTCCTTTGAGGTGAAAGCGGGAATTCACCCTCAGTTCACTCCAGTGCCTTTATGTGGAGTTCCCTCAATCCCATGCCATGTTGCATAGCTACAGTGATTATGTAATTGGTTCAGGAATGAGCAGTCACTTAGCTAATGCCAGTGATTCTTAGAGGGAATAAAATACGCTCATGCCTTACCAGGGGATGTAATGGTAATTCTCTTGTAACTACTAGGGAAGGTCATCTTCTTGAGTGGATTCAACAACAGAGAACCACAGCTGAAACACCTGGGAGAGACATCCTATCCTGCTTCTATGATTTGTGCCCAGTTAGATCCAAGCTTGAACCTAGCCAGCTCTCCCTCCAGTGCTTAATTTACTTGAAAACATAGAGTTCTTCTCTCTGATTAAACCAGTTTGAGACTAGTTTTCTGTCACTTGCCACCAATGAGTCATGTATTGAGTAGGTATCAGTTAATTTCTTGAAGAGATTCTTCAGGCAGTAAACAAAGCTGCCATTGATGGCCTGTGGAAGAGCTCTTAACAAGGAGCCTTTGATACTGGAGAGAAGGTCTGAATATTAATTCCAGTTCTCTAGTGAGGCAGTGAAGCTTCGTCTGACCTTCAGTAAAAGCTAAACAAACAAGACTATCAACTCCTCATGAGTTCTTGTCAAAAATCCTTAAACTCACAACGCTGCTCAGCATTTACAGTGTAGAACTACTTATTGATGATATAGTTAGAATACTGGGAGAGGAACACAAGTTTAGAGGGTCAGCTTACTTAAATAGTAGGGAGATGGTTGATGAGGACTTATGTGGACCTATGACAATGAGATATCATTTTCTCCCTGGTTTTCTGTTTTAAGTCAGTTGGGCTCTATGATTCAAAACCTTTTAAATCTTGCCTATACTATTGTATTTCAGCCACAGCATTCCCATCTGTATAATGAGACTAGTAATTATTATATGTAAACATTTATCCTAGTTCAATGAGTCTCAAACATTTTTTGGACCACAGCCCATGGTAAAAAAGTACATTGGTCATCTCAACCCAAGACACACCCACTCACACTTACACCTGAAACGGAAGTTTCAGAAGACAATCCTTATTCTTACAATGCAAGATATCTTCTCATATATATATATATATATATATATATTTTTTTTTTAGCATGGCCATGATCTACTAAACTAGTTTCATGCCCATCAATGGGTTTTGATCTGCAGATTGAAAAGCATTACTATAAATCAATAGGTGGTACAAAATGCATTTCAGGTAAATACCCTTTACATCTAAGTAGAGCTTTGGCCCTAAATCCCTGGAGAGTCTCTCACCTTAAAGAACAAGATAGTACCACACTGACTTTTAGTTCTTTTATAGCCCCAGATTTGTACCTGGAATCAGTGGAAGCGGCTTTCCACATCCTCTATCCCCTGGACACAGCTCGATTTTCACTCTGCTTTCCTTTCTTCCTACCTATTTTGCTATGTGGGAGGACTCATCTGAAGTGAAACTACAGGGGAATGAGTGGTTGAGGTTCTCACACAGTCTGTGTATCCTGCTGGGAGTTCAGAAATATTTTAGGATGCTCCAAGATTGTATTTCAGTAGGTTTGTCAGCGGAGAAGGCAATGGCATCCCACTCCAGTACTCTTGCCTGGAAACTTCCATGGATGGAGGAGCCTGGTAGGCTGCAGTCCATGGGGTCGCTGAGTCAGACACGACTGAGCGACTTCACTTTCACTTTTCACTTTCATGCACTGGAGAAGGAAATGGCAACCCACTCCAGTGTTCTTGCCTGGAGAATCCCAGAGATGGCGGAGCCCAATGGGCTGCCATCTGTGGGGCCGCACAGAGTCGGACACGACTGAAGCGACTTAGCAGCAGCAGCAGCAGGTTTGTCAGGGGTTCTGGAGTCTGAGTACTTAACAAGTACGGGGTGGGAGCAGTAGAGGGGAGTTTGATGAGGGGATGGGCATATAATGCCTGGTTAAACCTTGCCACTCACAGAATATGAGGTTGCCCTAAACTCCACTGGAATATTGAGGTGGGGAATCGTGATGTTCCTGCCCAGCAGCAAAACTGTGAAAATTTCCTGAAATATGTATACTATCATGTAAGAAACGAATCGCCAGGCTATGTTTGATGCAGGATGTAGGATGCTTGGGGCTGGTGTATTGGGATGATCCAGAGGGATGATGTGGGGTGGGAGGTGGGAGGGGGGTTCATGTTTGGGAGTTCGTGTACACCCGTGGCAGATTCGTGTCAATGTATGCCAAAACCAATAGAGTACTGTAAAGTAAAATAAAGTAAAATGGAAGCTCTAAAAAACAAAACAAAACAAAACAAACCTGAGAGTTGAGGGTGGGGAGGGAGAAGCAACAAGTTACTTCTGTTTTCAGCATAATCTGAAAGCAGATTATGGGAGACCACACATGAGCAGTTTCCTCTGTTCCCCTGGAGTCCAGCTGGCTTACTTCATTAAGCCAAACAGGTGGCTGTCTTTATTAATGATAAAGGGATTTAGGGATGTGAAGAGGCGGCTGGGATGGGGGCAGTAAAAGCAGTAAAGCAATCTCCAATTTTGTTATTTTAAATGTGGGTGTTCCATATGTTGGATCACAGTGGGTGGCAGCTTCCCTTTACCCGGTGGCGAGGCAGGGGAATGGACTATGTTCCAGTCTCCACAAGAGCGTGAGAGGCTTGCTGCGCCTTCATTATTTCTCTGAACTCCTGCAACTCTATTCAAGAGAGGGCCTGTGGAGCATTTGTCAGAGTCACGTTTGGAGAAATCACTAGAAGAGTCAGAATTGTAACTCAGTCACTGGAAAACAGCAGAGAGGCTTTGGCTTCCAGTCCTTCATTCTCGGACATAAACAGTCACTTAAACACCATTGACTGTGTGATGTCCTTTGGACTGGATGGCTTACATATCCTTTCTGACTCTAAAGTGTCCAGAAACCTGTGAGTTACTGGGATATAAATGTAATTTAGTTCAAAGCCTTAAGTAAGAGGCTGAGGAACAAGAGAAATAAGTTGGAAATGAAATTTTACCAATGAGTCCCAAGGGTTCAGGTTTCTGTGATAAGCTTGGGAAAAAGCGAGAGTTTGAAGGATGAGGGGAAACGGGAGGCAGGGTGAGGGGTGGCAAGAAAACTCAACTTCGAGCCGGGGCTGATAGAGACGAAAAAGAAATTCTCTAAACTCTTAGCTGCCTAACCTCAAGCAAGTCATTAAACATCTCCAAGTCAGTTTCATTATTTATAAATGTGGAATAACACAACTGTAAGGTGAAAAGTGTGTATGTTCCTTCAGCCGACTATCCATTTGTGTATTCACTCACTGAGCAAAATTAAGTACTATGGCTGGTTTCTGAACCATTGTTTGATCCACTGGATCCCAATGTGCCTGAAGATAGACCCTAGACTTCCAGTTTTGTTAGCCAATATATTCCCCTTCTGGCTTAGCTTAGTTGGAGCTTGTTGAGCTAAGCAGAATATCTGATAAATCACTGACTGTCTATAGCAAAGTTTTCCTTTCCCAGTGATTTCTTTGTAATGTTCCCTCATATATACTTCTTGTTCTGGATCTGTGCATGTCCTATGGTATCCTTTATAATAGAAATCTATCATTTAGCATTCTTAGCCTTGTACCTTTCTTCCCCTCTTGCTCCTTCTTTCCTTCTTCTAAGAACCCCACTTTTGATAAACCATTCTGCCATTATGCCAAGCGGCCCTGGTGAAGCTGTCAATCACAGCATTCAATTAATCTCTTTGCATGGAGCGAGGAAAATGACCCAGGCTGTCCAACCAGAGTATTTATTCTTCTTGGCCACAGTAATTCGTCCAAGGAAGACACCCGACACAAACCTAGCCTTCTCTAAGATGGACTCTCTTTTCTTTTGGATATTGAGTAATAAAGTTTTAGGCTTGAGTATGCTATGATTTTCCTGATTACACAGAGGAATTAGAACTCAGGAACAAAGCTTTTAGAGCCCTTAAACTGTCATTTGGGCCACTGAATCCCACTGTGCCTAAAGATAGACCATAGACTTCTAATTCTGTTAACTAATATATTCTCTCTCTGGCTTAGCATAGTTGGAATTCCATTTCTCTCACTTGCCCTGAACACTTCTTCAAAGTCTGCCTCAATTTATATTTTCTCAGCTTACCTCCTTTGATCTGCTTTGCCAGATGTCACCAGCAGAGTACATTTTCTTTCCCTTCTATTGAGATTTTCTTATTACTGATTGGTTTTATGATTAACTGCATGTGTTTCAATGCCTTTCTCATGTCCAGTATTAGAAAACCTGTTTTCAAAGGAAGTCATCTCAAGTATTTATCATCAATACTGTTGTAATTAAAAATAATGTAACATCAAGTAATTAATATTAGTTAACTAGTTAATATTAATGGTTTGATATTAATTAATATTAACTAATAGAAACTACTATGTGCCAGGACTTGTGCTAATGATTTATATATGCTATCTTATTTATTAAAATATTGCTTTTAGCTGAGTTTTATTATTCCCTTTTTCAGATTAAATGAAAAACAGATTCAAGGAAGGGATGTGATTCACCCAAGTTCTTTCAGCAAGTGAACAGGAAGCAGGGTTAGAATCTAGATTTCTCTTACCCAATGAATTGTGTACATAATCATGTTTGTGAATGTGTGTCTCTGTGTGTGTGTAACTTTTTGCCAACATCACAGTGATCTATATTCCACAATGTTTTCCTTCCTTTCTCAGTTTGGAGACCCTGGGAATATGCCTAACAAAATTAAATTTGTGAGTGAATTGATTGATGACACGAAGCTGATAACCAGAGAAGGCAAAGTTACATGCAGAGGGCATCATATGGGCCACTGATGGTAAAACATAGAGTCAAGCATAGTTGGGATCATGATCTTTCTGTTCTCACAGCTTAGAGCTTAGCAAAACCCCTCAAGGCTACGAATTTCTGACAGACAAGCCCATTTAGAGAGGAACAAGCCATGATGGATGAGCAATCCCAGGAAATACAGTATGAAGGATAGAAACATTGCTATGCATGATTTTTTAATAACTACAAAAAAATTCCATGTATGGGATTTCTGTATGTGAAAATTGATTGCACTGCCAGTGTTGCTTATCTCTTTAACCAAGCAAACTCATCTTCCCTGGTGCTGTTACATCAGTAACAAATGGGCTCCTCAGACAGATCTGCTTGCAGGTTAGAACTGAGATTGAATAGATAATAACCTTTGGGGTAGCGACACCTGCCATGACAAATAATAAAGGAATTCATGACCTGCAAAGGGTAGGGTGATCCTGTTCCTGTTCCAAAAATATATTTCACCTGGTTCCCCAAGCAGGTTCATTAGCTACATCCAGGAAGCTGCAAAATAACAAGTATTCAGTACATAGAGAGAAGGGACTCAAAAAGAATGCTCTCAAATGTAGATGAGCCTGTAGTTACGAAAACATGTAGGTCAACAAGAGGCTTGCTGCTAAGTGTCTTTTAAAATCAAGATACAAGCACTGGGCCTTTGTCTGGGGGCATGGCTATCTTCACATGGGGAATTAAGCTGGATTTTTCAGTGACCTTATATACTGTGGCAGCTTTTCTAAATATCACAGTGGATGGAGATCACTTTGATGAGGTTTGGTAAGTGGACTCTCTTTTGGATGATCATTTTTCTCCCTTAGAAAAATAATTAGGTGTCAACAGTGAGCTGAGTCTATCAAAATTGTGTAAACATAATTAAACTGAATGAGGGAGGTGGTAAACAGAAGAGATTCTACAGAAAGTTGATAGCGTGGAGTGGAAAGAAGTTCACCTTGGGAGCTGAGTTCGGTATTTAAGTTCTGGGTTTAGCATCACTGATTATGGAACCCAGATCATGTTACTCAACTGGTCTGGAATTCAGCTGCTCATTTTTTAATAGTAGGAGGTTATGCCAGCTAGTGCCTTAGAGTTTCTGAAAAAATGGTGATTATGATCTTATAAGTTGGGGGAGTCTCTGAAGTGGGAGAGAAGTAAAATCACTATGATGATGCAGTGATAGACTGAGTTTTATTTTTATTACCAACTAGGCTAGAGGCCTTCTCAGTGAATATAAAAATGTACTAAGGCAATAGCAGATATTATACCTATACAGGAAATATTAGATGCATCTCCAAAACTGGAAGATAGTTTTTCCACTGAATTCCCACTTTGGGATCTGCAAGCAACCCAAAAGCTCTGTCTCAAGCCAGTTATTAAAACATTACTGATTAGAGCAGGAGGTACATGAGCAAAGTCTATCCCATCAGTGTATGTATCAGCACGTTGTTGTTGTTTCTTTGCTTTTTTTCCCCCTAATGGTCCTGAGATAGACTAGATAATGATGAGCTTAGACGACTGTTGTGGCTACCCAAGATGTTGGCTCCTACTTTCTACTACATTCACCCAGACAAGACAGCTCTTGGATCACTAACTGAATTATTCCTGTTCCACTGATAAGTTCTGCCTTCTGCTTCTGTTTGGCTAGAACATAGGCTCTTCACCTATTTCCTGGCAGCTCCCTGGTCTCAGTCTGGACACCTGTTCTTGGACAACTCAGTGTGAACCTTAACTTTTCCCACTTGACTTTGAGAGTGGTCTGGGTGTCTGTGATGTTCTCATGATGAGCTCTTTCTTCCAAGCTGTGCGTCTGTCCTATGTTTCCTTCACTTTCCCATATCAGAAGCTGGACGGTGAATGTCTCAGTGGCTCTATCCAGATTCCACTCTTGGGGAGGAGTGGGTCTGTTTCCCAAGCCCTGACCTCTAGATTTCACATCTTTTCTCCTGAGACCATCAACCATCTTGCTAAGTAATAGGAAGCTCAAGTTTGAATTTCCTTGATTGTGCATAGGGATATATAGTGATTATTTTAATAAATGAGTTACAAACTCTATGGAAAAAATAAAGCAGCCTCTTCACACAACTACTTGAATCTCTAAATTCCTCTCCAATGTATATAGGATGAGTTTTTAAAAGCCTGATGTCCATGTGCATATATACAAGAATAAACGTATTTAAATTGTTAAATTTAACATCTTGTTAAATTGGCACATTCTGGACCCAGAGGATTTCTCCTTTGCTAGCTAAAACATGTT
The DNA here is from genome assembly GCA_006410675.1 of Oreotragus oreotragus. NCBI lineage: Eukaryota > Metazoa > Chordata > Mammalia > Artiodactyla > Bovidae > Oreotragus > Oreotragus oreotragus. The sequence goes on along the minus strand of SJYX01012996.1, from coordinate 301,644 downwards.
CATATTTTCATCTATGTGAGGACTCTGGTATACACACTCTCAAAACAAAGATACACAGTGCACAGTAAAATAGATTTAACACTTCCATTATTTTTAAGATAGTTATTAAAAGACTATATTTTAAAAGTACTTTCATATTTAAAAGAAGAAATAAGCACCTTTTGGGTCTTTATGTTAAATGGCTTGAAAAGTGTTCTGTAATCGGTATTATTTAATGGAAAAGTCACAAGTGCTCAAGCTTTAGCTTTTATTTTTATCCATGTCCATATTGTTGAACTTGAAAAAAAAAATCCTGGAAGATGCAGACCTCAGAGTAACTTAATATTCCCTTTTTATACCCTTATTTCAGAACAGTGAGAACTCACAACAAAATGGCCTTATTCATTATACATAGAGTAGTGTGGATGGGAGGAGGAAAAATGAAATACAGCAAAACAACTGTGAAATTTGTGATTTACTTACTCAATTTTCTTTCAATATAGTTTTAAAAATTAGTTTTAGTTACAAAAAGAAACTAAGAAAGAAATACATGTACAGGTCATTCCCTTCTATTTTCTGTTTTTTAATGATTCTAATCCTGTCCTAAGAAGTTTTCAATTTTGTGTGTCCTTCTAATCTATTCATATGCCACATATATACTCATATATGTAAAGCGTTGTTTTACATGTGCACTAAAACTTTTGTTTCTGTTTTATTTGACAGTATTCTGTGACATGTATTATAATAGTTGTGTTCTTATGGAAGATAATATATATTAAATTGTATCTATTTATATTCAAATATATACAAAAGTAAATATCTGTATATTATATATTAATACACACATAATTCCTGTGAAATACGAGACACTACAGAAGTAAAAGAAGCTAGGTTGACCCTATATAGAATGTACCACAATTTCATTTCCTGGTTTATTATATTCAAAAGAAAGTAAATACCAGAATCTATATATCCAGCGCACTAATGATGGCCATTCAAGTTGTTTCCAAACAATGTTACAAATGATGCTGCCTTTGGCACACACACAGATGATTTATCAGGTTATTTTGCTTGTAAGACACTGAAGTTCTGTCAAATTATTTCTTGTAATAGGTAAAGCAGTTAACTTCAGTACATATGTGTCAAGGAAAATGTTTAAGAGCTGAAAAATAAGGTCCTGGAAAGTATAGGGACTCCACCCTAGCACAATTAATTCTGGAGTGAAAACTATTCTTGGGACCTTGGGAGCTGAAATGTGGAGACCTTCCGCCTGGACTCTTTTTCAGCTGAATCCCTTCTCCTCCCAGTGGCATCCTTGCTCCCATGCTTCTCTCCCCACACAACACAGCTGCTGTTTACCCTCTGGCCTCAATGGTCCAGACCTTGGATTTTCGGGGCCAGCTCTTTGTAAAAGCTACATGATTCCTGCATTTCTTATACTAGAATTTCTAAGGCAGAAGTTGATTGTCCTGGCACACGTGTGTGAATGCATGTGTTTACACGTGTGTGTTTATCTTCAGGACATGCCGTGTGCCTCTGGCCCATACTCGCTGTTAGGTGTCCACCGGAAGGAAAGGAACGACAGTTCTAAGAATGTGACCTATACAAGACTGTCTCTAATTTAGGGAAGCAGTGAGGAGGGGCATCTCCTCAGTGAAAGTTAGAAGCTAGACCTGGTCTGCTGCTTCTTTCCCAGGGCCTAGGGCAAAGCTTCGCTCAGTGTGGCTCCCTGATGACTATCTGTTCATCCAGACTCCAGAGGATTGAAGGGTAGAGTATGCCAGCTGAAGACGGCTCTCTTCTGTATAAGGGTTATTTTGAGGAACTGCAGACACAGGAGAACTCTGAAAAACATGGTAGAAGTTATCCTTTCATAAGGAAAGTTAATGTTAGAAACAGGACCTGTGCCAGGAAGAGAGCTATTTGCAGAGATCACTTTTTAACCTGGGAGACTTATCTTCAAGTAGGGAAATCTTTGTTTACAAGTGTCACCCAGAGTTGCCTATTTGAAGCCCAAGTTCCTTATCCTTTTTCTAAGCTTGAGATGTAAATAAACCATCATATGGCTGCCTTCTGACGCTCATATATTTGTGAGGCTCCAATAAGTACATATGTATGTAATTAAAATTGCCTTTTTCTCCTTTTACTCTTTTTATTACAGAGGAGTCTCAGCCAAGAACTTAGAAGGGAATTGAGAAAATGATTTTTTCCTCCCCTGCAGGGTCATTACATCACACTCCCCCATGTACATGGCATGAACAGAGGTACTAGGCTACAATCCAGAGACCAGATCCAGCTGTTGTATGTATTCTGGACTTTACACTGTAATGTGTAAAATGAATTCAATAACACACACATTACACAATATGAAGATTAAATGAGATAATGTATGAAATATTTGTGCAGACTTTAAAGCACTATTTTGCCAATGTGTGAGGTTAGCTCTAAGAATACTGGAGTAAATCAGTAACCAGAACTTGTTTACTATTCCAGGTACCGTGGTTATAGAAGGCTTCACCAAACACGGTCATCTGGCCATTATTCTTTTTAGCAAGGTGCTAAGTTTAAGGAGGTGAACAGAAGAGGCTGTTTCTATCTGTCAACCCTGATACTTTGGAAGATCCAGTGTGATAACTGACTAAGCATAAGTGGCTTCATCATCATGATAACAAATGCCAAGAGAGAGAAAGAAAGGATGACATGAAAGTTGTCTGTCTCAGGTACGCCATACCATGGCATTTTACTGAGACTTCCCTGGCTCAAATGGCCTCGTCTCTGCTTGCCAAAATCTGGCCCTTCCTTCAAGACTTAGATTTAAACCTAACGTATTGGATACCTGTCTCCTGAGAAACCTGTATGTGGGCCAAGAAGCAACAGTGAGAACAAGACATGGAAAAACGGTTGGGTTCAGAATTGGGAAAGGAGTAAGACAAAGCTGTATATTGTCACCCTGCTTATTTAACTTATATGCAAAGTACATCATGCAAAATGCCACACTGGATGAATCACAGGCTGGAATCAAGGCTGTTGGGAGAAATATCAACAATCTCAGGTATGCAGATGATACCACTCTAATGGCAGAAAACCAAGAGAAATTTAAGGCCCTCTTAATGAAGGTGAAAGAGAAGAGTGAAAAATCTGGCTTAAAACTCAACATTCCAAAAACTAAGATCATGGCATGAGGTCCCATCACTTCATGGCAAACAGAAAGGGAAACAGTGGAAGAAGTGACATTTTGTTTTCTTGGGCTCCAAAATCACTGTAGATGGTGAATGAGGCCGTGAAATTAAATGATGCTTACTCCTTGGAAGGAAATCTGTGACAAACCTAGAGAGTATATTAAAAGCAGAGCTTTAACTATACAGACCTTTAGCTATGATTTTTCCTGTAGTCATGTTTAAATGTGAGAGCTAGTCCCTAAAGAAGGCTGAATGCCAAAGAATTGATGCTTTTGAATTGCGGTGTTGGAGAAGAGTTTTGAGAGTCCCTTGGATAGTATGGAGATTATACCAGTCAATCCTAAAGGAAATCAACCATGAACATTCACTGGATGGACTGATGCTGAAGCTGAAGCTCTAATACTTTGGCCACCTGCTGTGAAGATTTGATTCATTGGATAAGACTCTACAGCTAGAAAAAACTGAAGGTAAAAGAAGAGGGTGGCAGAAGAGAGCATCACCTACTCAATGGACATGAATATGAACAAATTCTGGGTGATAATGAAGGACAGGGGAAGCTGGTGTGCTACAGTTCATGGGGTTGCAAACAGTTGGATAGAACTTGGCTACTGAAGAACAATAACATTGCATACCTGTATTGGGAGAAGAATGAGGTTTGAAAAGCTTCCTGTCTGTGTATAACAGCCTTTGTGGGTTGATGTTCCCTTGAAAAATCTTAATACCTATATGAAACCTATTAACATTAGAATTATATCATACAATTTAAGGAATTTTTGTTTATTAAACAATTTAATGTTTGTCAAAGTTTTACTTGTATGCATTAGATATCCTCAGAACTACCAGGATATGTGGGACAGAGTTATACATAAACAAACAGTCTTGGAAAATTCATTTAATCTTACCCCCAGTCATTATTTCATTATTTCCTCAACAATTTCATGAGAATTGTTGTTGTTCAGTCACCCAGTCATGTCTGACTCTTTGCGGCCCCATGCACTGCAGCATGCCAAGCCTCCCTGTCCCTCACCATCTCTTGGAGTTTGCCCAAGTTCATGTTCATTGCATCAGTGATGCCATCCAACCTTCTCATCCTCTGATGCCCTCTTCTCCTTTGGCCCTCAATCTATTCCATGAGAATACAGGATTAATAATTCCTTTGGGAAAGTATGGAAATAAAGCTTCAAAAAGGCTAAATAACTTACTCAAGGTCATAGAGCTAACAATAACTGGTTACCTGTACACAAAGCCAGGTGTCTTCCCTCCTCTTTGCCCCCGACTTCTCCTTAGGTTGAATCCTATGCCTTGATTAATGAGCCCTGCATTAGGGTGAGCTGTGATCCTGCAAGCATCAGCTGCTAGGTAACACCTGAGCTTTTAGAAACCCTTTCTTTTTACTAAATAGTGCCATTTATTACCTTGCAGTAGAGGGGAACAGGAGAAAACTGTTTCAATGGCATTCTGAAAGTAATACAGGGCAATGTATACAACATCTGGCTAAGCCTCATTTCCAGGCAAAATTAGGTCATTCATGTCATAAAAGTGAAAAACTAGAAATAACCTAAATGTCCACTGATAGGGGATTGATTGTATAATTCAGATTATATTCATGACATGAATTATTGTATAAATAATTAAACTGATGGTGTAGACATATATTAACTGGCTTGGAAAATTGTAGGTGATATTAATTACATTCAAAAAGAAGTTTCCAAAGTATCTTATAGCATATAAGCTCATATGTATGATAAAAATGTATATATGCATTATGAAGTTGATAGTGGTAAAAGTGGATGTGGTTTTTTGTTTACATAATTAACATTTTTTTAAATAAAACTTTTCTACAGCCTTAAAAACAAAGGAAGATCTAGTTGAGCTTGAACTTAGCACGTAATCTTTCTCTTAGGCATAATAGATGCACAAAGGACAATTCCAATTAAGTTCTCACGACACTTGTAACAGAAGGGGCTTGCATGCTTGCTTGTCAAACTCCTACATGATAACACTATTTTTTAAAACCAATGTTAATACAATTCGTGATGGTCACCAAATTAAATTTATGAAAATCTTATATGATTGTCTCCATTCTCCCACCCAGTCTGGTTTAGAGTCTTATGTTTCTATTTCCACACAAGTCCTTTTCACTATTCTTTTTATACCTCTCTCTATATGACTTTATCTAGGAGTAATCATGTATGATTTCCTTCTGTTTTTGACACCGAGCTTAAGGTCTCAGTGTGTAGTAAGACCCCAATAAGTGCTGTGACAAATAATTGTAATCTAGTTGGTGCCTGGGACAGAAATGAACAAGATGCCTCAAAAAATGCTATCTTGAAATTAGCTTTGTGTTTCAGGTCAGTGAACAAAGTGTTGGATAAAGGATAACAAAGAAGAAGAAAAAAAGAATATGGTGCAGGCTGTTATAGGTGCTACTTCAACAGTTTTCAGATGGGAGAATTTCTACCTAAAGGTGAGGGGTAGGTACACTCCCCACCCCTAAAAGTCCCATCTGCAGAGAAAGATGCTTTAGTTCAATCATTTTATTTATCTCTTACTTCATTCAATCTACAAGTATTGAGCACTTTGCTTTAGGATCAAGACAGTTGGGTCAAAAGCAAGAAATTTTTATAATGTATATGTATATCAAATTATGTTGTATACTTTATATATCTTACAGTTTTGTCAATTACATGTAAATAAAGCTGAGGGAAAAGTGGGGATGAGGATAGACTGGGAAGGGGCAAGAGCTTTCTGGGGTTCATCCTATATTCTCTCTATATCTTAAAATGGGTTTGATTACATGAGTGTATACATTTGTCAGAGATCATGGAATGGATACACTTAATATTTATGTATTTCAATATATAAAAATTTTATCCCAGGTATAAAGAACTATAAACAAACATTGAACTTTAGTTAATATTATGCTAAAGTATTTGGGAGGAATTGTACTGAGGTCTAAAAGTTAATATGAAGTACATCAAAAAATAAGATAGGTTGATGAAATGATAGATAGATATTGCTAAAACTACTACAGCAAAATGATTATGGAGTCTAAGTGATGGTTACATGTGTATTCACTGTGAAATGTTTTCAATGTTTTGGCATGATTGACACTTTTCATAGTAAAATACAGAGAAATGGAAATATCATTATTTCTCTCTTCTACACAAAACCCTCCAAAGACTTCCCAGCATACTTAGCATAAAATCCAGCATAAAACTGATAAAAACTTTGGATTATAAGACTGTTTACAATATGGTGACTGGCTGACTACCTTACTGATTTCATCTGCTCATGCTCTGGCCCTCTCTTTTATCCAATGACACTGGGTTCCTTACTGCTCCTAGATCTTCCCTAGTTTGCTCTGGTTTCAGAGCTCATAGTATTATTTATACATAGCATGGGCTTATCACAGGTTTTTACATAGCTACTTGTCCCTCTCCACCCATTTATTCTTATCTGTTCAACAGCTCTTCCTCCAAAAGGCCTTTCCTGACCACCTTGTCACTCTCTCTACCCATCACTCTTAAGCTGTTTCTTTCATTCATAGCACTTAGCACCACATGATATAATTTTAAATACATTTATATTTCATTTGTTTTCCTTCCTCCATTGTTGTACAAACTGTTTGAGGGAGGGTTAAGATATCATTTTGTCCATCATTCTATCACCTATTTCTAGAATAGTGTGTTTGGCCAATGCTCATTTTTGTTTGTTTTATTTATTTATTTTAATTTTTTTTTAATTTTAATTTTTTTATTTTAGTTTTTTAATTTTACTTTATTTTACTTTACAATACTGTATTGGTTCTGCCATACATCAACATGAATCCGCCACAGGTATACACGTGTTTTAATATATTATTTACTTGGCTATGTCGGGTCTTAGTTGCACATGAGATCTTTGTTGCATTGTGTGGGATCATTTTTTTTTTTTTTTTTNTTACTTTACAATACTGTATTGGTTCTGCCATACATCAACATGAATCCGCCACAGGTATACACGTGTTTTAATATATTATTTACTTGGCTATGTCGGGTCTTAGTTGCACATGAGATCTTTGTTGCATTGTGTGGGATTTTTTTTTTTTTTTTTTTTCCTGCAGGAACTTTTTTAGCTGTGGCACACAGGGTCTTTAGTTGCTGCATGTGAACTCTTTCATTTGCAGCCTGTGGGGCCTAGTTCTCTGACCAGGGATAGAATCCAGGCCCCCAGCATTGGGAGCTCAGAGTCTTAGTGACCAGCCACCGGAGAAGTCTCTGGCCAACACTCTTTTGTTGGGTAAATCAATTAATGGGAGTTTTCCATAGTGCTATTTTGGGAAATTTCTAAAATTTAAAAATTTCATAATTTCCTATTTTAAATTTTTTCAGTGAGCTCTTTAGGATAGTTTTATATTTACAGAAAAACTGCGAAGTATATTTCCCATATACTCCACAATCAGTATCCCTTTTTATTAATATCTTACATTGTACATATGCTAAAATGAACTAACCAACATTGATATGTTATTATTAACTAAAGCTCGTGCTTAGATTTCCTTAGTTTTCATCTCCTGTCCTTTTGCTGTTCCAGGATCCTGTCCAGGATACCATATAACCTTCAGTCATCATGTTTCCTTAGGCTCTTCTTGAGTATGACTGTTTGTCAGACTTTCTTTGTTTTTGCTGATCTTGACAGTTTTGAGGCATACTAGTTAGGGATTTTGCAGAACGGCTTCAACTCGGAGTTGCCCACAGTGTGAATTTACAGGACAGTTGATTAGCTTGGAAAATTCTGTCCCTGAGGAACTCTGACTCTGTACCCAGTGATTTCCGACCTTTGTACTACTTTTAGAGCATGGACATTTTACAGGTCTTGTCTTGCTTGGTGTCCTGTAAATCTTGTGACAAATATTTCTGTGTCCATCTTGCATATGAGGAAACACAGATTCCATAATGGTAACTGTGTGAGATCACGTAGAATACATGGTGAAGAAGAACTTGAACCTTAGCTTCCTGATTGCAGATCCAGCTCTCTCTCTCTGCCACCCACATTTGCCTGCTGACACCATCACAACCTGTACTTTGCAGAAAACTGCTCAAACCTGAAACTACTTTGAGGTACATAATATCAGCATCTCTTTTCTCTGTTGTTTTCAATCAAAACAGTACCACTGAATCTACCTACCAAACCAGCTTAGTGAGAAAAATGAGTGCTCTGGGACAACATTTAAATGTAAACTGATACGTATTATCAAAATTTCATGTTCTGGGTTGGTCAGTAGATGGAATGTATTTAAGATGTATTTGCAAAGAACCAATAACCTTCATGCTGATAATACCTGTACCTGTATTGCACCCTCTCTGTATAGGGGCTCTTTGTCCAGACTGAATATTGAGTACTTCCTCCATCACCTGAGTGGTGAGAGGAACATTGACATACCTTTCAGTGAATGAATTACACATATTTCCCATTCCTGGAGTACTCTTTAAAGCTCCAAATCAATGTTACCAGCTGCAAAAACCCTGCTTTCCTTATGCATATAGACTCTAAGTTGATCTGTTTTGCTCCTTATAAAATGCCTCATTCTGCAATTTAAGGGTGATTTATTATTCTGAGTTCAGAAAAAAAAGAGACTTTTCATCCTCCAGGAAGCTTTCCTTCACTCTGCCATATGGTCCCATCACCCTAGACCTTGGCTGTCATGTCATTTATAAGAATCGATTGCCTGTCTTTAAGTCTTAAGGGTGGAGCTGTGTCTATCTTGTGCATCACTGCATCTGTGGGGCAAAGTCCCTCCATTGTTCATGTCCTATTTTAAATGAAATATGTTCATATAAACTGTGGCTTTATACAACAACACCATGTTGTTTGTATACAGTTGAAATGTTTTATAATTTAAAAGTACTTAAAATAACTTAAAAATATTTTAGCACAAAGCACCAGACATCACACCTTTGGTGACAAATAAGTAATTTTGAGTCAATGAGTAATTATTACACTGAGGACAGTACAAGAGTTTCAGGCCTAGATGTAGGCAAAGCAACTTTCAAAGCCATCCTACAATATGAACAACTTCCTGCAAGCATTGGATAGTCTGGAGACCTTTATTCAATACTAGCCTTTACTAGAGAAGAAAGACTATCATGTTCTCTGTCTCAGTAATAGGTACCCTTTGCAGATGACACCACCCTTATGGCAGAAAGTGAGGAGGAACTAAAAAGCCTCTTGATGAAAGTGAAGGTGGAGAGTGAAAAAGTTGGCTTAAAGCTCAACATTCACAAAATGAAGATCATGGCATCCAGTCCCATCACCCCATGGGAAATAAATGGAGAAACACTGGAAACAGTGTCGGACTTTATTTTTTGGGGCTCCAAAATCACTTCAGATGGTGATTGCAGCCATGAAATTAAAAGACGCTTACTCCTTGGAAGAAAAGTTATGACCAACCTAGATAGTATATTCAAAAGCAGAGACATTACTTTGCTGACTAAGGTCCGTCTAGTCAAGCTATGATTTTTCCAGTGGTCATGTATGGATGTGAGAGTTGGACTGTGAAGAAGGCTGAGCGCCGAAGAACTGATGCTTCTGAACTGTGGTGTTGGAGAAGACTCTTGAGAGTCCCTTGGACTACAAGGAGATCCAACCAATCCATTCTGAAGGAGATCAGCCCTGGGATTTCTTTGGAAGGAATGATGCTAAAGCTGAAACTCCAGTACTTTGGCCACCTCATGAGAAGAGTTGACTCATTGGAAAAGACTCTGATGCTGGGAGGGATTGGGGGCAGGAGGAGAAGGGGATGACAGAGGATGAGATGGCTGGATGGCATCACGGACTCAATGGACGTGAGTCTGAGTGACCTCCAGGAGTTGGTGATGGAGAAGGAGGCCTGGTGTGCTGCAGTTCATGTGGTTGCAAAGAGTCGGACACGACTGAGTGACTGAACTGAACTGAACTGAACTGAGTAGTGGTTGTCTGTTTCAGAATAGGGAATATTGCTGATTTAACGTGTGTATAACATGTACCCTCATGAAGAGCCTGGTTGGAGGCTATGAATCAAGGGTTTTGAATCCTTAAGTCTTCTTTCCAACAGAACAGCTCTGCTGGATTCACTTCTATGGTGGGACCCAGGAGAGCCACGCAAAATCGGCCTAATGTGGGTATTTGCAGAGGAGCCATGATTGATATAAATTGGGTCTTGGCTTTGAATGATAAATAGGTTAATCCTGTAACTCATGTGGCCTTTTGGTTAAAAGTCACATGTTTCTTTTTCTTTTTTTGAAATGACATGTAGTTGGGAAGAAGTCCACTCACTCAGGGCATCATCTCTTAGTTTTCGGGTGGGGGCCAAAAGGGACCTATGATATTGAGGAGTGCAAACAGACTCAAAGAGGCCATATTTGCAAAATTGTTTTCCACATACAATACATTGTTCATACTTTTTCTGAACTGGTACTTTTCTCCTCTCTAAATCTAGAACTTCCATGAGAATCTACCTCTTTTAAAATTCTCCTGAGATTGATTTCACTATGATATTCTTGTCCTCTCACTGTTTTCCTATAGCATCTGTACCAGCTGGGATACTATCTTGTGCAGTATTTGTCAAATTTCAATTCCATTTTCTTCCCATTTTATATGGTTTATTGTTTTCTCTATTTAACTCTTTCTTCCATCTGGATCCTAAGCACATTAGAATTTTACTATCCTTGTATGCAATAAATTATACATTAATAGGATGGTTATGGCTTGTGAGAAGAAGTTATTTGTGATTTGCACTTAGAGAGATTTTAATCAAGTTTACCATTCTCAAAAAGTCTGTTTTGCATATAAATAAGAACCCCTAAAATTGATCTGTTTTGCTCAATTATAAAATGCTTCATTTAGAAGCCTAAGGGTAATTTATTATACTGAANTAAATTATACATTAATAGGATGGTTATGGCTTGTGAGAAGAAGTTATTTGTGATTTGCACTTAGAGAGATTTTAATCAAGTTTACCATTCTCAAAAAGTCTGTTTTGCATATAAATAAGAACCCCTAAAATTGATCTGTTTTGCTCAATTATAAAATGCTTCATTTAGAAGCCTAAGGGTAATTTATTATACTGAATCGGATGGAAAGGAAGATGTATTGCATTATGCTTAATGTTATCAAATGGCTGCTATATTTAATGACAATGTGTGTTTATCATAATTATTATAAGTTATCTAGGTTAATAAAATCAGAAGACCTATGTGCAATTTTCAAATGTTAAATTTATTATTTACAAACTGCCTCGGATACCAGCTGTCCCCCATGGATGTGCAGTCATCTCATGAGTTTGATTTCTGCTGAGGTTGCTGGAGAACTTTGTGTTTGTCAGACAAAGTAGACTGTAAAATGAGGTCTGAGAAACTTCTACAGTTAAGCACACAGATGATAAAAATATAGAAGAGGAAGTAAATAACACATACCAGTTTTCAGGTATTTGATAACTTTTACCGATGCACTTATTCCATTATTGAAGAGGCCATTTCTAGACATGGCAGATTCAACAGGAACAAAAGCAAAATCCCTGCTCTCTCATGGGGATTTTCTGTTTCTTATGTGATAAAAAGAGAGTGTATGCGGGGGGTCGGTGGGGGGCAGTGTGTATACAGGAATGAGGGACAGGGGTGGTAAAACGTCAGATATCTTATTTTGTCTCCAAAAGTATTTGTGATGTCTGTATCTTTATCCAAATTTGAAAATGAGGAAACTGAGGCTCAGAGGGGTAAAGAACTCAAGGTCCTACTGATGGAGGAGTCCTGTTTTAATCTCATCTGTCTGATTCCAAAGTTGAACTTTCCCCACATGGGCTATGCTATGGTCTAAATGTTTGTGTCACCCTGAAATCATATTCAACCCTGAATATTCACTGGGGGGACTGATGCTGAAGCTGAAGCTCCAATATGTGGGCCACTTGATGCAAAGAGCTGACTCATTGGTAAAGACCCTGATGCTGGGAAAGATTAAGGGCAAGAGGAAAACCGGGTGACAGAGGGTGAGATGGTTAGAAAGCATCACTGACTTAGTGGACATGAACTTGAACAAACTCTGGGAGATCCTGGATGACAGGGAATCATGATAAGTCCATGAGGTCACAAAGAATTGGACATGACTTAGCAACTGAACAACACCACTAAAATCAGTATGTTGAAATTCTAATGCCCTAAGTGATGGTGTTAGGAGGTGTGACATTTAGGATGTATTTAGGGTCAAGAGGGCAGAGACCTCATGAATGAGATTAATGCTCTTATAAAAGAAACCCCAGAGAACTCTCTTCACTGATGAGAAGTTTGCCATTCAGAGGAGGATACTCACCAGTCCAGGTGGTTCCCTGACCTCAGATATCCAGCCTCCATAACTAGAGGTGTACATTTCTATTGTTTATAAGCCACCCAGTTGGTGGGATTTTGTTATACAGACCAAATGGGCAAAGACAAGCTACTGATGACTTTAAAGAAGAAGGGCAGGTGGAGAAAAGACTTTAGGGCTTAGAATCTGAAACCAGTGTTTTGGTTCTTAGATTCTCAGTTTTGTGATGCTGGCTGGATAAGTCAAAGTCTTCTCCTCATTCAAAAGAAAAGACAACAATCTCTTCTACTTCATGAGTTTCTACTTCATGTTGTGAGGGTGAAAGTTGACAGCTTTATTGCAATATCAGAATTAAATTTCATGTACCACCATTTAAATTCAATGCCCCTGGGAAAAAAAGATCATTAAAAGTATCATCCAAAAAAATGGGAAAACAGCAGTCCATTTTTGCAATATCAAAGTCACAATTACAAGACCAACGCAGGCTCATCATGTTTTTTTCCTATACCTTTGCCTTAATAGTCATCAATTTACAGAAAAGGGGAACTTTGTTCACTCTTGGATACTTAGAACTCCCTTTAGAGACATTATCTTCCAAGTTGGCAAGCTCCCCAACTCCCTAGAAACAGTGTTTGCCTGTGCTGAGTGTTTGGCAGCTGACATTTTGACAAATGAAGGTATTAAACCATTGCATTAAATTTCAGTAAGTGTTCTACCTGCTATTTTTTCCCCAAATGTAAATATATACTCTAAAATAGAAGGGAAGAAAAGTCACCCTAGTAGCTTCAATTTACGTAAATGCTCTCTTTGCCAAAAGTACTTGGTTATTTGCCATAGAAAATATATCTGGTTTTAAACTGGGAGGAAAATTCTATGACATGTTGCTTGGGACCTTAGTATTAAGATGATTGCTCTGGAAAGGTGACCAGGCTTGGAATACAGGAAGGCAATGGCTTGCTCAACTTGTATCTGGTTTATAGAACTTGTCTGGGAAAACTGTACAGAGTTGAAAAAAGGGGGAAGCTAAATGAGGCATGACCAAGACAGGGACTTGGGACCTCTGTAGGTTTCCTTCAAGTCCCTTGTCCAGCACTTTCCATCAGAAGATGAGATGGTTGGAAGGCAGCACCGACTCAATGGTCATGAGTTTGAGCAGACTCTGGGAGTCAGTGAAAGACAGGGAAGCCTGACATGCTGCAGTCCATGGGGTCACAAAGAATCAGAGAGGATTTAGTGACTGAACAACAAGGGTGGGGCCCAGCAAGCTGTTATAACAAGCCTTCATTCAAGCAATGTCGCCCTCTTTCAGTTATTGGGGATCATTAATCCTTTTCTTCACCCTTAACTTCCACTGGAGGTACTATCATCTCAAACAAATGTACAGGTTCCCAGCCCAGCTCAGAGTAAGTAAATCATGTCTGAGCGATACAGCCTAAGTGCTGGTGTTTTTTTTAAGAAATTTCCCCAAGTGATGCTAATGTCAGCAAAAAGAATGTGAACAGAAGACCAGGCAATGTGGACACTATGCCATGAGTGAGCCACAGTTGAATATGAGACTTGTAAGAATTTGGTCAGAGGCCATGCCTCTGCTAATCTCAGTCTTTAGATCCAGAGGCAGTCACCTGCCAGTCTAGCTCAGCCAGTCAGATTTCCTTTGTAGGTGCTGACCACCTCAGCTCCCATTTGGCAGTGGAGTCTCCTTAAGGCCCTGTTTTGGAGAGAAATCGTGACTACTACTATTCCTATAGGTATACTGCTTTCTTCTAACCTGAGTTTTGGGCTCTAGTTTCTTTGGATTGTCTGAGCTAGTCTAGTATCCTTTCAATGAGTCTGTATATCTTCTTGTGTAAACTTTTTTTTTTCTTTTTTAAGCTTGCAGCCCAGAGAACTTGCATTAACACAGTCTGCCATTCCTTGATGATGTGAGCTTGGGCAAGTCCTCTTGAATCTTTAGGCCTCAGTTCCCTGTAAAGAATCTGCCTGCAATGAGGGAGACCAGGTTTCAATCCCTGGGTCTCAAAGGTCCCCTGGAAAAGGGAATGGGTATCCACTCCAGTATTCTTGCCTGGTGGATTATGGACAGAGAAGCCTGGCAAGCTATAGTCCACGAAGTTGCAGAGTCAGACACGAATGAGCAACTAACACTTTCATTTTTCACTTTCCGTCAACGGTAAAATGAAGCTAGTGATCCAGATCCACATTTTAAGCCACTTATAAAAGAATGCTTTTTCTTGAAAAAATAATAAGTTGCAGGAAACTTGAAAAAATAAAATGAATGAAGGGAGTGAATGGTTTTCCCCATTCAAATTTTTTCCTCTCTGATAAAACTTGCTTCATTAGGAGGAAGTCTCAGCAAACCTCTGAGAAGGGCTGTTTCCTTGCAGCACAGATGATCTTAAAGTGCTATCTTTCTATAGTTTTGTGCCCAGAAACAACTGGAGTTTTCTGTTTTAGAGCCATATATTGCTAAATGTAAAAGGCCTTGTAATGATACTTAATGGAACACACAAAGTGGTAAATGTCATACAAATTCAGATGTAAAAACTGCTTCTACAGAAGGCCTTTGAAAAGAAAATTGACTAGATCTTTTTTTTTTTTTAAGTTATAAAAATGCTATCTAAAAATAGGGATCCTATTATTCTGGACTGTTTGGTCACCTGTTGAGGGTTGTCTCTGAAGTCTTTTAGGACACAAGAGTTAAAACCCATGAAAAGGTCAAAACAGCTCTCAATTTCCAAATTAAATTGCTTGGAAACACACTTCAGTAGGAAGTTGGGTTTTGGGAGGCCTGCTGTGAAAGTTAGCAAATGAAATGTAAAACGTGTGAAGTTTTCAGTTTTAGAAAAAAGTACTGATTTTAAAAGATTATGGCATTTTTGCTTTACCAAATTAACCTCTTTTGGTGAACTTAAATATCTCTTTTGCATTTTCTGCGACTTACGTGAAAAATCTTCAAAATGCCATTCCATTAAAATCTGCCCCCGCTGCTGAAAAGTTAGAGGTCACGTTTCAGGTTATTTCTACCTGCGTCTCTGTGTGAAATTTCTGTATGCTATTCTAGGCATAGGCTTCACGACATAAAGGAATACATATAAACACAACAATGCTTTTGGTGACAGTGCTACATGTGAAAGCATCTGCTGTGCAGTCTTAGCATTTTAGCTCACTGAAACCCCACATTTCTTCCCCGTCAACCTATCCCTCACCCACTGCAACCTCATCTTCCCCAGTTCTCTCTAGTAGAAGTGCTCTTGGAGAAGATTTGAAATGATCTAACTGTCTGCCCCATTGGACACAATGCTTTTTCCCTTACAACTGACTTCTCTGCTGTATGCTAATGCACACATCGACGCTGGTCATTTTCTGCTTCTTAAGACTGTCTACCATCCTTGCCATTGTTCTCTGCATCTTCTGACTCCTCTTTGCCTTCTGTGAATGTAACTCTCTGTCTCATTATTGTATTCTCTTTCCTCGGCCCTTCCTGTAAATGTTGATATTTCCTGGCATTTTATTTGTGGACCACCACTTTAAACCTGTTCTTGCTCCCTGGGCAAGTCTACTGAATGCCAAAACTCGTCCCTCCTGCTTTCCCATATACATCATATTGCTGGACATCACCTAGATGGGCATGCATGCTTGCGTGCATGCCTGCTAAGTCACTTCAGTTGTCTCTTTGTGACCCTGTGGATTGTAGACCACCAGGCTCCCCTGTCCGTGGGGTTCTCCAGGCAAGAATCCTGGAGTAGGTTCCATACCTTCCTCCAGGGGATCTTCCTGACCAGGGATCGAACCTGAGTCTCTTACATCTCCTGCATAGGCAGGTTGGTTCTTTACCACTAGCGCCACCTGGGAAGCATAAGCATCTCAAAATCAGCAAGGGAAGGTGCCGTTCATTAACAGAGTGGTCGCTGGCACAGAATGTGGCCATAAATCCCCACTCAGCACAAATTATAGATATGACTTGGCAAATTTCTTGATGTTCCTGGATCTTAGTTTCTGTGTTTCTATAAAGTCTTGAGAGTTAAATGGAACAGCATATGAAAAAATAATTTAGCAAGTATATGGCACATGCTAAGCCTTAAATAAAAATTAGCTATAATAACCCATATTTATATTGAAATTGATAGTTCCCCTGGTGGCTCAGAGGTTAAAGCATCTGCCTCCAGTGTGGAAGACCCGGGTTCGATCCCTGGGTTGGGAAGATCCCCTGGAGAAGGAAATGGCAATCCACTCCAGTATTTTTGCCTGGAGAATCCCATGGACGGAGAAGCCTAGTAGGTTACAGTCCACGGGGTTGCAAAGAGTTGGACACGACTGAGCGACTTCACCTTCACCTTCATATTTAAATTGATAATTCTTCTATACTACAAATTTCTTTCTCATGTTTGCTCACCTCTAAAACAATCAATCATCCAATTCTATGAATTTTAAATATAAATGTTTTCAAATCTGTTCTCTTTCTGTGCCACCATTAACATTGCCCTGGTTCATATCTTTTTATGGTTTCATCTGACTGTCTATCTATCCATGTGTCTATCATGTCTATTTCTGAAAATGTAGCTTATCCTTAGAAAACAGGGGGTTAAGGGTAAAGAGAGATAGAGATGGAATGAAGAAAAAGGGAGGAGGAGAAGAGGGGTAATACTTACTTTGAAAAATCTAGGACGTGTTCTTAAAACAGTTTTATGATACAGGTTAAATGTGATGAAAAAGAGAAAAATCTATTAGTAAGCACCCCTGGACGTGGTGACGACACTTAAGAAGGTTGGCAAGCCAGTGCTACTTGAAAAGACCAAAGAACTATACTGATGTGGCTATTAAAATAACCTTTCTTTTCTGTGTGGCTGTTTAACAAAAATGCAGGGTTTTTATATACATCCTAAAGGTCGCTTTATTGAGAAACTTAAAAGCAAGTTAATGACAGTATTCTTATGGATTAGGTGGGAGACTACACTAGCTGTGTATTTGAAAAGAAAAACTGCATAGTAAACCCAGTCACACACTGGAGTGATTTTACAGGTCAGATTTGGAATTCTAAGCAATCTAATGCTGGCAGTACTCAAGGTTACACTATCTTGTAAAGTCTAATGAACACAAGGAAACATTCAAACAAATGATATCTTTAATATTTTAATCATTTTAAGCCTACTTTCTTGTACTTTTCCTGACACATAAATTAGAAATAGATACCATTTTTTAAAGATTAAGAAAGTATAAAATAATACTTGAAAAATAAGATTAAAAATAAAATATACTAATTTTTGTAGAGGATATTGTTTTCTAAAATAAAAATTGGAGACTATATTCACATTTTGCAGCAGCTTCTGCATATTCTCTATTTCATATAATCAACCAAATTAGAGTTATGAAAGACATTCCTAGATTTCTAATTTTGTATCTTTACCTGAGTTGTATTAGTGTAAAATTTTTTGGGTGACTTTCAGTATTGTAACCAAGTTGCTACATAGGAATATCGTTAATTGTACTTTAAAAAAAGTAAAATGTCTTGCAACATTTATCACAATCTTTTAGTTACCACAGATAGAACACATGATCAGTCCCTTTATGGCTATTAGTAATGCAAAGTGCAGCTTCCAAATTGTGAACTGTATACAACAAATTGAGATTAAATGCGGAACCTAATATGTGGAACTCAACAATAATTTATGATTTGTAAGTTATTTTTGTTACTTTGGAATTTAAATAAAAATAAGTTTTCTGTCATGCTCTCTCCTGTTTGCTCTTCCCTAGTCTCAGAGTACTCTTTTCCCACGGCATAGAACTAAAATAGTTTTGCTAATTTTCAACCAAATCATCCATTTGTCTACAAAAAAGACACATTAAATTAGACTTTATTCTTAAGTCTAAATTATAAATTATAAATTCTTTATAATTTAATGTAGTGTTGCTTTCCATTTGAAGAAAAGAAGAATTAAATAGGGTGGGTATTGTTAGACTGTGTGTTTTATATTCCTTGTTGAAGAATGAAAAGGACAAAGCAGAAAGTTTAAATAAAATATAAAT
>SJYX01012996.1:242415-275761 GCA_006410675.1 Oreotragus oreotragus | reverse complement strand
ATGGCATCACGGACTCGATGGACGTGAGTCTGAGTGAACTCCGGGAGATGGTGATGGATAGGGAGGCCTGACGTGCTGCGATTCATGGGGTCGCAAAGAGTCGGACACGACTGAGCGACTGAACTGAACTGAACTGAACTGAATGTAGCTGGATCAACCTTGGGTCCCTCTAAACTCTAAATCTGTGTTCTTATCATGTACATTTGCTACAGGGCGGATAATGTTCAGGATATCATGGCCCCAAAATTTGTTTTGTGCGATTTTATTTTATTTTATATCAATGCAAGAGCTTTCTGTTTTTTTTTTTTTTTTTTGCTGTTTTACTGAAGAATCAGACCAAGAACACCAGTTCTCAATAAAATAAACTCTTACTGAAAGGAGAAATCATATCCTAAATGAAAACTATTCATCAAAGATGTCTGCAATTGCTGAAAAATGAAGAGAAGTGTCAGGAAGTTGTTACCTGTGTTGCACAAACACAAAAATAAACTTATGTTTGAACAAGTTGTGACTGGATGTTAATAAGTGGCTAATTGACAAAGCTGTAAAAGTACTACATCTTACAATTCAGTACTTTGCAAACTTTTTTTTCCTTTTAAATTAAATGATATCTTTGGTTTTACTACAGGCAGATGGTATGACCTCTTTATCATAAAAATTGTTATGAAGCATCCATCCTTCCTCAGACAAGAAATATGTAAAAAAACAAACAAAAAACCACCTCTTTTCTTTCTTAAAGAGCAGGATCAAGCCAGAAGTACTAGTTGAATTTGTGAAGATAATTCTCTGGCAGTGATTTATTTAGTAGTGTCAAGGATAACATGGTTTTTATGGCCACAAGAAGACTGTAATCTAACTTTGCAGAAATTCTTATTTCACTGGCTCTGTTTTCACTTTTAATCTTAAGCATTTTCATTTAATTTTGCTTAGAAAAATTCAATGGACTGCTTTATTGACAGTTCCATCCTCAGATTGGTCTTCTGCATTAAATTTCCTCGTGCCAACGTTATGTTTTAAGTCATGTTATCATTACTTTCAACAATCAATTAAGGAGTTATTTCTGCAGACTATTATTAGTTGGAATTGCTGGGTATAATTTATTCCACACAGTAAGAACTATCCCTTTTAACAATAGACATTGAAAACTTAATTAGAATGGCATGGCTGGTTCCATGATGAATTTCAGCAAGGAATGTTTTCAAGTATCTAGATCTTTAAAAAAGAAGACATAGCTCTTTCTCTCTCTCTCTCTCTCTCTCTCTCTCTCTCTCTCTTTTTTTTTTTGCTCTCATCTATATGCCACATGGTCAACCAGACTCCAGATTATGAACTGATTTCCATAAAGCCTATAGCTGCTTAGGCTGTTTAGTTTTGAGGCCTGAAATAGTTTTAAAACAATGGAAATGATAGAAGTGTGCCAGTTGGCTGGTAGTGGTAGCTACAGGAGTGTGGTCTAGGTAAGGAGTCATGCAGCCACCCCACCATGACTTCAAAGCTATGGTTAGCTTTTATTTAAACAATCATGGCAGGCGAACAAATCCATGGACATCAACCCTGGTCATGCTTGTGTCTACTTCACCTACTTTTCAGAGCAGACCATAGTGGAAAACATTTAGAAAAGGAGACAAGAAGTCAGGTGCTAACTTCTGAGATACTACTGAATTTTAGCTACCTGCCTCTTCCCAGAGGACTCGCTCATGTGTTGTTTTCCTCCTGCTCTTGAGTGTTCAGGTATAATGCTCTCTACCAGCAAACATTTCTTGGAATCAGCCTGTTAACATCTGCCTCTAGAGGGTTTCTATGAAATAATCACAGGAAACCTTTTCTGACCAGCCCGCTTCCAGCACAATTAGAAGAAACTGGAGGGCCATCAGTCAAAGTTCTCCATCCTGAGGTCATATTCAACATTATAAATATATGTACACAGGTGTTGAAACTTACCCAAAAGAGCATGACTTCAAATCTAGTAAAACCATCACCTGATTGATGAACTCAGTTATCTGTAGAAAGTGTCTTTAAAAAGCACACTGATGTGGCAGGAATGGCAAGAGAGTAACTCTTAACTCCAGCCTAATTGATTTTATTCACATCTCAATTAGGTGAGTGACAAGAAAAGTTATGGCCAACCGAGATAGCATATTGAAAAGCAGAGACATTACTTTGCCAATAAAGGTCTGTCTAGTCAAGGCTATGGTTTTTCTAGTGGTGATGTATGGATGTGACAGTTGGACTGTGAGGAAAGTTGGGTGCCAAAGAATTGATGCTTTTGAACTGTGGTGTTGGAGAAGACTCTTGAGAGTCCCTTGGACTGCAAGGAGATCCAACCAGTCCATTCTGAAGGAGATCAACCCTGGGATTTCTTTGGAAGGAATGATGCTGCAGCTGAAACTCCAGTACTCTGGTCACCTCATGCGAAGAGTTGACTCATTGGAAAGACTCTGATGCTGGGAGGGATTGGGGGCAGGAGGAAGAAGGGATGACAGAGGATGAGATGGCTGGATGGCATCACCGACTTGATGGATGTGAGTTTGAGTGAACTTCGGGAGATGGTGATGGACAGGGAGGCCTGGCGTGCTGCGATTCATGGGGTCGCAAAGAGTTGGACATGACTGAGCAACTGAACTGAACTGAATTGAAGAGAAGAGGGCTGGTCAGTGCAGGAAACAGAGAAATATGAGCTTAGTATCTGCAGAACTGGGAGTATCATTCCTGTTCAAGGTCGGAGGAGGTCTATCCAGAGTATTTTTTATCTCTATGAATATGGAAGCATGAGTTCACGAGCCTTTCACAGTTGAAGAAAAGTCAACTAACTGCCCATACACTGCTTGAATATAAGTGTATGGCTCACACAGCATTATGTCATGTGCTACTTCTTGTCCATCTGCACAGATGCAATTTTACAATTATTTGTGTAGTTTTGGGGTATATTTATGTCTACTACTCAGAAAGATAAGACCCAAGAATGATATCTGTTTTTGCTAAACTTGTATTCCAGGTACATAGCTCAATATATTCAATGAATGAATGACTGTGTTAATTAATGCACCTATTATTATTTGGAAGAGTTGCCATAATCAGAGAATTTACTGACTGAAAATGTTTGCATTTAAGACTCATTGGCTGTTATAATTCTCACTTTTAGTTAATACAATGAAATATTTTTATCTGTCAGTGTTGTTGGAATTTAATTAATAAGAAACAGTCCCCGATTCTGATTATATTTGATTGCACTGCTGAGGTCAGTTTTGCCAACTCTGGAGTGAGCAGGAGACATTAGACTTCACCAGTATCCCTGCTTGATGTCCTATCTTGTGGTAAACCTGTCTTATATGGTTTTTATATTGTCCCTTCCTTTAAAGTAGCATCATGAATAGTATCCACATTTCAGAGTGACAGTACTATTCAAATCACATGCAGACATCTATAAATATCTCCCTTGGGGATCCCATGGAGAATGTGAAATTAAATATTCAATTCTTTCAATACTTTCCTCTTTAAGTGAATCAATACAGAATTCTACCCAGTTTCTTTATGTATCCAAAAAGAAAAAAGAAAATATTTCCGCTACATTTAAAGTGTATATACTTTAGAAGATACATATCTATATGTATATATTAAGTGCTTGCTAGTAAAATAAAGATATTGCAAGGCATAATGTAAAATGTCTCAAGGAACGCACATGAGAAAACTATATTTAGATTTAGACATAATAGCCACAGACTAAAGGATCTGACTATCTCTTTTTCTTTCTTGCTAAATTCAATTTCAAATTCAGATTAACATTTACTCATTACCTGCTATGTACTTGCCTATAAATAAACCACTGTACATGTATTATCTGTTTAAAACCTAAACACTTCACAGAGGTGAAAATGGAGAGTAGAGAAATTGTCTGACTTGTGAAGGTCAGAAAATAGGTGGAAGAGACAGGATTTGAAGACAGAAATTTTTCAAATCTGGTTTTGCTATGTAATATCATAGTTCCCTTATCTTTAAATAAGCTGATATTAATATCTGCTCCACTGATACTGTTGAGAAATTTGAAGGATTAAGTGATAGTTAATAAAAGCAGTTAGAATGCCCCCTGGCAGATAGTGCCAAACACGAAGTTGTTTATTTTTTTATTATTATAACATTAAGTCAATGAGTGCATTCACTTACTATGCTAAATGCTGATCTTTATGTTTTAATTTTTAAATACATGATTGGATGCTACTCACTAGTAAACCTCTCAGTGTATTATTAATAGTTGATAAAGGTATGAATGCCTCAAAGAAGTTAGAATTTCTTGGGACTATTCAGTAATTCAGTGACATTTGACTTTTGTGCAGTTCTTTGCAAGTTCAAAGAATGTGCACACTTAGAAATAAATTTTGAGAATTTCACAACTTGATCACAAAAGCTGTATCACTGATTTAATGTTAGTTTTATCTTGAATTGGTATGCTTTTTTTTTTTTTTTTTGCTTTTCACTGACAATTACAATAAGTTAAATTTCCTCATTAGCAATTAAGTTTATTGTGTTCAGTTGTCCTTTGAGTGAGCATAACACATATTTGTAAAACATTCATGTAATATTCTTTTAACTGGACTTAAAAATTTGTAAGTACTGCAGTTTCACGTATGTTATTATCTATACCTATTTCTAAAATAGATACATATAATTACCCCAAATATTCTTGTACAGTGTTTTTAATTGCTAATGAACTACATCTGAACTTTTACTATTTAAATAAGTTGTCGTATGATTGATAAAGCTAACTGGTTATTTTTACAAGTTTGAATCACTTTGTCTTGTAGTTTAAAATCTTAATATAGACAAGTCTATACATATTATGATAGAAATTATAAGCAAATATAGGGGAATTTTTCTTCAACTGTTTGTTTCAACCAAGATCTTTCAAATAGGAGTGAGTTAGGGCAATACGTTAGGGATTTTTGTCCTAATGAGTGCACGGTGGTCAAAATGTTTGCAGGCTACTTCTCCACTCCTTGTTAACTTCCTAATGGTAAATGCTGGATATGACTCATTAGTGTACATATCCTGAAAGAACATGGCTCATAGTTCCTGCTAAGCACTAGACCTCCTTAATAAACCCTCTCAATTTATTATTTTCCATTTAGTGTTCCATTAGGAATTTACAAAATATGGAGAGTGTGTGCATCCGGCTTATCGTAAGCCTATTCATTTTTCTTTAATTTTATGGAGTATTTCAATCTCTTTCCTGAACCCAAATCCTACTTGGACTAGTTTTGACATTATGTTTTCATTTGAGCTTTGGATCCTTAATCTTATTACTTCCTGTTTTCCTAAAACTGGAATGAATAAGCTACTTACAAGAGCATAAGCTGAATCTGTTCAAAGCCGTTTAACTGTATTTATTCTTTGGTTGATCCTGCTTCCCCAGTTCCTCAATTTTTAAAATTTCAGGGAAATTAACAAAGTCGAAAAACATGGTCTTGACTGGAGCAGCTTTTGATAGGAGATTCTGCTAAAAACTACTTGATTGTCTTTTCTGAATGTTAGAGTCAGACCCACACACACTCATAGATGGTCATCGGCTCGGTGTTCCAGCTTGCTGTTTTGTCATTATTTTTTAGTTCATACTTGGAACAACCCTGAGAGAAAGTGAGGAATTATTGGCCACGTTTTATAAATGAAATGCCTTAGCTGCAAGAGTTAAGTCACTTGTCCAAAAGAACAGACTTAGTAAGTAAAAGACGCTAGATTCGAATCCAGCTGTGATGGAGTCCAAGTTCATCTTTTTTGGCCATTAGGTACACTGCTTCCTGCCTCCTCCATGTATTAACACGGTCATACATGCCCTGGGTATCCCAGTCATTCACAAAGCACAGGTGTGTTTTATGTGTTTCCGTAAGAAAGCCTTAGGCTTGGCACAGGTGGTGTTACCATTGGCTGGGCCAGTAATTTAGTGGAAGTTCTGTGATTCAGGCAGTCCCGGAGGTGGTCCGTGAAGGAGGGCTGTGCCCAAAGAGTGCTGGAGTGTCTTGGATGTTGTCCTGAAGGCATAAACAGTCCCAGTGTGCCTGCTGTCTTGGCTGCCCACCCCATACCTACCAAAGTGCTTTATTGCAAAAGCATTGAAGCCAATGGATTGCTCTCTGTTTCTAAAGAAATCACACTAATGTAATCTCTCTGCTTTGCAATTGCTCATTCAGTAAGCCGTTGTTCATTAGACTCCTGGGGGTTTGCAACCTCGGAACAACTGTTTCTCTGTTTATCAGGTTCCATTTGTCATTTTGCAGACAGGCATGTTTATTTGCTTATAACACAACCAAAATAATTAGCTGTTTACCTGGCAGGTTGACCATGATTATGTATGACTAATGATCATAAATGAATAAATAGGCTTTGTTGAAGGAAAAGGACTGGGCCATTAGGCATGATTTTAATCATTGATTTTCCCCTGAGACTGACAGTCTTAAACTAAGCTTATCTTTACATGATTATAGGGTATTTGCCTGATTTCACAAGGTGTAGTGCCTTGGCAGATTCAGACAAGCTGGGATTCAATTCCTCTGCCATTAAAAAAAAAAAAAAAGAGTGATCTGTGGCAAGTTTCTCAAACTCTGTAAAATTCAATTTCCTAATGTGCAAAATAAATGTGATGACAGTAAAGTCATAAGTTGCTTCAAGGATCACATAAGACAATGTATACAAAATAATCAACTTGAATTAGCTTCTCAATATAAGATCAAGTAATCTCCATACCTTGCATGTTTAAATTGCAAGTACTTGAAGATGAGCATTCATTTCTAACACTTGTCTCATTTATCTAGTGCATGTGGATAATATTTCCCTTAAATAGGTCCTTGATGACCCATTTTATCATTAAATAAGATAGCACATTAGCAGTGTCTGGTTAACCGTTATTTGAGTATTTTTACGTATTTGGGGAAAACAGATAGATAGATGGTTTATACAGATGTTGACACTGATGGCAGCAGTGTTGATGATAAAATATTCCCTGAAATTATCCATTAACTTCTCCACAGTCTGTTTCAGGAAAGTTTATGTAGCTACTCTTTCTTCTTTCCCATGTTCAATTATCCTATTGAAGTAAATACAGAACAGCTTTCATATTCTTTCTTTCACCTCTTCAAATGTGTGAACTCTAATCCAGGCTTTCCCCTCACTCTTCGTTTAGAAGCTGGAGTTGTAATTCTTCATCTCTGACTGGTGATTATAGTCAATTCTTAATATCCATAAATGCCTTGTTTTCTGCTCTACTGCAAATGCAAAAACATTTTCCACTCATTTCCTAACGAGAGCTTTTTTTTTTTTTTAAGTTAAATATAGTGTTCAGTAGCACAGCCTATTTAATTTCTATTCTTCACTAATGCCTATAATGACTATCCCGCTTTAACAGTTAGGAAGGAGAGAATATTTACAAAACTCCTACTATGTGCCAGGTACCACAATCTTTGAGAACATGATTGCATTGTTCCTCCAATTGGCCTGGGATGTATTATCATCCTTTTTATTTATTATATTTCTTTGTCAAGTCCTCCAATTGGAAGTTCACTCCAGTAATGTCCATGCCTCATTACCTGTCTGAAGATGACCTCACAGTCATGACAATTTAATCACACTTAAGACATTCTGCCTGCCAGGACACTGACAATCATCTATCCAACAGTGACCGAAGAAAAAAATCTACCCAAACCGAATTTAAAGTTACCTCCACCTTTCTCTTCTTTTCTGTTATGTGTGAGGAAGACAAACTAGCACCTGAAACTCCAGCAAACACTAAATAGAAGCAAGGTTTACATCACAGGAGGAGCCTGTGGATCTTCACACTTTCCACACTGGGATTTCCAAGTAGGTTTTTATCAGCCCTGAAGCCTGACATATTTCAAGTGAATCTCAGTCAGTTGGAAATATGATAACAATTTAAAATGTGACTTGCAGAATCGAGGGACTTGAATTTGTATTCTACTTTTGCCTCTTAGTCTCCATGTGACCTTGGGCAAGTTACTTCCCATACATGAGCCCTAGTTTTAATATATGAAAAATAGGAAAAATTATACTTATCTCACCTGATGTGAGAATTTAAAGTAAAAAACAAAACATATAAAGCATTCAGCATAGTGATGATATGTTGTTAAATTTCCACATTTGCTATTTCTTATCAATGGTAGTCTAGTAGGCTTATTTTTCAAGAGTAAATTTTCTTGTCTCTCTCTTTTTTTTTTTTTGGCAACTGATAATGACTTATCACTCCCTTCCCTACTCCCTCTCTCTCTCTCTCGGTAAGACGGAGGAATGCAAAGGATGGTTCATAACTGGAAATTGTATTATTTTGAAATGTCAGTCAGTGATATTTTCTCAGGAGAAATGATTCTTCCAAATACTCCCCAAAGAACGTTATTTGGGAGGAAGCAGAACTGAATGATGAATTCAGAGTTCTGAGCTGATATTTTTGATGATTAGACTAGTCTTCCCTCTGTTTATATAACCTTGGGTGAGTTCTGCAGATAGGTTAGGCATTCCTTGATCTGTGAGCAGGAAAGAGCTCCCTGTGACTATCTAAGGTGGACTAACTTTCACACTTCTTAATTTTTTTCTTTAGAAAGTGGTTTTCTCAACTTTTATGAAAACACTGCAGATTTATTTGATAGATTTTTATATCTTTCTTGGAGACAACTTTGGACACAGACTGTATATTCATTTGATTCCACAAAGAGTGATTAGGGGGTATTGACTGAGCTTTGTTGGAAGTTACACCTCTCTTGAAGGTCACTTATATCCCTGATCACTGGGTGATCCAGGAGTCCAGCTAATCTGTATGCTGGCTATCTGAAGAGTCACCTTGATCTGGAGCTTTCCCTTCCCGGGGCAGCTAATTACCCCTTTCTTTGTGCATGGACTGATCCTGGTTAATCCCTGCACTGTGAAACTTATATCAACCATTGGTTTAATTGTTTCCTATCCTTCCATTGCAGGGCTATTTCATTTATTAATAATAACAAACACATTCTGAGCACTTATTATGTGACAGAATTTGCTAAATGTCTTTCATTCTGCATCTCCTGCTTTCACAGCTCATAAAACCACTATCCCCTTTTTAGAGATGAGAAAACAGAGAGGCACCTGTTACTCAGTGTCACGTGACTAGGATGTGAACTCAGGCTGTATGCTTTACTCCCAAACCATCTTTGAACTGCCTTTATGTCACATGACTCCTGGCTGTATGGGGGGTCTTCAGTAAACAGGTGTCCTGTTAACATGTAAACCTGAACTTCTTTGAATCTCGATGGTCTCATTTATAAAGTGGAGATAATTATCCCAACTACTCTGGTCATCTTGAGCATTATGAGTTTATGTACCTGAAGAGCGTTAGTGGAGGGCCAAGTGAATGGTGTGTAAGTATTTTTTCAATCTTATTAACAAGACACTTAAAAAAAAAGATAACGTTATGTTGTATAGCCCCAAGTCTGTCTTTTTAAATCATGATCACTGCTGCTACTGCTAAGTTGCTTCAGTCGTGTCTGACTCTGTGTGACCCCATAGACGGTAGCCCACCAGGCTCCCCCGTCCCTGGGATTCTCCAGGCAAGAACACTGGAGTGGGTTACCAATTCCTTCTCCAATGCATGAATGGGAAAAATGAAAGTGAAGTCGCTCAGTCGTGTCCGACCCTTCGCGACCCCATGGACTGCAGCCTACCAGGCTCCTCCGTCCATGGGACTTTCCAGGCAAGAGTACTGGAGTGGGGTGCCATCGCCTTCCCTACCAAAAGATGGTATAAAAGGGGATTTAGTATTGTGGAAGTCATGTAATAGAGACCTTCACCTTGAGGAAATGTAGAGCAGGTCCCAGGGGCTGTTATATAGAGGAACTGAGTCCAGTCTCGGAGATTTAGTTGAGGACTGGCACAATTCGAACCTCTTTGTGGTTTGGGATCAGAGTGGTAGAGAAGGCATCATTGAGGGGATAGATATTCATGGAGTGCCAGCTGAAGGCTGGAATATCTCTTATGTTCATAACAAATCTGGAAGAGGGATCAATGGCCCATTTTACAGGTGAGGAAACTCTGGTTTCCAAGACCACACAGGCTGTGAATAGCAAAGATAGAGTTCTAAAGCAGGTGTGCAGTGGGCATCTCTGCTCTTCCCTTTGGAAGAAGGTGGGTGGCACAGAAGCTAAAGCAAAGGTGGGCACATTTAATTCTAGTTTAATTTTTGTTTCATTTGTTTCCCCATTTCTCACTAGAAAATAACATTCCTGAAAGTGAAGTCCCAGGAAAGAGTCTGAGAAAATGCACCCGAAAACAAAGTGCCTCAATGCTTTGTGAAGAGAGGAGAGAAGGAGAGGAGCTTGTTGGCTGACTTACGATGAATATTTAGGGTTGTCCTTCTGTATCAGGCACTGGGGGAGGCCCAGCAGATGAGAGTGATTTGAGGGTCCCTGACCTTCACACTCTAAGGGTTTGCTACAGAAACAGACAGATAGACAATTTCTGAACCATATGCAGAGACACACATAGGTAAAAATAACCCAGCTTTCAATTCAGAGATGCCTGGGTTTTAAACATGGCTTGTGACTTTTACTAACAATGTGGACTTTGGCAAAATTATTGACTTCTCTGAGCCTCATTTTCTTTATCAGTAGAATTGAGATTAATCAACTTACTTCACTGCAGTATAATGAGGCTTCAATAAATCTGAAAGTAGCTGACAAAATAAATGTTGTTGTTGTTGTTATTGTTGTTTTTTCATATATTGGTTTTGGAACCAATATGTAAGAAGATAAAAAAGTAACTGAGCATGGCCCATAAATGAACATAGTTTCATTTTCAAATAAGTATTTTGAATTAGGCATTATCACTCTATTTGACATATGTGGAAACTGAGGAACAGAAAAGTCAGAAAAAGCTAAAAGTGACCCAGCTGGAGTTGAACTCAGGTTGTTTTGCTCTGCAGTCTCTGCACATAATCACATAGTTTGACTCTTTCTCTCGGGTAGAGCAGAGATTTGGGGACCAACGAGGAAAGTAAGCAAGGGCAGGAAGGGTAGTGTGGCACCAATGCCTGCATTGCTCGTGTGCATCTGAGAAATGGTAGCATGTTCAAGGCCTTTGGCGGAAGGCAAAGGCATTGCTTGAGAAACTATGTTGTGTAGATGTTGTTGCAAGCAAGAGGAGGAAGAAGCATGTTTAGACTTGACCTTTTTTTCTTCTTCTTGAAAGTACTAATATGCAGTGATTATCACAAAACTTAAGTCCTCCATGAGGAGAAATTATTTCTTAGTATGTCTTGATGAAAGTGAAAGAGGAGAGTGAAAAAGTTGGCTTAAAGCTCAACATTCAGAAAATGAAGATCATGGCATCCGGTCCCATCACTTCATGGGAAATAGATGGGGAAACAGTGGAAACAGTGTCAGACTTTATTTTTTGGAGCTCCAAAATCACTGCAGATGGTGATTGCAGCCATGAAATTAAAAGATGCTTACTCCTTGGAAGAAAAGATTTGACCAACCTAGATAGCATATTCAAAAGCAGAGACATTACTTTGCCAACTAAGGTCCGCCTAGTCAAGGCTATGGTTTTCCCAGTGGTCATGTATGGATGTGAAAGTTGGACTGTGAAGAAGGCTGAGCACCGCAGAGTTGATGGTTTTGAACTGTGGTGTTGGAGAAGACTCTTGAGAGTCCCTTGGACTGCAAGGAGATCCAACCAGTCCATTCTGAAGGAGATCAGCCCTGGGATTTCTTTGGAAGGAATGATGCTAAAGCTGAAACTCCAGTACTTTGGCCACCTCATGTGAGGTGACTCATTGGAAAAGACTCTGATGCTGGGAGGGATTGGGGGCAGGAGGAGAAGGGAACGACAGAGGATGAGATGGCTGGATGGCATCACTGACTCGATGGACGTAAGTCTGAGTTACCTCTGGGAGTTGGTGATGGACAGGGAGGCCTGGCGTGCTGTGATTCATGGGGTCACAAAGAGTCGGACACAACTGAGCGACTGAACTGAACTGATACTAAATGTGAATCTTCCCAACTTGCCATGTGTTCAGAAAACAATAATCAAATAAAGGTTACTTTGTATTTTTATCTCTTTCCTCAATACATTCATCCTCCAAGTGTCTGAGCCTTAATAGTTCAGTGTCAAAGACTCAAGAAAACAGTAAGGTGAGACAGTAAAATTTCTGTTACTTGGCATGTGATGGTTGTACTTGGAAGTAGTCTAGGGATTGTTAAGGGAGGTACCTGCAGTTTGTATCAGGAAAACACTGTAAGGATAAGGAAGAAAATGCAACTGAATTCAGTTTGCATTTGTTGGGTGGCTTCTCTGTGCCAGATGTTACAATAGGCCGTGGGGGCACAGGGAGAATTTAGGGAGACTTTGGACTCCTAGGACACTCTTTGACTGACTCATATAAAGTTATATTTACATACATAAGAATGTAATTATGTAATTGCTATAATTATATACAGTAATTATTATATTGTATAATTACTGAGTATAAAGCCATTAAAGTAAAAATAAGAATTGATTGAAGTAAAATTGTTGAAACTATTGAGTGGGTAATCCAAATTGTGTTGGCCTACAAATGTAATTTATCATGTTGAAGGAGGTAAAGGAATCAAGGTGTTCTGAGAACACAGAGTGGGTCCCTAAGTCAAACTAGACACTTCTGGATGGGTTTTCTGCTATTAAGTGTGAGATACCAATATAATAGGAAGAAGGAACAAAATAAATAAGAACCTTATACAATTGAACCGTTTTATGGTTTAGAGATCCATAGGCGGTTCGGTGTGACTGGGATGAATTGCACAAGATCTAAAATTTCTGTTCCCTAAATAAATAAATGTCATTTTCCCAGCTTCATCAGTGTGTGAAAGAAGAGATAACATGTAAAGAGGCATTTTTACAAGATGAATTTAGGAGTATATACCAGATGAATCAGACTTCAGGTTTTAACTTTAGCATATTTATTTGTTGCTAGTTTTCAGTAGCTAGGTTGTGTCTGACTCTTTGCAACCCCATGGGCTATAGCACACCAGGCATCCCTGTCCTTCACTATCTCCTGAAGTTTGCTCAAATTCATGTCCATTGAGTCAGTGATGCTATCTAACCGTTTCATCCTTTGCTGCTCCCTTCTCCTTTTGCCTTCAATCTTTCCCAGTATCAGGATCTTTTCCCATGAGTTGGCTCTTCTCATCATATGGCCAAAGTACTGGAGCTTGAGGTTCAGCATCAGTCCTTCCAATGAATATTCAGGGTTGATGTCTTTTAGGACTGACTGTTTTGATCTCCTTGCAGTTCAAGGACTCTCAAGAGTCTTCCCAAGCAACACAGTTCTAAAGCATCAGTTCTTTGGTGCTCAGCCTCCTTTATGAACAAACTCTCACACCTGTACATGACTGCTGGAAAAACCACAGCTTTGACTGGATGGATCTTTGTCAGCAAAGTGGTGTCTCTGCTTTTTACTATGCTGTCTAAATGTGTCATAGCTTTCCTTCCAAGGAGCAAGTTTCTTTTCATTTTTAATCATTTCACGAATATTCAAACAATGTAAATCAGCATAGAAACGGCAATTTTATTTAAACAAGTAGTGTTTAGAACAGGGCTAAAGCCATTAAAGTAAAAATAAGAATTGATTGAGGTAACATTATTGAAACTATTGGGTGGGTAATCCAAATTGGGTTGGCCTACAAATGTAATTTATCATGTTGAAGGAGGCAAAGGAATCAATATTGGTTAGATACAAAAGAGTTAAGTTATTAAGATTAGAGTTCAAAGAGAATTTTGAAAGTAAAAATAAAACAAAAAGAAGAATTTTGAGGGGAAAGAAGAGGAGGGAGCACAAGGAAGAGGAGGAAGAGAGGAGAAGAAGAAAAAGGAAAGAGAACTTACTAGTATTTGCATTCTTGCCATCACAAGCAAGGGCTGAGATAAAACCATAGTTGAAGACTATTCATGTGGCACTGAGTTCCAGCAAAAACCAAGCAGAACTGCACCCATCCTGGTATCCTAGGCAACAGTCACCCTCCTCTATTATGCTAATGATAAAAAACACCATGGTATGTGATGGAAACTATAACAGAAGGGAAGCCATTCTTGGTCTGGCTTGCTCCATGTGAAGAGGGTGTTTAAGGAGAGGTTTTGGAGGTAATTGGGCAGCAATGTGTGCAGTTTTGAGGGAAATGTCCATGTTGTGCATAAACAAGTTAATGAGGACTGCATGCTTGGGAATTTGTATACTGTCTATGGACAAGATTCACTTACTGTTTGTTACCATTGCAAGTGATATTAATGCACAAGAGCATATATTTACCATGAAGCAAGGAGAGGCCATCAAGATTTGTCAGGAGGAAATAAGCTTTGGATATTAAAGTTGTCTGCTGGTCCTGTCTCTGGCTTCATCATTTCTAGGCAGACAGCCCCCTCCTCTCTGACTCTTGAAAAGGTTCTACCTGGTGGGATCCAAGGGTAGGGAACGTGAGGGTCTGGGTATTACAGATACTTTATTCTCCCCATCCAGCTCCAGAAGCAATTAGCCAAATAAAACTGGATTACGGTAGGGAAAGAAGTTATTTTATCAGCTTTTTCTAGGGTGTAGATAATGTTGAACTGGATGAGTTTCCAATGCTTTTATAATCTATTCTCAATACTGCATCTTAGTCTCATCTCAATTTCCTTATATGATCCACGCTTTAAAACTGAATTAGCTACTCCATTCTGTGTTGAACCCCCTCATCTCTCATCAGAATGTGAACTCTCTGGGGCGAAGATTCATCCTTCACCTATCTAGAGCACAGTTCTGACATTAAGTGCATTTCAGCAAATGAGCATTTAGTAAACTCATTTCTTACAAAGCATTTAGAATCTTCTATGTGTCAGGACAACTGGTAAGCAATTGGATGACTCAATAAATGAGTTTATGATCTATAAAGATTCATTAAACATATAATAAAAGGATTTCAGTGTCATTAGCATATATGTGCTAAGTCAGAAGAATGCAATTACCTAAGGATATAAAATTAAGGAAAGAATCAGGAGAGAAAGCAAAAAAAAAAAAAAAAAAAAAAAGAAAATAGAGCTCTGGGGGACACCATCTTAAGGCAGTAGTATCTTGCTTGGAAAAGTACAAACAAGTGGGCAGAGATTTAAAAGAAGAAAGAGAAAGATAGGAGAAGAGATTGAGGGGTTAGGGGATGGTTAATGATGTCAAATGCTGAATTGTACCTTTTTCATAAGAAGGTGAGCTCCTTGAAGGTGTATAAACTCCATAAGGTTAGGACAAATTCATGACTTTTTTACTTACCATTGCTTTTCTAGAACCTAGCACAGTTTTTTTTTTTTTTTTTTTTTTTTTTACAGGAAACTGGATTACTGTAGGGAAAGAAGTTATTTTATCAGCTTTTTAATGGGTGTAGATAATGTTGAACTGGATGAGTTTCAAATGCTTTTATAATCTTTTCTCAATACTGCATCTTAGTCTCATCTCAATTTCTCTATATGATCCAAGCTTTAAAACTGAATTAGCTATTCCATTCTGTGTTGAACCCCCTCATCCCTCATCAGAATGTGAACTCTTTGGGGCAAAGATTTATCCTTTGCCTTTAATAAATGTTTATTTGTATTTGATACCTAGTACCAGAGTAGCGAATGCAACCTGCTTCACTATTCTTGCCTGGAAAATCACATAGATGGAGAAGCGTGGTGGGCTACAGCCCATGGGGTCACACAGAATCGGACATAACCATGTGACTAAGTAGGTATGCATGCGCCTAAGTAGGTATGCATGTGCCAAGCATAGTGACTGGTGTGTCATAATTGCATTCTCACTGTTCCTGAAGTAAAGAAGTAGTCAATTATTTTACAAACTGGAAATTGTCTCCTGCCTGTTCTGCAATTATCACCTCTTTGTGAAATCTCAATTTCTAACATCAGTGTGGTTTCTCCTTTCTGTTTATTTGCACAGTGAGGATCTGTACATCCCCATCAAATGAAAGGACCTTGTGAAATAGAAAGAGTGGTAACCCTAGAAACAATTCCCTTTACAGCAGCATTTTCTAAACATGTAAGTTTTGGAATAAAAATCATGTGAGATTTGTTTTTTTAAAGCCATGATCCATTCTGTTTGGGAAATCATAGCTATTGGGGTGCGATGGGGAATAAAATCAGAAAGGATCCTCTCTTGTATGGTGCTTAGAATCTTCTGGGGAAGACAAAACTGGTCTACCATTCTCACACACAAAAAGAATTAAATTGCAATGAAGTGAAGTGAAGTCGCAATAAATTAATATTAAATTGTAACTGTGAGGCTATGAAAAGATACAAGCAGATATGGTCTAGTAATTCTATATCTCCCCTTGGGCTTTTAAAATGTATTCTAGCCCACAAAAGTTGCTGAGAATTCCTGGGGTGCAAGTATTCTATACACGTCTCCACCAACATAGCATATTCACCCACGATACGGAACTCAGCTCTGACTTGATTCCTGAGCACTTGGAGAGCCCGAGGAACACTGTTGTACATGGGCCCCTCTAAGAACAAATAAACTAGAATCTCTGAGAGAGGATCCCAGGCGATTCACATGTGCAGCTAGGGTCCAAAACCTTTTTTCAACCTTACTGGAGTTTGGCAGTGGGATGGCCCCCACTAAATTCACCCAGAAGTAACACCACGGACAGCTCTGCTGTCTCTTCTGGGGCTTAATATGTCCCTGGACCCTGTGTTGTCTTCAGTGCATGTGCTCCATGGTGGAGACACAGTAAATATTTGATACGTAAAAAAAATAGCTTTTTTGGTATTTCTAATAAAGGAAATAATATATTAACACACTTTGAAATTTTGGTCAGTTTCATAGAATACGATGGATGCACAAATAAAGTATAAAGAAGGAAAATGTCATGCATTACAGATGTCATGTCTTACAGATTATTTGTGCACAGTTCAAATAATTAAATAGAAGCTACTGAATGACATTAATATTAGATCTCACTTAAAAAAATCTTCAATTGAAATGTCTTACTATCATGTGTCTAGTTAATGTGGTTATATTTTAAGTTGTTATTAAATCAGTGGTGTATTTTTCAATAAAAGCTACCTTAAGTTTCAGTAAAATGTCACTCAAATCAGTAAATGCTTATTATATTGGTTGACTGCAATATAAATAAAATCAATTGTCTTTCTGTAAAGAGCAATAACTTGTTAGATGATAAAAACAAAAAAGTTAAATCCCATTTTCAATACTAAAAACAAAATACTTTTACAGTAAATGTATTAATAACACAAAATGTTTGTGACCTATTTGAAATAAAATAGATAAAAGGAGCCTTGCATAAGACAAACACACACATTGATTTATAGCAGAAACCAACACAATACTTGTAGAGCAATTATCCTCTAATTAAAAATTAAAAGATAAACATAAATAAAAACATAAACATAAACACTCGAGTTTTCTGCATGAGAAAATGGAACAATATTGCTTTTCCAGGTTATTTTTGAGATATAGATGTGGTTGACTGAAATGTATTCTTTCATTTATTCATTCATAAGATATTTTTGAGCCCTTAATAGATGTCATATTATATGTTGAGTGCTGAAGATTCAATGAGAGAAAGCCAGGCGTGTCCCCAGAGTTTTAAATCTGGAATCTTTAATATAAAACATATGAAATAGATGCATATGTATAATTGTCAAATACTTATGTGCTGTGTTGTACTAAGTCACTTCAGTAATGTTCAACTCTTTGTGACCTCATGGACTGTAGCCTGCTAGGCTTCTCTGACCATGGGATTCTCCAGGCAAGAATACTGGAATGGGTTGCCATGCCTTCCTCCATAAAATATGTACACATTTAACTAAATAACAAAAATTGCTAGAGATCTGTTGTCCTGGAAGAATCAGCAAGTATTTCTATCAAGTATTATTTTGATAAAAAAAAAAATCTCCAGCAGAATGCCTTTATTGCTGATAGCAATAAAAAGTATGGATATTCTTTCCCTTTAAACAAACACAAAATCTAGATTAAAGTAACAGAAGTCCAAGGAAAATATCTGATAACATATATGAAATTCCATAGTGACAGGTGTAGAGAATAGTCATTTAGCAATGATGCAGGGAAAACTGGTTAGCTATTTAAAAATAAAAATTAAACTATACCCCATTGTACAGCATATACCAAAACCCAAACAATGGATTTGTAAATATATGCATACATACATACACACTCATATAAATGTAATCAAATAAAATAGAACTAGGAGAAGGCAATGGCACCCCACTCCAGTACTCTTGCCTGGAAAATCCCATGGACGGAAGAGCCTGGGAGGCTGCAGTCCATGGGGTCGCGAAGAGCTGGACACAACTGAGCAACTTCACTTTGACTTTTCATTTTCATACATTGGAGAAGGAAATGGCAACCCACTCCAGTGCTCTTGCCTGGAAATCCCAGGGATGGGGGAGCCTGGTGGACTGCCGTCTATGGGGTCACGCAGAGTCGGACACGACTGAAGCGACTTAGCAGCAGCAGTAAGATCTTATGAAGCACAACAACATCCTAAGTTTTAAATTAATACAGAAAATAAGAAAGAAAGAGATAAATTCAATATTGTATAGTCAAATATTCTTGTATTGGAAATGACCATTTTGTATTTTAAAAATGCAAAGCAGGAAAAAACACTGATGCCAAATATAACTGACATAATATAACCTTTCTATATGATGAAGAAGTAGCTCATACAATTTGATGAGGAAAAATACCACATCCCCAACAGAAACAGAAAGAAAAGGTACAATTCATGTGAGAGGAAATACATTTAGGTTTAACAGACGTATTCTATTCAAATTATCATCAGTTCCGTTTAGTCGCTCAGTCATGTCCGACTCTTTGTACCCCATGAATTGCAGCACGTCAGGCCTCCCTGTCCATCACCAACTCCCAGAGTTCACTCAAACTCATGTCCATCGAGTCAGTGATGCCGTCCAGCCATCTCATCCTCGGTCATCCCCTTCTCTTCCCACCCCCAATCCCTCCCAGCCTCAGAGTCTTTTCCAATGAGTTAACTCTTCGCATGAGGTGGCCAAAGTACTAGAATTTCAGCTTCAGCATCATTCCTTCCAAAGAAATCCCAGGGTTGATCTCCTTTAGAATGGACAGGTTGGATCTCCTTGCAGTCCAAGGGACTCTCAAGAGTCTTCTCCAACACCACAGTTCAAAAGCATCAATTCTTCGGTGCTCAGCTTTCTTCACAGTCCTACTCACATCCATACATGACCACAGGAAAAACCATAGCCTTGACTAGATGGACCTTTGTTGGCAAAGTAATGTCTCTGCTTTTGAATATGCTATCTAGGTTGTTCATAACTTTTCTTCCAAGGAATAAGCGTCTTTTAATTTCATGGCTGCAGTCACCATCTGCAGTGATTTTGGAGCCCAAAATAAAATCTGACACTGCTTCTGCTGTTTCCCCATCTATTTCCCATGAAGTGATGGGACCGGATGCCATGATCTTTGTTTTCTGAATGTTGAGCTTTAAGCCAACTTTTTCACTCTCCACTTTCACTTTCATCAAGAGGCTTTTTAGTTCCTCTTCACTTTCTGCCATAAGGGTGGTGTCATCTCCATATCTGAGGTTATTGATATTTCTCCTGGCGATCTTGATTCCAGTTTGTGCTTCTTCCAGCCCAGTCTTTCTCATGATGTACCCTGCATATAAGTTAAATAAGCAGGGTGACAATATACAGCCTTGTATATAGAAAGGTATAATAAAATCTTTAAATGCATAATCTATATATATTAATTGAAAACAGGGGAACATTACTGTGAAATATCTATACTTAAAATGTGACGGTTTCAGTGTAGTTGAAGCGCCATTTGACAAGACCCATTAACCATTACCCTCTTCCACCTGACCTATGGCTCACATTCTTAAAGCACTGTTAATTCTGCTTCTAAAAATTATCTTGGAGCTGAACAATTATCTCTTCTCCTTCCACTGTCTTAGGTTTAAGCCCTGTTATCTCTTGTTTGGAAGACTATGAAAGCAGCCTCCCTGACCACCCCATTTTGACTCTCTCTTACTCTGCACCCTGCAGGCAGCAGGATCATTATAAAACACAAACCTCACTGTTAATCTTCTGCATAAAGGGCTCCACTGGCTTCTTGTATCTACAATCAATTTCACACTCTTACCTGTGACACACAGCTGTAGTATAATCTGGTTCTCCCTGGTCTTCAACCTCATTTCCTGCTGCTCTTCTTCCCCCACGTTGCCTGGCTACTCTGTCCTCTTTCTATTTCCTTTCCAGCTGCAAGATCTCCTTTGAACATTGCTGTTCCCTCTACCCTGGATGCTGTTCTCTCTTTTCTTGCCCTGGATGCCTTCTCCTTGTCCTTGAGATTTTGCACGCCTGTTCTCCCTTTCAGTTCAGTTCAGTTCAGTCGCTCAGTCCGACTCTTTGCGACCCCATGAATCACAGCACGCCAGGCCTCCCTGTCCATCACCATCTCCCGGAGTTCACTCAGACTCATGTCCATCGAGTCCGTGATGCCATCCAGCATCTCATCCTCGGTCCTCCCTTTAGCAGGGACTCAAACATCCTGTCTATATCAAACTATCTACTCTCCGCGCCTACCCCACTCCCTTTCCTCACTATCCTTTTCCTCTTTGCAGTGTGCACAGAGAGTGATCATTCATTTGCTCTCTGTTCTTGTCACTCTCTTTACTAAATCTCATTTCATGAGTGCAGAGTCTGTTCCGCTCTCTGTCCTTAGAACCATACACAGAGCCATGTGCATAGTTCATCTGTACGTGATAACTGGAGACTGGATGAATGAATGAATATGTAAATGAATGAAGAATGAAATCTCTCTGCCTCAGAACACTCAATTTTCCAATTCTACATTGGCTTTCCATCCAGAGTTATCTTTACAATATGACTATGCTCTGTTTTATTTTAGGCATGCCAACGGTCGTTTGCTGTAACTCAAGAGAAAGTACTAACACTTTAACAGGTATATTAGTTTCTTAGGGATGCCATGAAAAATTATATGGTAAGGCTAAAGATATAAATTTTGGGAATAAAATCAGAATTATATCCACATTATTTATTCAACTATGCAAAATGTATGCAGCTATAAATGAAGGACTCAAGTGAAATATGGAAAAGATAGAAAATTCTAATGTCAAAGTGGGGGGAATTATGTGGGTAATATTGTGGGTTTTTTTTCTATTTATTTTACTGTTCAGTTCAGTTATTTGTATATAGAACCATTTGTGGGCATAATGCTCGTGAGATGGAGAACCCGCCAGTTTGAATTTCACCAAAATACAAACAGCTGTCTTAGATCTGTTTCCTGGCTATTAGAAGCGCAAATGCCTATGATAGGCTGTGTCTTGAGATGATGATGATGATTTTTATGGGAAAAGAGTACAAATAAAGTAATACAGGTAATCTTAATTTTGGAAGAGCTTGGCCAAATTCATTTACTCTACCATGCCCTTATTATCATCTTATATGAAATACAGAGAGTTGGACTAAAAAAATGTTCTTATTTTTCCCCTCACAGAATCCCATCAACATATCTATTACTCTATACATCATCTCTGGTTTTGTTTCTGTTACTCAGTCGCTAAGTTATGTCTGGCTCTTGCAACCCCAGGGACTATAGCACACCAGGATTCTCTGTCCTTCACTGTCTCCGGGACCTTGCTCAAACTCATGTCCATTGAGTCCATGATGCCATCCAGCCATCTCATCCTCTGTTGCTCCCTTCTCTTCATGCCCTCAATCTTTCCCAGCATCAGGGTTTTTTCCATTGAGTCAGCCCTTGGCATCAGGTGGCCAAAGTATTGGAGCTTCAGCTTCAGCATCAGTTCTTCCAGTGAATATTCAGGGTTGANTGATGCCATCCAGCCATCTCATCCTCTGTTGCTCCCTTCTCTTCATGCCCTCAATCTTTCCCAGCATCAGGGTTTTTTCCATTGAGTCAGCCCTTGGCATCAGGTGGCCAAAGTATTGGAGCTTCAGCTTCAGCATCAGTTCTTCCAGTGAATATTCAGGGTTGATTCCTTTTAGGGTTGACTACTTTGATCTCCTTGCAGTCCAAGGGACTCTCAAGAGTTTTCTCCAACACCACAGTTAGAAAGCATCAATTCTTTGGTGCTCAGCCTCCTTTATGGTCCAACTCTCACATCCATACATGGCTACAGGAAAAATCATAGCTTTGACTATATGGACTTTTATTGGCAAAGTGATGTCTCTGCTTTTTAATACACTGACTAGGTTTGTCATAGCTTTTCTTCCAAGGAGCAAGCATATTTTAATGTCATGGCTTGCATACTCTCTACTCATTGCTTTGTTTACTATCTCAAGTCTGCTGGCTGGTGGACCATTGCAGAAGGGATTTTCAACCTTTCTTTCTTATTAGAAGAGTTCTATCTGAAGAGCTTGAAAAATGCTGATGCACAGTCCCTCCCCAACCCTAGGTTTTGTTATATAATTGACTGCTGTTGCTGCTGCCGCTAAGTCGCTTCAGTCGTGTCTGACTCTGTGTGACCCCATAGACAGCAGCCCACCAGGCTCCCCCTTCCCTGGGATTCTCCAGGCAAGAACACTGGAGTGGGTTGCTATTTCCTTCTCCAATGCATGAAAGTGAAAAGTCAAAGTGAAGTCGCTCAGTCATGTCCAACTCTTCATGACCCCATGGACTGCAGCCTACCAGGCTCCTCCATCCATGGTATTTTCCAGGCAAGAGTACTGGAGTGGAGTGTCATTGCCTTCTCCAATATAATTGACTAGGAAGTGAAAACAGCTGTCAATATTTTAAAGCTCCCTGGCAGTCAGTGTTGAGATCTAGTCTCAAACAGGGAAGGATCTGTGCATACTTCTCAAGATGGGGGCGTGTGTAGGTCTGCCTTTGCTTAGCTGAAGCATGCAAGTGTTGAAGAGGCATGTTCCTGGCATGGTTGTGAAGAGTCTGCATTTTGGGAGCTGCATTATCTTTCAGGTCTCAATTAACATTTACTAAATGTAAGATAAATTTCACCAACCACCTCATTTAAAGTCCATCCTTGTTTCTCTCTGTCACAGAATCCTCTTTGTCACATGCCCAGTACCATTCTTTAATGAGGACCAACCTCAGCACTAGAGTCAACAGGGAGAAGAAGCACCAGGACTCTTCCTTCCTGAGGGTGGAAATAAGTCAGGCCACCCACTGAGATGGTCTAAGAGTCCCTCAGGTAATCCAAGGAGGAAGACATTGCTGTGATATCTTTCAGCTATCTAAAAGAAATGTGTGAGAGGCATGAATGTTGCTTCTAATTGGATTTTTTTCCCTTCTTCATAGATTTCAGGTGTTTTCTTAGTTTATTGAGTGCATTAGTTTAACAAACTAAAAAATAACATTAGTAATAAATGTTTCCTTCCCGAAAAATGCTGATGCAAGTCACAAGATAGTTTGGCTTGAAAGCAATTGTGAAGATGGCTTTAGTGAGAACATCTACACTCTCCCATCTCCCGAGTCTAACACTCCTAAATATTTGCATTTGCAATTTTATTGCTTTCACCCAATAAACTCAGTTTCTATACTTTCTCAGTTCTGCAGATTTTAATATGTGTTTCTCTCTTTTAGTCAAAATCAGGTCAATTTTATTGGCTCTTAAAAATAGGTAGTTGGTTAGCAAGAGTATGAAAAGGTATCAAATGGCTCCAGTTTTATGGAAATAGCTTTAAATAGATTCCAAGTTTATGGAAAGATTGAACCTCAACCATGCTGACTGTAGCAAAAAGTGGAAATTAAGTCTTCCCTGACGATGGCTGAATGTTTAATATAATTTTTAATGATGAAACATCTTTAAATAGGGAGGAGTACAACTGTTTTGACCACAGAGGGAAATATATAATGTAAACCCCTGAAAGAAAAAAGAGCAAACGCAATTTGAATAATGAAAGATGAGAAGTAAAATAGCATCTCAGAGCCTAAGATGATAAAAGCCTGTCCTCTGGGGACCCATTTTCAAAAGTGTCCTCTACAATAACACCCGTCCCCGAACAGCAGCGGTGTTTGCAAACAGGTCCCAATTACATGACTTGATTACAGATTCAACCCACTGTCATGTGCAGCAACTAAACTTGACATCCTCTCTCCTACGTCCCTGCCCTTGCAAGATTAGATAAAGGGCAGCTTCGCAGAATTGCAAATACTTTTCTCTTGGGCAGGAAAGTAGGAGAAATCCATCTGCAAAGTGATGAATTTTATAGGAAGTGTCCGAGGGAGTGAGGTTTACTTCTTTCCCATCTCACTTGGGTGACACAGCTGCTGACAATTAAGAGAGAGAGAGAGAGTGTGTGTGTGTGTGTGAGTTTGGTTTCATTTTTGCAGTTTCATCTAAATGCATTTACATCCAAAGATATACACATTATTTCTAACACACATTTAATGCCGGGTTTGCTTCTGTTCTTCCAGATCACAACTGACCTTTTCCAGCAATGGCACACAAAAAGACACTCCCTTTGAAGGAGAGGAAATAAAAGCACAGAATTGAGTCCTTATTTGTTTGTAAGAAAAATGAACTGAAAGGCCAGTCTCCCAGCTCCTAAATTAGTGCTGTTTTCATACGCAGCACTTCTTAATAATATGTGTAGGAATAATAATAATATTAAATAATAATATGTGTATCACATGGGGGTCTTGCTCAGATGCTCATTTTGGTGAACCTAGAGGTGAGGCCTGAGAGTCTGTATTTCTAAGAAGCTCTGATGCTGCTGGACCATGCACTGCACGTTGAGAAGCTAAGTATTAAATCAGAGGAGCTACCCAGAGCATATTACTTAATCATGCTTTGGCCTGAACATGCTGAAGTGAACTAATTTTTTTCCCAGTATAATTTTTCTTTATTCTGGTCAGAGGGTCCTAATTAAGGTTAGAGGAAAATAAAGAAATGGGAGAAAGTTAAGGTTTCTGAAGTACTTAATACATGCGAAATATTGTGTTGGGGAGGAGGAAAACTTTACTCTTTGAGGTTCTTCTGGCCTTTCTAAGAATTAAACGGATGTGAGTAAATCAACTATGAAGTGAAGTGAAGTGAAGTTGCTCAGTCGTGTCTGACTCTTTGCGACCCCATGGACTGTAGCCTACTAGGCTCTTCTGTCCATGGGATTTTCCAGGCAATAGTCCTAGAGTGGATTGCCATTTCCTTCTCCATACTTCAGCAAAAAATAAGATAAATTGGTGTGCAATAAGTTAACAGGAGAAAAAAATCAAATTTAATTTCATACACATGGGGCTCTCACATACATGAGAGGGTCAGAGAAAGGCAAAATGAGGTCTGTGTGCTGTGCTGAGGTAAGGTGTGGGACACGGGGCCGCCAAGGAACAGATGGGTTGTTCCCAGGACAAAAAGAAGAAGACCAGATATTTGGAAATGAGATATTTTCCCTGACACATAGATGAGAGCACTTAGATGAATTTTATCTCTAGACTAGTAATTCTCTTCTGTATGGTGGTGGGGGCGGGGTGGAATATTAAATTCTTCTAGATAGTTAAGGGTGAAAGTTTCTCTTGAAAACATAGAGTTTCAATTGCTTTTAGATCAAAATAATTCTCAGGCAAAAGTGGTACATTTTAGGAAGGCTTGTTCTGAACCCCTATAGTTGTACTGGGCTGAGATCTGAATTTTTATTTTATCACTCAATTTTCACTGAAACAAAATATTGTTTTCTCTTTTATATCTACCATGAAATATCCTCAGAGACATTAGGGGGCTTCCCAAAGGTAAAGTGACAAATTTAACAGAACAGGGGTCCAACCCAGTTGTGCTGACCTAGAGCCGTCCCTGTAGTTTATATTACAGCATAAGGTGGCATCTTTGAGCTAATTAAAACATATCTTGTGTCCTTGTTTTTTAATGAATTTTAATATTGCCAGAACTGAAAGTGTGTGATTCTTACAGCAGCTGCGTCCCTGGTGACTCCTGACCTGACTCAGTAGTCCCCCTCCTATAGCTTGGAGGAGGCATAGGGAGGGTTTGCAATGCTCTCCTAAGATGTAAATTTGGATGGAAACTAAAATAAATTTTGTTTGCATCCTTCCTATGTGGAAGATGACAATCTTTGAAAAACTAGAGCCCAAAGAAATGGAAATATAGCTTATTTAGGCCTGACATTTCAAAACAGGTCATCCCCACCAGCAGTATCAGGCCTGGTCTATCATCAGGTTTTCTGTCACTCATGTTGATTAAGGTTGATAAACAGTGCTAAGCACTGGAGGTGGACCAGAGGGCATAAGGAGGGATGTGCTGCTGCTGCTAAGTCACTTCAGTCGTGTCTGACTCTGTGCGATCCCATAGACGGCAGCCCACCAGGCTCCCCCATCCCTGGGATTCTCCAGGCAAGAATACTGGAGTGGGTTGCCATTTCCTTCTCCAATGCATGAAAGAGAAAAG
The DNA here is from genome assembly GCA_006410675.1 of Oreotragus oreotragus. Taxonomy (NCBI): domain Eukaryota; kingdom Metazoa; phylum Chordata; class Mammalia; order Artiodactyla; family Bovidae; genus Oreotragus; species Oreotragus oreotragus. The sequence goes on along the minus strand of SJYX01012996.1, from coordinate 249,332 downwards.
TGAAAGTGAAGTTGCTCAGTCTGTCCGACTGTTAGCAACCCCATGGACTACAGCCCACCAGGCTACTCCATCCATTGGATTTTCCAGGCAAGAGTACTGGGGTGGGGTGCCATTGCCTTCCCCGAAGGAGGGATGTAGCTGACTTGAAAAGGACTGCATTTCCTGAGAATAGAAAAGCCCATCCTCCCTTTATACCTTTGCTTCCAAAGAGGAAACCCTTTTCTTACAGTGAGAGAGCAAGCATCTTGCAGAGTACTGCTAGTTTGTCCATGATGGGGAGAGTTAACCAAGCTACAGAAACTGCTGGGTAGAAGAGCAGCCATTTGTATCACCGGGCTTCCACTGTGATCCATCTGATCTGGTCCTAGATGGGTCTGAAGTTAGTGAAAAAGGAGACAGGGATGCACAAAGACTTTCGTGGGTTAAAGGAAGCATTTTTGCTAGTGCTGTCTAACCTCTAGAATTATCACTGACCTGGTAATTATCTCTACCACTGACCTGCCATAATTTCAGTTTGTGAGGATTTTTCCCCAGAAACAAACATTTCTCTAACATCAGCTGGGTGTCTTACAATTCAACACAATTCTGACACTTTCTACTTGGACACAGCACCAGATCTCACAGGTTAAGACTTCAGTCATATAAGACCATCCTTCAAAGCCCAATTGAGACACCAACCCCAAGTCTAGACTGTTATCTGTGCATGTGTTGGACCGGCTATAGATTAGAAGTTCTAATGACCCCCTCACTGGGACTAATAGCTAAAGTGGCTCATGGGACTCAAAGAAACATTTTACTTACTAGATGATTGATTTATTATGAAAGGATATAACTCAGGAACAGTCAGATGGAAGAGATGCACAGAGCAAGGCATGGGGCAGGAGCCTTCATGCTCCTCCAAGTATGCCACCATCCAAGAGTTCATCAGCCTGGAAGCTCTCTGAACTTAATCCTTTTAGGTTTTATGGAGGCTTCATTACACTGGCAGAATGATAAAATCATCAGTCATTAGGGAGTGATTCAACTTTTCTCTCCCTTCCCCAGATGTCAGGAGAGTGGGATTGAAAGTTCCAAATTCTAATCACTTGGTTGATTCTCCTGGCAACTAGCCCCCATTCTTACTGTTACTGCTAAGTCACTTCAGTCATGTCGGACTCTGTGCAACCCCATAGATGGCAGCCCACCAGGCTCCCCTGTCCCTGGGATTCTCCAGGCAAGAACACTGGAGTGGGTTGCCATTTCCTTCTCCAATGCATGAAAGTGAAAAGTGAAAGTGAAGTTGCTCAGTCGTATTAGACTCTTAGCAACTCCACAGACTGCAGCCTACCAGGCTCCTCCATCCACAGGATTTTCCAGGCAAGAGTACTGGAGTGGGGTGCCGTTGCCTTCTCTGCCCCATTCTTAAGTGGGGTCCAGAAGCCAGCTCTTAAGTGGGGTCCAAAAGCTAGCTCTCTAATATAACAAAAGACACCTTTGTTGCTCTCATCACTTAGGAATTTTAAATGGTTTTGGGGACTCTGCACCAGAAAAAGGAAAAAAGACCAAATATATATTTCCTGTTATAAATCACACCCAGCATTGGTGACACCCCATGGGGCATGGTATCCAGCTCATGCTCCTTCCCCTGTCTGAAAGAACAGTGTGCTTTCTTACAGGTCCAGAATTCTTCTGCCTCTTTATTGACTGTAAGGCAAGAGTCTCCCATGAAAGTCTGGGACCCTGTCTGTTGGGAACCAGTTGTATGTCCTTCAGATTTTGGTAATCTCTGCTCTCTTTCTTTTCTGCTTTCCATGTAAAACACATAGCATTTATTTTTCAGTATTTAGGACTAAATAATCAGTTTAGTTCAGTCACGCAGTCATGTCTGACTCTTTGCAACCCCATGGCCTGAAGCACATCAGCCTTCTCTGTCCATCACTAACACTTAGAGCTTGCTCAAACTCATGCCCATCGAGTCAGTGATGCCATCTAACCACCTTATCCTCTATCATCACCTTTTCCTCCTGCCTTCAATCTTTCCTAGCATCAGGGTCTTTTCTAGAGTCAGTTCTTCCTATCAGGTGGCCAAAGCATTGGAGCTTCAACTTCAGCATCAGTCATGCTAATGAGTATTCAGGACTTATTTCCTTTAGGATGGGCTTGTCTGATCTCCTTGCAGTCCAAGGGACTCTCAAGAGTCTTCTCCAACATCACAGTTCAAAAGCATTAATTCTTTGACACTCAGATTTCTTTATAGTCCAACTCTCACATCCACACATGACTACTGGAAAAACTATAGCTTTGACTAGATGGACCTTTGTCAGCAAAGTAATATCTCTGCATTTTAATATGCTGTCTAGGTTTGTTATAAATTTTCTTTCAAGGAGCAAGCATCTTTTAATTTCATGGCTGCAGTTATCATCTGCAGTAATTTTCGAGTCCAAGAAAATAAAACACACAGCATTTGCTTTTTAGTATTTAGGACTAAACTTTCAGTTCGGTTCAGTCACTCAGTCGTGTCCGACTTTCTGTCACCCCATGAACTGCAGCACACCAGGCTTCCCTGTCCATCACCAACTCCCAGAGCTTGCTCAAACTCATGTTCAAATGAACTTTGGATTCAAGCAATTGTTTCCTGTCTTACAAAATCTCCAAGACAATAAAATTAAAAGGGAATAGAAACTACAGGGAAGACATACTCAAATTTGTGTCTCAATAAACTATAACAGCAATTGATATTCTTATAGTTTGCTTGTTTTTCCCTAAGAAACACAATTATGAAATATGGTAAAGGCACTGGACACATACAGGATCAGATTCAATGTACCAAAATGTAACAGAATAGCTATGTGAATTGGTTTCCTTTACTACAAAGTAAGTCTAAACATAGTCCCTGCTTCAGGTTGGCATAAGGATTATGACCAAATTTCTAACTGTACTGCCTCAGAGTACCCAGTAAATTGGACCTATGTTGCCTAGGTTGGGCTTAATAAAACCAGAAAGATAATATACTCCAGAGGAATGATGTTATTTATACTTACCACATTTAGAGAGATTTGAAAGGAAACTTTATATCCACCTGAAATAGTCCTCGATCTATAGCATCCTAAAGTGAGATTAATCCTCACACTGATATCCACCAGTTCTAATAATTTTAACAAAGAAATAAAAAAACAACAAACAAGCAAACAAAGATTATAGTAGAGTTCATGGTTAAATTAATTGTTGAGTTCTTTCTTCTAAATATAAAGAAGTTCAATTCCATCATATAAAATACAGACTGTATTTCCCAGTAATTTTTTTACTATGATAAACAGAGAATATAATCATATTGTACAATATTCTATATTAAAGTGATGAGGTTGCTTGCAATGGAAAGCAATAGACTTGAGGGCCCAGACAGCCTGTGCACCTTATGATAACCCTTAGGGCTAACAGAATTAATCTTTTGGCCTAATTGCAACCCATTCAGGAATATCAGAAGCCAGAAATGTGGCTTCACACATGCATATAATGAAGAATACAGCTATATTTAGGAGTGAAGTATGCTGCTGCTGCTGCTAAGTCGCCTCAGTCATGTCCGACTTTGTGTGACCCCATAGACGGAAGCCCACCAGGCTCCCCTGTCCCTGGGATTCTCAAGGCAAGAACACTGGAGTGGGTTGCCATTTCCTTCTCCAATGCATGAAAGTGAAAAGTGAAAGTGAAAGTGAAGTATCTCAGTTGTGTCCAACTCTTAGTGACCCCATGGACTGCAGCCTACCAGGCTCCTCCGTCCATGGGACTTGCCAGGCAAGAGTACTGGAGTGGGTTGCCACCGTCTTCTCTGGAGTGAAGCATATATTGGAATATATATAAATTAATCAGTATAACCACTGAGTCATTTAATAACCCTAAGTGCCTTCTGATCTACTCACTGTTATTTGGTAAAGGATAAGATCCAGTTCCTACTTTAGAAGCACTTACATAATTTTTCTTTTTTTTCCTTTGCCATGTAACATGTGGGATCTTATTTCTCTGACCAAAGATTGAGCTTGTATGCCCTGCATTGGAAGCACAGACTCTTGACCACTGGCCCACCAGGGAAGTCCCAATATACGTAATTTTAAAAAATTTCTAGGAGGGTAAAAAAAGAAAGAGATGTGAATTCTAATATTTTATAGTTAACCCAATATATCCAGAATAGTATCATTTCAACACATAATTAATGTGGCATTAATGCATTCTACACCCTATTTTTTTTTGTATTAAATCTTTGAAATCCAGTATCCACATCTCAATTTGTACTAGTTATAGTTCTAATGCTCCACTGTAAGGTGTAGTCTATAATAGCTAGGGTATTAATCTGTTCAGGTCTAGAAAGGTAAGATACACCTGCAAACAGACAAGAGCACTAGAAAGGTGGACAGAACTGAGTGAGAAAACAAAAGAAATAAGAGTGAAATCCACCTTTCAAGAGGACTCAGAAGAGAAATATGCATATTTTTAGTTCATGTGATACTTAAGGATAGGACAACTTTCCTTAATCATTTATACAAAAAGACTGAGCCAGAGCTGCTTTCTTTTAATTGCCCGGGAAATTACAAGGAATAAAAAAAATGTATTTTAAGTATGATACAACACCCTATGTTTATTAGGTCTTTTTTTTTTTTTTTGCTATTTATAGACTGCAAAGTACATTTTAATAATTGAATATGAAATAAAGGTGCAGTTTTTCATCAAGGAGACTTCTGTGACCATCACTTTCCCTCTCACATTCTGTCTATGGGACTGTGGCCACTCACTCCCCATTGTGTATCCCTGATCTGATTGTATAAAATCAGACAACAAAAATATGTAGATTGGGGAGGAGGAAGATCAATTGATGGGAAGAAATGGGTGGGAGAGAGAGAGAGAGAGAAACGAAGGAAGAAATTTATTTTGACAAGATCTTCTATTTTAATAAGTATAATCAAGATGGCTTTAAAACATTAAGCCCCAGATTCCATGGTCATTTAACTTTCAAACAATTTGAAGCTGTTGGCTAGTCTGGGGAAAAGCCACTTGCTTATGGTCTTTAAGAAGGGACATCCTCTAGAAGCAGAGTAGGAAGTAAAATGAAGCCTAATTGGGTAAGTGGCTCAAAAGAAGAGAATAAATTTAATTCAACAAGTAAAAGTACTAAAGAGATATGCAAAATTCATGGGTTTCTTATGTCTGGCATTTTAGGATAAGACTGTTACTTATTTTAAAATTGGACTCTTTAGCAGGATTACTCAATATCAGCAGCATTAAAATTGGCTTTGGAATCATAATTTAAGGTGTAAATTAAGGTGACCTCAACTAGGGTGAAATACCTTTAAAGAAGCTGAGATATAAAATATGAGCCATTTTCAGGAAATGGATGACAATTGGGAGCTGTTGAAAATGGACCAACAAAAGTGGAAAGGGGAAATAAAGAAACAGATTACAGGACAAAAGCCTGAGCACCTAATTTAAAACAAAAATGGTTTCCTATGGTTTATGATGAGTGATAAACAGAGTCCACTGTGTGGCCGTAAAAATAAATCTTTAGCTCAGAAAATATGAGTCTCATTGTCAGCTTAATGTAGTGATTTAAACTCATAGCTTTTCTCCTTGAAAGAGTTACAAGGCTGCAGTTACCAATCATTCCAAATGATGTGTATCTGGAAATTATGAACTATGACCCACAGACATTATTTTTTAGTGTAACTTAATCATGGATTTACCTATTTCAACTTATTGTTTAGTTACATATTTCTTACTGCAGCAAGAGTGGTAGAGTATTAATAGCTATAAAACTTCATTAAACTGGCATTAGGTTTCTGAGAAAAAACCCATAAAACTAGAATGAAAGCCCCACACTGGAGTTCTGCCTCTTCTGGCTTCAAGTCAAATTTGTTATAATAAAGTTGTTCAAAAGACTCAACCAAGAGTCAAGAGGGTCTACTGAGAAACCTCACGATGTTATAGCAGGAAATTTCTGATTCAAGTAGAAGACTAATGAGCATAAAAACCATAGGAAATTCTGAGATAGAGCCTCCTAAGAAACATTAAAATGGCAAATGAGGATATTGACTCTATTAGCCTATGAAGACAACACAGAAAAGAAAAAGAGAAAGAAGGAAAGAAAAACAGTATAAAATGGCCATTCACAGTTCTTCTACTGTGTCCCTGTGTCTAGACAGTGAGAGTCTTCAATCCCAAAGTCGTCCTCTTATAAACACACTCAGGAAAGAGAAAGTCACAAATCACGGAACGTCAAGCAGAGTTAAACAAAGTGCAGCAGCCATAATATTTTAAATAAGGAACCCAACTGAGAACTCATCAGATTGGAGATGGAGGACAAATACAAAAATCCACTCCTATCTCGTAGAAATTTCTAAAGGGAGACAAAGAAAGTGGAGACCAGGAACCAACATTTCAGAGTGTGTACTCATAGTTATTAATAGATGCACTGCAGCTGTGTTATTCAAGCTGTGGTCTGTGGGCCTGTGGCATCTGCCTCACTTGGAAGCTTGTTAGAAATGCAAAATCACAGACCCTCTTCCTTTGACCACACTGCCTTTGTATCAGATTTTAGCTGATTTTTATGCCCATGAAACATTGGTTGAGAATCAAAGCTTTGCATCCCTATCATTTATAACTACAGTTCTACCAGTTTTTACTCTCACTTTATTTTTTTTTTATTTTTTTATTTTTTGTATTTATTTATTTTTTTACACGAACTCCCAAACATGAACCCCCCTCCCACCTCCCACCCCACATCTTCCCTCCAGATCATCCCCATACACCAGCCCCAAGCATAGAAACTATAAGAACTGTCCAGTTTCATCCATCTTATTAGAACTGATTCAAATACAGAGTGAAGTAAGCCAGAAAGAAAAACACCAATACAGTATACTAACACATATATATGGAATTTAGAAAGATGGTAA
>SJYX01012996.1:217729-241848 GCA_006410675.1 Oreotragus oreotragus | reverse complement strand
GCAGCACTGTTTATAATAGCCAGGACATGGAAACAACCTAGATGTCCATCAGCGGATGAATGGATAAGAAAGCTGTGGTATATATACACAATGGAGTATTACTCAGCCATTAAAAAGAATACATTTGAATCAGTTCTAATAAGATGGATGAAACTGGAACCAATTATACAGAGTGAAGTAAGCCAGAAAGAAAAACACCAATACAGTATACTAACACATATATATGGAATTTAGAAAGATGGTAATGAGGACCCTGAATGCAAGACAGCAAAAGAGATACAGATGTGTAGAGTGGTCATATGGACTCTGAGGGAGAAGGAGATGGAGAGGGAGAGGGTGGGATGATTTGGGAGAATAGCATTGAAATATGTATACTATCATGTAAGAAATGAATTGCCAGTCTATGTTCAATGCAGGATGCAGGATGCTTGGGGCTGGTGTATGGGGATGATCTGGAGGGATGATGTGGGGTGGGAGGTGGGAGGGGGGTTCATGTTTGGGAGTTCGTGTAAAAAAATAAATAAATACCAAAAAAAAAAAAAAAAAAAAGCCAAAAAAAAGAACTGTCCAAAGGTGTCTTGCTAGCCAACTGGAAAAATGGAATTCCAAATTAAAACAGTCAAATTCCTCAAAAAACCCACTAAATTTTCTTTGTTTTGCAATACATATATATGTATATTCTACATTGTATATTCATCAATAAGCTAAAACAATATTATCAAGATTGTGTTTCATTTCTTTCTCATTTGCTTTTTTCATTTGCTTAGCATGCCTAACAGATACTTACTAAAGTGTTGATGATTAAGAGTTTATTTATGGAGTGTCTGTTCTGTGTCCAGGCTTCCACTGTGGCTCAGATGGCAAAGAATCCACCTGCGATGTGGGAGACCTACGTTCAGTTCAGTCACTCAGTCGTGTCCGACTCTTTGGGAACCAATGGACTGCAGCACGTCAGGCTTCCTTGTCCATCACCAACTCCTAGGGCTTGCTCAAACTCACATCAATTGGGTCAGTGATGCCATCCAACCGTCTTATCCTCTGTTGTCCCCTTCTCCTGCCTTCAATCTTTCCCAGCATCAGGGTCTTTTACAATGAGTCACTGATTTGCATCAGGTGGCCAAAGTATTGGAGTTTCAGGTTCAGCATCAGTACTTCCAATGAATATTCAGAACTGATTTCCCTTAGGATTGACTGGTTTGACCTTGCAGTCCAAGGGACTCTCAAGAGTCTTCTCCAACAACACAATTCAAAAGCATCAATTCTTTGGCTTTAAGATTTCTTTATACTCCAACTCTCACATCTGTACATGACTACTGGAAGAAACCATAGCTTTGACTATGACCTTTGTTGGCAAGGTAATGTCTCTGCTTCTAAATATGCTGTCTAGGTTGGTCTGGTTTCCCTCCTAGTTCAGCTGGTAAGGAATCTGTCTGTAATGCAGGATTCCTGGGTGAGGAAGATCCCTTGGAGAAGGAAATGGCAACATACTCCAGTATTCTTGCCTGGGAAATCCCATGGACAGAGAAGCCTGGCGGGTAAAAGTCCCTGGGGTCTCAAGAGTTGGAGACAACTTGGTGTGTAAACCACCAAATTTCCATTAGGTTGGTCATAACTTTTCTTCCAAGGAACAAGTGTCTTTTCATTTCATGGCTGCAGTCACCATCTGCAGTGATTTTGGAGCCCCCCAAAATAAAGTCCTGCAGTGTTTCCATTGTTTCCCCATCTATTTGCCATGAAGTGATGGGACCAGATGCCATGATCTTAGTTTTTTGAAAGTTGAGTTTTAAGCCAACTTTTCACTCTCCGCTTTCACTTTCATCAAGAGGCTCTTTAATTCTTCTTTGCTTTCTGCTATAAGGGTGGTGTCATCTGCATATCTGAAGTTATTGATATTTCTTCTGGCAATCTTGATTCCAGCTTGTGCTTCATCCAGCCTGGCATTTCTCATGATGTACTCTGCATATAAGTTAAATAAGCAGGGTATGTTACATAGCCTTGACATACTCCTTTCCCAATTTGGAACTAGTCCATTGTTCCAGGCCCGGTTCTAACTGTTGTTTTGGACCTGCATATAGGTTTCTCAAGAGGCAGGTCAGGTGGTCTGTTATTCTCATCTCTTGAAGAATTTTCCAGTTTGTTGTGATCCACACAGTCAAAGGCTTTGGCATAGTCAATAAAGTAGATGTTCTTCTGGAACTCTCTTGCTTTTTCGATAATCCAGTGGATGTTGGCAATATGATCTCTGGTTCCTCTGCCTTTTCTAAATCCAGCTAGAACATCGTAAGTTCATGGTTCATGTACTGTTTAAAACTAGGGTGGAGAATTTTGAGCATTACTTTGCTAGTATGTGAGATGAGTGCACTTGTGCAGTAATTTGAACATTCTTTGGCATTGCCTTTCTTTGGGATTGGAATGAAAACTGAGCTTTTGCAGTCCTGTGGCCATTGGTGAGTTTTCCAAATTTGCAGGCATATTGAGTGCAGCACTTTCACAGCATCATCTTTTAGGATTTGAAATAGCTCAGGGGAATTCCATCACCTCCACTAGCTTTGTTCATAGTGATGCTTCCTAAGGCCCACTTGACTTTGCATTCCAGGATGTCTGGCTCTAGGTGAGTGATCACATACAGTGGTTATCTGGGTCATGAAGATCTTTTTTGTATAGTTCTTCTGTGTATTCTTGCTACCTCTTCTTAATATATTCTGTTTCTGTTAGGTCCATACCACTTCCTTTATTGTGCCCATTAAAGTTCTTTGTCCAGAGTACTGACAAACATGAGAACCCCATGAACAGTTCTATGCCCAGTGCTCTGTAAAAATATAACTCAGTCTCCAAGGATGGTGGGCAAAAAATGTCTGAAATCTTAAATCAACGTGAGACAAGAAGAAGAAAAGTATCAAATGATCTCGCATAAATATAGAATCATAAAAAAAAGAATACAAATGAAATTACTTGCAAAATAGAGACAAACTCACAGACTTGAAAAGCAAATTTATGGTTACCAAGGGGAAAGGTGAGGGAAGGGATAAATTAGGAGTTTCAGATTAACATATACACACTACTACATATAAAATAGATAATAAGCAAGGACCTACTATATAGCACAGGGAATTCTACTCAATACTCTGTAATAACCTATATGGGAAAATAATCTGAAAAAGAATTGATGCATATATATGTATAACTGAATCTCCTTGCTTTATATCTGAATCAAATGCATTGTAAATCAACTATACTTCAACCCATGGCAGATTCATGTCAATGTATGCCAAATCCAATATAGTACTGTAAAGTAAAATAAAGTAAAAAAATAAATAAAATAAAATAAATTTTAAAAAAGAAAGAAAAATAAATAAATAAAATGAAACTAACACTTTGGAAAAAAAAAGATTGCCTTCAAAATCAGGAGAAATAAGCAAAACAATTTTCTGTTCACAGAATCATGGGGAAAAAAAGTTATTTTCCACAGCAATCGCTCATATGAATATAGAGGAGGGTATGTCAAAACGGGGACAACTACAATAAATTTCCCCTATAAAAGTTTCTAATCTCTTTTTTAGGCAAGAAATTTACTTATTGATTTTCCTAAAGCAGCATTATTGCTATGAGTAACTTGTCACTGTGGGCTATAGGAATAATAGTTACCTAATCAATTACCATTCCACTTTCCCCACCACCGATCTTGCTGAAACTTCTAGCACATATCACAGAAGCTTGAGGTGAAGGCAGTAAAATGATTTGCTAATAAAGCTTGTAAAGAATCAATATGTGCTGGTGTGTAGACATCTTTCTGGTTCCCACTAAGAGTCCTGAGAAGTCAGATAAGTTTGCATAATACTGCCTGCTGGAGAGGCCACATGTAGCTGCTTTAGTTGATAGTCCCAGCAGGGTCCCAACCCCTTCTGCATCCCACCCAGGACACCAGCCTCTCGAGTGAAGGTGTATTAGACCCTAAGGTTCATCTGCTAACTGAATACCAAGAAGTGACCTTGGTTCTTCCTACCCACTTTCAATTCCTAATCCACGAAGTTATGAAGTATAATCACAAGACAGTCATTTTAAGCCGATGAGTTTGGGGGTAGTTTTTTGGGCAGCAGCAGGTTACTAGAACAGCTGGTGTAACTAAATCTATTCATGGGGATGTTTTTACTCTAGATCCATTTTCATCATTACGATCATAGCAAAAATCAAATAAATCCTCCAAGGAATAGATTTACTTTGCAAACATGTCAGGAAATTTCAGAAATGTGTGAACTGATTACAGAGTAAACAACTAGTCAAAAATCCCAACTTTCGTTCATTGCCAAGTGTGCATTTAAAGTGAGGGATTATGGCCTTCCTACCCCAAAATGGAGCAAAGCAAGATTTGTTGCAAGAATTTAAAGAACTTAAAGCTTCCAACACATCCTTTATGCAAAGAGCACCTTGAGTATTCCAAAGCAATTACCACAAAGATAACTGCAGATGAAATGAAGCAGAGTGCTGGATTTATCTTCATGTACAGTTTTCCACATAGTAAAATGTCTCCCATTTGTCTCTGCTCCTTTGACATTAGATTGATCAGTTAACTAGCTTTAGAAGCAAAAAGATCAACCAGCTGACAAATTGTTCCTCTTGACTTCAAAGCACACTGAGGCCTAAATTTTAGGCCTAATGATTTTAAATCACCCTTCTTGTTACAACAGAATGCACAATGCGACTTAATCAAATTGCTAAGAAGTTTGTAAAACATGGTTTGTTTGTGCACATCAGAGGCAACCGAGTAATAAATGGATGTGGAGTAGATGGGGTCCTAGTGTCTTCTATGTGTACCACATGCAGGATTCTATTGAATTAAGCAGAAAACCCTGTTAACAGAACAGACTGCATAAATGGACTCAGCTATAAATTAAGCAGACCTCATTAGCCTGCCTTTCTGGAGGAAATGGTCCCTCTTTGTGGATCAGAGTGAAATAAGACCTCAAGGGCTAATGTAATAAGAAGAAATCAGAACATTCTACCTGGTAAAAGCAAAGCACCCAATGCTTTAAATTCTATTCATTCACCAATTTTAGCTCATATGCAAGGAATTGAGTTTAATAATCATAATAACACTGTTTGTAGTAAAATATTAGTAAAGTCATTCAGTTAAGTCGCTCAGTTGTGTCCGACTCTTAGCGACCCCCATGAATCGCAGCATGCCAGACCTCCCTGTCCATCACCAACTCCAAGAGTTCACTCAGACTCATGTCCATTGAGTCAATGATGCTATCCAGCCATCTCATCCTCTGTGGTCCCCTTCTCCTCCTGCCCCCAATCCCTCCCAGCATCAGAGTCTTTTCCAGTGAGTCAACTCTTCGCATGAGGTGGCCAAAGTACTGGAGTTTCAGTTTTAGCATCATTCTTTCCAAAGAAATCCCAGGGTTGATCTCCTTCAGAATGGACTGGTTGGATCTCCTTGCAGTCCAAGGGACTCTCGAGTCTTCTCCAACACCACAGTTGAAAAGCATCAATTCTTCGGTGCTCAGCCTTCTTCACAGTCCAACTCTCACATCCATACATGACTACTGGAAAAACCACAGCCTTGACTAGACGGACCTTAGTCAGCAAAGTAATGTCTCTGCTTTTGAATATACTATCTAGGTTGGTCATAACTTTTCTTCAAAGGAGTAAGCGTCTTTTAATTTCATGGCTGCAGTCACCACCTGCAGTGATTTTGGAGCCCCCCAAAATAAAGTCCGACACTGTTTCCACTGTTTCCCCATCTATTTCCCATGAAGTGGTGGGACCAGATGCCATGATCTTCTGAATGTTGAACTTTAAGTCAACTTTTTCATTCTCCACTTTCATTTTCATCAAGAGGATTTTTAGTTCCTCTTCACTTTCTGGCATAAGGGTGGTGTCATCTGCATATCTGAGGTAACTGATATTTCTCCCAGCAGTCTTGATTCCAGCTTGTGCTTCTTCCAGCCCAGCATTTCTCATGATGTACTCTGCATATAATTTAAATAAGCAGGGTGACAATATACAGCCTTGACGTACTCGTTTTCCTATTTGGAACCAGTCTGTTGTTCCATGTACAGTTCTAACTGTTGCTTCCTGGCCTGCATACAGATTTCTCAAGAGGCAGGTCAGGTGGTCTAGTATTCCCATCTCTTTCAGAATTTTCCACAGTTTATTGTGATTCACACAGTCAAAGGCTTTGGCATAGTCAATAAAGCAGAAATCAATGTTTTTCTGGAACTCTCTTGCTTTTTCCATGATCCAGTGGATGTTGGCAATTTGATCTCTGGTTCCTCTGCCTGTTCTAAAACCAGCTTGAACATCAGGGAGTTCACGGTTCACATATTGCTGAAGCCTGGCTTGGAGAATTTTGAGCATTACTTTACTAGCGTGTGAGATGAGTGCAATTGTGCGGTAGTTTGAGCATTCTTTGGCATTGCCTTTCTTTAGAATTGGAATGAAAACTGACCTCAGCGCGGGCCGTTTGCGAGAGCCGGGCCGGCGCACTCAGCGCGGGCCGCTTGCGAGAGCCGGGCCGGCGCACTCAGCGCGGGCCGCTTGCGAGAGCCGGGCCGGCGCACTCAGCGCGGGCCGCTTGCGAGAGCCGGGCCGGCGCACTCAGCGCGGGCCGCTTGCGAGAGCCGGGCCGGCGCACTCAGCGCGGGCCGCTTGCGAGAGCCGGGCCGGCGCACTCAGCGCGGGCCGCTTGCGAGAGCCGGGCCGGCGCACTCAGCGCGGGCCGCTTGCGAGAGCCGGGCCGGCGCACTCAGCGCGGGCCGCTTGCGAGAGCCGGGCCGGCGCACTCAGCGCGGGCCGCTTGCGAGAGCCGGGCCGGCGCACTCAGCGCGGGCCGCTTGCGAGAGCCGGGCCGGCGCACTCAGCGCGGGCCGCTTGCGAGAGCCGGGCCGGCGCACTCAGCGCGGGCCGCTTGCGAGAGCCGGGCCGGCGCACTCAGCGCGGGCCGCTTGCGAGAGCCGGGCCGGCGCACTCAGCGCGGGCCGCTTGCGAGAGCCGGGCCGGCGCACTCAGCGCGGGCCGCTTGCGAGAGCCGGGCCGGCGCACTCAGCGCGGGCGAGAGGAGCTACCCCACGTCCGAGGTCAGGGGCAGCAACCTAGAGTGCCAGGCTGCGACGGCGCAGGAACGGCCGAGAGGAGCTACCCTGTGTCTGAGGTCAGTGGCGGCCGGGAGGAGCTACCCCTCATCCGAGGTCAGTGGCGGCCGGGAGGAGACACCCCGCGTCTGAGGTCAGGGCGGCGGCCGGGAGGAGCTACCCCGTGTCCGAGGTCAGGGGCGGCCAGGAAGAGACACCCCACGTCCGAGGCCAGGGGCGGCCGGGAGAAGCCACCTTGCGCCCGAGGCCAGGGGTGGTGACCCGGAGGAGCCACCCTGAGCCCGAGGCCAGGGGCGGCAGCTGGGAGAAGCCACCCACGCCCGAGGCCACGGCCGGCGGCCGGGAGGAGCAACCCGAGGAGCAGGGGCTGCGCAGGCGCAGGAGGGCCTAGAGGAGCTGTCCCACGTTGAAGGTCAGGAACTGCGGCGGTAAGGAGATACCCCTCGTCCAAGGTAAGGAGCAGCCGTGAAGAGACAACCCACGCCCAAGGTAAGAGAAACCCAAGTAAGATGGTAGGTGTTGCAAGAGAGCATCAGAGGGCAGACACACTGAAACCATACTCGCAGAAAACTAGTCAATCTAATCACACTAGGACCAGGGCCTTGTCTAACTCAATGAAACCAAGCCATGCCTGCAGGGCAACCCAAGGCGGGCGGGTCATGGTGGAGAGGTCTGACAGAACGTGGTCCACTGGAGAAGGGAATGGCAAGCCACTTCAGTATTCTTGCCTTGAGAACCCCATGAACAGTATGAAAAGGCAAAATGATAGGATATCAAAAGAGAATCTCCCCAGGTCGTTAGGTGCCCAATATGCTACTGGAGATCAGTGGAGAAATAACTCCAGAAAGAATGAAGGGATGGAGCCAAAGCAAAAACAATACCCAGTTGTGCATGTGACTGGTGATAGAAGCAAGATCCGATGCTGTAAAGAACAATATTGCATAGGAACCTGGAATGTCAGGTCCATGAATCAAGGCAAATTGGAAGTGGTCAAACAAGAGATGGCAAGGGTGAACGTCGACATTCTAGGAATCAGCGAACTAAAATGGACTGGAATGGGTGAATTTAACTCAGATGACCATTATATCTACTACTGCGGGCAGGAATCCCTCAGAAGAAATGGAGTAGCCATCATGGTCAACAAAAGAGTCCGAAATGCAGTACTTGGATGCAATCTCAAAAACGACAGAATGATCTCTGTTCGTTTCCAAGGCAAACCATTCAATATCACAGTTATCCAAGTCTATGCCCCAACCAGTAATGCTGAAGAAGCTGAAGTTGAACGGTTTTATGAAGACCTACAAGACCTTGTAGAACTAACACCCAAAAAAGATGTCCTTTTCATTATAGGGGACTGGAATGCTAAAGTAGGAAGTCAAGAAACACCTGGAGTAACAGGCAAATTTGGCCTTGGAATGCGGAATGAAGCAGGGCAAAGACTAATAGAGTTTTGCCAAGAAAATGCACTGGTCATAGCAAACACCCTCTTCCAGCAACACAAGAGAAGACTCTACACATGGACATCACCAGATGGTCAACACCGAAATCAGATTGATTATATTCTTTGCAGCCAAAGATGGAGAAGCTCTATACAGTCAACAAAAACAAGACCAGGAGCTGACTGTGGCTCAGATCATGAACTCCTTATTTCCAAATTCAGACTTAAATTGAAGAAAGTAGGGAAAACCGCTAGACCATTCAGGTATGACCTAAATCAAATCCCTTATGATTATACAGTGGAAGTGAGAAATAGATTTAAGGGCCTAGATCTGATAGATAGAGTGCCTGATGAACTATGGAATGAGGTTCGTGACATTGTACAGGAGACAGGGATCAAGACCATCCCCATGGAAAAGAAATGCAAAAAAGCAAAATGGCTGTCTGGAGAAGCCTTACAAATAGCACTGAAAAGAAGAGAGGCGAAAAGCAAAGGAGAAAAGAAAAGATATAAGCATCTGAATGCAGAGTTCCAAAGAATAGCAAGAAGAGATAAGAAAGCCTTCTTCAGCGATCAATGCAAAGAAATAGAGGAAAACAACAGAATGGGAAAGACTAGAGATCTCTTCAAGAAAATTAGAGATACCAAGGGAACATTTCATGCAAAGATGGGCTCGATAAAGGACAGAAATGGTATGGACCTAACAGAAGCAGAAGATATTAAGAAGAGGTGGCAAGAATACACAGAAGAACTGTACAAAAAAGATCTTCACGACCAAGATAATCACGATGGTGTGATCACTCACCTAGAGCCAGACATCCTGGAATGTGAAGTCAAATGGGCCTTAGAAAGCATCACTATGAACAAAGCTAGTGGAGGTGATGGAATTCCAGTAGGGCTATTTCAAATCCTGAAAGATGATGCTGTGAAAGTGCTGCACTCAATATGCCCAAATTTGGAAAACTCAGCAGTGGCCACAGGACAGGAAAAGGTCAGTTTTCATTCCAATCCCAAAGAAAGGCAAGGCCAAAGAATGCTCAAACTATCACACAGTTGTACTCATCTCACACGCTAGTAAAGTAATGCTCAAAATTCTCCAAGCCAGGCTTCAGCAATACATGAACCGTGAACTTCCAGATGTTCAAGCTGGCTTTAGGAAAGGCAGAGGAACCAGAGATCAAATTGCCAACATCCACTGGATCATGGAAAAAGCAAGAGAGTTCCAGAAAAACATTGATTTCTGCTTTATTGACTATGCCAAAGCCTTTGACTGTGTGAATCACAATAAACTGTGGAAAATTCTGAAAGAGATGGGAATACTAGACCACCTGACCTGCCTCTTGAGAAATCTGTATGCAGGCCAGGAAGCAACAGTTAGAACTGTACATGGAACAACAGACTGGTTCCAAATAGGAAAACGAGTACGTCAAGGCTGTATATTGTCACCCTGCTTATTTAAATTATATGCAGAGTACATCATGAGAAATGCTGGGCTGGAAGAAGCACAAGCTGGAATCAAGACTGCTGGGAGAAATATCAGTTACCTCAGATATGCAGATGACACCACCCTTATGCCAGAAAGTGAAGAGGAACTAAAAATCCTCTTGATGAAAATGAAAGTGGAGAATGAAAAAGTTGACTTAAAGTTCAACATTCAGAAGATCATGGCATCTGGTCCCACCACTTCATGGGAAATAGATGGGGAAACAGTGGAAACAGTGTCGGACTTTATTTTGGGGGGCTCCAAAATCACTGCAGGTGGTGACTGCAGCCATGAAATTAAAAGACGCTTACTCCTTTGAAGAAAAGTTATGACCAACCTAGATAGTATATTCAAAAGCAGAGACATTACTTTGCTGACTAAGGTCCGTCTAGTCAAGGCTATGGTTTTTCCAGTAGTCATGTATGGATGTGAGAGCTGGACTGTGAAGAAGGCTGAGCACCAAAGAATTGATGCTTTTGAACTGTGGTGTTGGAGAAGACTCGAGAGTCCCTTGGACTGCAAGGAGATCCAACCAGTCCATTCTGAAGGAGATCAACCCTGGGATTTCTTTGGAAAGAATGATGTTAAAGCTGAAACTCCAGTACTTTGGCCACCTCATGTGAAGTGTTGACTCATTGGAAAAGACTTTGATGCTGGGAGGGATTGGGGGCAGGAGGAGAAGGGGACGACCGAGGATGAGATGGCTGGATGACATCACTGACTCGATGGATGTGAGTCTGAGTGAACTCTTGGAGTTGGTGATGGACAGGGAGGGCTGGCGTGCTGTGATTCATGAGGTTGCAAAAACTCGTACACGACTGAGTGACTGAACTGAACTGAACTGAATGGTCTAGTGGTTTTCCCTACTGTCTTCAATATAAGTCTGTATTTGGCAATAAGGAGTTCATGATCTGAGCCACAGTCACCTCCTGGTCTTGTTTGTGTTGACTGTATAGAGCTTCTCCATCTTTGGCTGCAAAGAATATAATCAATCTGATTTCCGTGTTGACCGTCTAGTAATGTCCATGTGTAGAGTCTTCTCTTGTGTTGTTGGAAGAGGGTGTTTGCTATAACCAGTGCATTTTCTTGGCAAAACTCTCTTAATCTTTGCCCTGCTTCATTCCGTATTCCAAGGCCAAATTTTCCTGTTACTCCAGGTATTTCTTGACTTCCTCCTTTGCATTCCAGTCCCCTATAATGAAAAGGACATCTTTTTTGGGTGTTAGTTCTAAAAGGTTTTGTAGGTTCATAGAACCGTTCAACTTCAGCTTCTTCAGCGTTACTGGTTGGGGCATAGAGTTGGATTATGGTGATATTGAATGGTTTGCCTTGGAAACGAACAGAGATCATTCTGTCATTTTTGAGATTGCATACAAGTACTGCATTTCGGACTCTTTTGTTGACCATGATGGCTACTTCATTTCTTCTAAGGAATTCCTGCCCGCAGTAGTAGATATAATGATCATCTGAGTTAAATTCACCCATTCCAGTCCATTTTAGTTTGCTGATTCCTAGAATGTCGATGTCCACTCTTGCCATCTCTTGTTTGACCACATCCAATTTGCCTTGATTCATGGACCTGACATTCCAGGTTCCTATGCAATATTGCTCTTTACAGCATCAGACCTTGCTTATATCACGTCACATCCACAGCTGGGTGTTGTTTTTGATTTGGCTTCATCTCTTCATTTTTTCTGGAGTTATTTGTCCACTGATTTCCAGTAGCATATTGGGCACCTACTGACCTGGGGAATTCCTCTTTCAGTATCCTATCATTTTGCCTTTTCATACTGTTCATGGGGTTCTCAAGGCAAGAATACTGAAGTGGTTTGCCATTCCTTTCTCCAGCAGTTACAGCTTCTATTTTTGTCAGTTTTCTTAAAATAATTAGGAACACAACGTTGAGAATAAGAGTGAGGGATTTTTTTTTTCCCTGTAGGAAAGAATGCTTATGTGTAGAAAAATACAGATAATCAAAGGGCTATGCATGCCTGAAGTTCATGTAATTCAGTCCAGTTCTGTTCAGGGCATTCGCTCAGTCGTGTCTGACTCTTTTCTGACCCCCTGAATCACAGCACGCCAGGCTTCCCTGTCCATCACCATCTCCCGGAGTTCACTCAGACTCATGTCCATCGAGTTGGTGATGCCATCCAACCATCTCATTCCTCTGTCTTTCCCTTCTCCTCCTGCCTCCAATCCCTCCCAGCATCAGGGTCTTTTCCAATGAGTCAACTCTTCACATGAGGTGGCCAAAGTATTGGAGTTTCAGCTTTAGCATCAGTCCTTCCAATGAACACTCAGGACTGATCTAAGGACCCCTCAAAACCCTTCTCAGGGAGTTTTGGTTTCTAGGTTAAGAATTTCAGGTTAAGTGCAGAAACTGGCCTTTAATATATAGTCTCTTTTGTTAATCAACTCAATAACCCCATATGTTGGATGATCAGTTCAGTTCAGTTGCTCAGTCATGTCCGATTCTTTGCAACCCCATGGAATGCAACACGCTAGGCCTACCTATCCATCATCAATGTCCAGAGTTTACTCAAACGCATGTCCATTGTGTCAGGGATGCCATCCAACCATCTCAGGCTCTGTCAATCCCTTCTCCTCCCACCTTCAATCTTTCCCAGCATCAGGGTCTTTTCCAATGAGTCAGTTCTTCCCACCAGGTGGCCAAAGTATTGGAGTTTCAGCTTCAACATCAGTCCTTCCAATAATATTCAGGACTGATTTCCTTTAGGATGTACTGTTGGATCTTCTTGCAGTCCAAGGGACTCTCAAGAGTCTTTGCCAACACCACAGTCAAAAGCATCAATTCTCGGTGCTCAGGTTTCTTTATAGTCTAACTCTCACATCCATACATGACTACTGGAAAGACCATAGTTTTGATTCGACTGACCTTTGTTGGCAAAGTAATTTCTCTGCTTTTTAATATGCTGTCTAGGTTGGTTATAACTTTTCTTCCAAGGAGCAAGTGTCTTAATTTCATGGCTGCAGCCACCATCTGCAGTGATTTTGGAGCCCCAAAAATAAAGTCCCTCACTGTTTCCCCATCTATTTTCCAAGAAGTTAGTTTTTAGATGCCATGATCTTAGTTTTCTGAACACTGAATTTTAAGATAATTTTTTCACTCTCCTCTTTCACTTTCAAGAGACTCTTTAGTTCTTCTTTGCTTTCTGCCATAAGGGTGGTGTCATCTGCATATCTGAGGTTATTGATATTTCTCCCTGAAATCTTGATTCCAGCTTGTGTTTCATAAAGTCCAGCATTTCTCATGATGTACTCTGCATATAAGTTAAATAAGCAGGGTGACAATATATAGCATTGAGGTACTCCTTTCCTGATTAGGAACCAGTCTGTTGTTCCATGTCCAGTTCTAACTGTTGTTTCTGACCTGCATACACATTTCTTAGGAGGCATGTCAGGTGGTCTGGTATTCCCATCTCTTGAAGAATTCTCCATAGTTTGTTGTGATCCACACAGTCAGAGGCTTTGGCATAGTCAATAAAGCAGTAGTAGATGTTTTTCTGGAAATCTCATGCTTTTATGATGATCCACCTGATGTTGGCAATTTGATCTCTGGTTCCTTTGCCTTTTATAAATCCAGCTTGAACATCTGGAAGTTCATGGTTATGTACACTTGAAGCCTGCCTTGGAGAATTTTGAACATTACTTTGCTAGCATGTGAGATGAGTGCAATTGTGCGGTAGTTTGAGCATTCTTTGGCATTGCCTTTCTTTGGGATTGGAATGAAAACAGCTTTTGCAGTTCTGTGGCCATTGCTGAGTTTTCCAAATTTGCAGGCATATTGAGTGCAGCACTTTCACAGCATCATCTTTTAGGATTTGAAATAGCTCAACTGAAATTCCATGACCTCTACTAGCTTTGTTTGTAGTGATGCTTCCTAAGGCCCACTTGACTTCACATTCCAGGATGTCTGGCTCTAGGTGAGTGATCACACTCTTGTGGTTATCTGGATCATGAAGATCTTTTTTGTATAGTTCTTCTGTGTATTCTTGCCACCTCTTCTTAATATCTTCTGCTTCTTTTAGTTCCATACTGTTTCTGTCCTTTATTGTGCCCATCTTTGCATGAAATTTTCCTTTTGTATCTCTAATTTTCTTGAAGAGATCTCTAGTCTTTCCCATTCTATTGTGTTCATCTATTTCTTTGCACTGATCGCTGAGGAAGGCTTTCTTATCTCTCCTTGCTATTCTTTGGAACTCTGCATTCAAATGGGTATATCTTTCCTTTTCTCCTTTACCCTTCCCTTCTCTTCTTTTCACAGCTGTTTATAAGGCCTCCTCAGGCAACCATTTCATCTTTTTGCATTTCTTTTTCTTGTGTATGGTCTTGATCCCTGCCTCCTGTATAATGTCATGAACCTCTGTCCATAGATTTTCAGGCACTCTATCAGATATCCCTTAAATCTATTTCTCATTTCCACTGTATAATCATAAGGGATTTGATTTAGGTCATACCTGAATGGTCTAGTGGTTTTCCCTACTTTTTTTCAGTGTAAGTCTGAATTTGGCAATAAGGAGTTCGTGATCTGAGCCACAGTCAGCTCCCTGTCTTGTTTTTGCTAACTGTATAGAGCTTCTCCATCTTTGGCTCCAAAGAATATAATCAATCTGATTTCAGTATTGACCATCTGATGATGTCCCTGTGTAGAGTCGTCTCTTTGTGTAAGTCTGAATTTGGCAATAAGGAGTTCGTGATCTGAGCCACAGTCAGCTCCCTGTCTTGTTTTTGCTAACTGTATAGAGCTTCTCCATCTTTGGCTCCAAAGAATATAATCAATCTGATTTCAGTATTGACCATCTGATGATGTCCCTGTGTACAGTTGTCTCTTGTGTGGTTGGAAGAGGGTGTTTGCCCTGACCAGTGTGTCCTCTTGGCAAAACTCTATTAGCCTTTGCCCTGCTTCATTCTGTACTCCAAGGACAAATTTGTTTGCTACTCCAGGTATTTCTTGACTTCCTCCTTTTGCATTCCAGTCCCCTATAATGTAAAGGACATTTTTTTGGGGTATTAGTTCTAGAAGGTCTTGTATGTCTTCATAGAACTGTTCAGCCTCAGCTTCTTCATTACTGGTCAGGGCATAGACTTGGATTACTGTGATATTGAATGGTTTGCCTTGGAAACAGAGATCATTCTGTCATTTTTGAGACTACATCCAAGTACTGCATTTTGGGCTGTTTTGTTGGCTATAATGGCTACTCCATTTCTTCTAAAAAATTCTTGCCCACAATAGTAGATATAATGGTCATCTGAGTTAAATTCATCCATTCCAGTCCATTTTAGTTTGCTGATTCCTAAAATGTTGATGGTCACACTTGCTATCTCCTGTTTGACCACTTCCAATTTGCCTTGCTTCATGGACCTAACATTCCAGGTTCCTATGCAATACTGCTTTTTACAGCATCGGACTTTACTTCTATCACCAGTCACATCCGCAACTGGGTGTCGTTGTTGTTTGGCTCCATTTCTTCATTCTTTCTGGAGTTATTTCTCCAGATGAAAGCTATTTTCTCCACGTTGGATTTTACTATCCTCATTTTAGTGTTGGGAAAAATGAGTCTCTAGGCATAAATCAGTGAAGGAATTGAGTTTGGATGTCATTTTTGTCTGTTTTCAAAGCCTTGGTCTGTGGAATAATGCTGATTAATTTGATGCAGGAATCTTCCTTTGACTAATGGCTTTATGAGAATTCTAACCCTTTAACTTTATTGTGATTGAGAAAAGAATGGGGATGGTAATGCCCCATCTCCTAGTTGTCAGACACTAGCAAAATGCCCATGTTTCAATCAGTGAAAAAAAATATATATACACATGCATATATACACACAAACACACATATATATATAATGTACACATACCTGAATATATATATACGTGCACATATTCATATATTAATACATATATAAGTGGTCAGTAGGCACTTGGCAGATGACTACAATCTATCAGTTACTTGTTTGTAGTGGCTGAGATGTTTTCTTTTTCTATAGATCTTATTTTTCTCATCTATAAAACAGAGGGTGTTAAATATTTCAAGGCCTGTGGAGTTGTAAAACTGCAAGAGTTTTAAAATATAAATTGGGCACAGGGTTGGGGGTATGGAGCAAAGGAGGAGGAAGAGATGGGAGGGAGAAACAGAGAAGGGATGAGAATACTAAAGAAAGAGAAAGAAATTTAACAGGGGAGACGGTGAGATTTATCCCAGGTTCATGCTGTGTGATTTCATTTTCACAAAATGCTTAGTCTGAGGCATTTTTTAGCACCATTGCAAGCATCTGTTTTTCATTGACAAGGTTGCATTGACTCTGAAGAACAGAAAATATGATCAGTCTTTCAAGAAAGAGTCTTCCTAAAAAAATACTTTCTCCTGTATCTTGAAACAAAATTATTAGCACATATAAATCTATATTTTGGTGACTCTCATCATGAATCAATCCTCTCTACCCTGGACTTTGTTGAAGAAGTGATATGATATGGTTCCTTTGGTGTTCTAGAGTACATTTGCTTTGTATAAGTTCTTTTCTAAAACTTGTCTTATTATCATTACTATAAATATTATGGATATTCATGGAAAAACACAAATACTTTGGAATGAAAAACAACTAAATAATATACTATATTGATGCCTTACACAGTTTCAGCATCCAGAAACACCACTATTAAGAGCAGCTTCCATATACCCTGGCTTATTACAATGGCTTATTATAAGTAAACATATTAAAAGGAAACATCTATTCTAAAAATTTTTTAATTACACACTTTAATGTCTCATATTTATATACAACGATCTGATTTATTCTTCTTACTGGCTAAGTACAATTCCATTACATATATATTGCCATCATCTATTTGGTCCACTATTGATAAATACTTTAAAAGAGTTTTCCTAGAACTTTACTATTACAACAAAAACTTCAATAAGCATTCTTTTACATATACCTTTGTACACTTGAATAAGGGAATGTAGTGAATATATATTTCTAAAAGTGGATCAAAAAATACATGCATTTGAAATGCTGACAGATATTTCTGAATTGCCTTGCAAAAATGGTTGCACCAGTTTCATTTCATCTAACCATGCAGAGTAGTGTCTGTTTCCCTACTTGATCAAAATGTGATATTACCAACTTTTTTTGTACGTAGCTGGTGATATTAGTAAATTATGGCATCTTAATAATTTCTAGTATTTCTTCACATCATCAATGCATTCCCCATTCCCCTCACTTCTTCATAATTGTCAAATATCTTTGTTTCTATTTTCAAATCATTGTTTTAGGACCTTGGATTACTTCTGGAGAACTGGTTATATTTGCTGATTGTAATTTACACAGGAAGAATTACCCTTTCAGTTCTTAAATTTCCATATTACTGTCTCTCGTCTCCCATTTATTTATGCTGGTGCTTGCTAATATATTCATTTATATTCCATCCATTTCCAAGGCTGATTTGAAGTGGCATATGATAAAATAGCAGGCATAAAGAAAAACAGCATTGAAATGGAAGGAAAAATATCCTTAAAAAATTAATATTGTGACTTTAGCAGTAAATCTAGTTCTGGGCTTCCTAGATATCAAGGCCAAAAGAGCAGTCAGTGCTTTGATTAATGCATAGCCTATCGAAAGAGAAAACATATTAGCTCATACGGAGATGAACCTTTTTTCTGATGTTTAATTATTTAATGTATATTTCAAGTATTCATTAACAATAGAACATATTCTGTCCTCAAAAATTATGAGCCATATGAAGCAGAACTTTTTTATAGGACTGTTTAAAAAAGAGAGAACTATTACTTGAAAATATCATTCACAAAATGCATTTCCTAAAGACAGAAGAAGCTTAGCTACTGCTATTAGATATTAACTTGAATATAAATCATTTTTATTATATTTAATATAGTCCCTAAGCACACAGGCTCACTGCTATTGTATTGACTTTTGGGTCTAAAGAGAAAAAAAAGTGTGAAATATAATTGGCTGAGCAAAAAAAATACTGATGATAATTATGATAAAGGTAATTATGATTTATCCTCATACAAATTGCAGCTGCCCTTTTTGCCACTTGTATCCAGCATTCATATTTTTCCCTCAGAATAGCACAAGAACTCCAGGTAAAGCAACTGAGGGAAATCTGGGAACATAAATAACGTTTCCCAACATTAATTCAGTCCAATCCCATCTACCACTGAACGACATCAGCACACCAATTCATCAGTCCCTTTGTTTGTATTATCTTTATGAGACAGATCTCATGTTCCCTAATCACAGGTTTCCATGTTCTCTGATAAATGCCCTGAACCTTCTGTTCTATATATTTATCTTCTGATACTTCTCTATATACTGGTTGAAGAAAACATTGACTTCAATAGCAACTATAGGAAAAACTGGGGAGAACGCCCAAATAAATGGAATTCAACTATTTCACAAATTAACTTTTTTTTTTTCTCAAGCCACATCAATCTGCCCTCAAATTGTATCCATGCTATACAGTCCAAATTATAATCTACCCCTTTGCTTTCACTTATTACCATCCTCCCTGTAGCACTCCCAATAATTCTGAATTAATTATTTTCTGAAAACAAGAACTCCCTGCCTTCTAGACTTTCCGTCTGCTTACTTTTGGGAGAATTTCCATTGAACAAATTACCATTGCCTAAAGGCTTTTTCTGCTCAATCAGCACCTTGTAATGTTTATAGTATGCAGCATGCCTTGAAAAACTCTATTGACTTGATCATTTCTTTCAGTAGAAGAATACATATGTATGTGTACACAAGTATATGTGTATACAAATATAGAAGAGTGAATGTATATGTTTACGTGCATGCAGTATCAAATCCCTTGAATCTCACGCTCATGCTCAGTCACTCAGTCGTGTCTGACTCTTTTGTGACCCCATGGACTGTAGCCCACCAGGCTCCTCTGTCCATGGGATTNATTTCTTTCAGTAGAAGAATACATATGTATGTGTACACAAGTATATGTGTATACAAATATAGAAGAGTGAATGTATATGTTTACGTGCATGCAGTATCAAATCCCTTGAATCTCACGCTCATGCTCAGTCACTCAGTCGTGTCTGACTCTTTTGTGACCCCATGGACTGTAGCCCACCAGGCTCCTCTGTCCATGGGATTCCCTAGGCAAGAATACTGGAGTGGGTTGCCATGCCCTCCTTCAGGGGAGCTTCCCAGCCCAGGGGTCGAACCCACATCGCCTGCATTAGCATGTGGATTCTTTACCACTGAGCCACCAGGGAAGCACGCTGCTCCCCTTGAGTCTAGAAAGCACTAAATAAATATTTCTTAAGCCAATATATTCTTATTTCTTAAACAAATAAATAGTGATAGTGAAGTCGCTCAGTCATGTCTGACTCTTTGTGGTCCCATGGACTGTAGCCTACCAGGCTCTTCTGTCCATGGGATTTTCCAGGCAATAGTCCTGGAGTGGATTNTCTAGAAAGCACTAAATAAATATTTCTTAAGCCAATATATTCTTATTTCTTAAACAAATAAATAGTGATAGTGAAGTCGCTCAGTCATGTCTGACTCTTTGTGGTCCCATGGACTGTAGCCTACCAGGCTCTTCTGTCCATGGGATTTTCCAGGCAATAGTCCTGGAGTGGATTGCCATTTCCTTCTCTAGGGGATGTTCCCAACACAGAGATCGAACCCAGGTCTCCCGCATTGTAGACAGACGCTTTACCGTCTGAGCCACCAGGGAAGTCAAAACAAATAAATAGTAAATCCTTTTCGTCACTCACCGGGCATTTGTTCCTAATTGCTTTGTGCCATGCATAGTGGGAGGGTCTGCAGATACAGGGAGGGCTACAGCGATCCTTAGCTCAAGAACCCCATAGTGCAGTGGGGAGATTTGTCCACATTTTCAGTGCATACTCATGTCAGGAAGTAATGCTAAAATGGAAATGGACTCAGGACACTCTGAAATTACCCATCAGGGAACACTTGCATCTTCATGTATGTTCAGGAAGGGCTTCACAGAGGAAAGAGACTATGAAGGATGAACAGGAATTTCAAGGTGGAACACAGAGAGTCCCTTATGTTGGACAGACATAACAATGTAGCCACTAGAAAGGAAGCCTCTAGTCCATATTAGGGGGAACCATACTCACAGATTTTCACATAAGGAAAAGGAAAAATGAATCCCCTTAAATCTATTAGTGGTAGATTTATGTTGCCACTCCGAGGGGTATTTGCATGCCCACAGGAAACACCAAAGAATAATCTGAAGTAGAAACATACTAGACATGAAGATAAACTATATAACATTTACTAATCAGAGGCTAATACACTAACTGTAATTTATACTTGAACTGTTTACGCAAAAAATAATTGAAGAGAAAGTCAATTGGGGAAAAGGCCAATGGTCAAGTAAAATTGAGAGACCCTTGATTGTATGGAATTAATCAAACCCCTCACTGGAGAATCAAGTACTTTCAGAATCTACACACTTCTCCCCACCTCCATGAATGCACATTTAGCCCAAAGTCCAGCTGGGTCACATCTGGACGAGTATGGCAACTTCTGAACTCCTTCCTGCAATGTTTAAGCCACATTCAGTGATCCCTCTAAAATGCCAGCCAGCTTACTTCACTCATCTTCTCAGATCCCTCCAACCACCACTTCCAGAGTCATATCATAAGTTCCTACAATCCTTACACTGCCTCTAAAACAGGAAACAACCTGGCCCCTTGCTACCAGCCTTCTCTCCTACCTCCCTTCGCTCCCAGCTCTAGGCATACAACTTTTGCTCCTTCTTAAATCTATGAGCCATACTCCTATTAAAGGATTCCTGTATGGCTCCTTTGTAATATGCATGGACATTGCTCCCTCTCTTCATGTAGGGATTTGTTCAAATAGTATTTCAGAGTTGTTTCTCTTATAGCCCTTTATGGAATGACATGCTCCCCAATGATATAGCTCGTTGCCAGTTTTATTTGTCTTTATAATACTTATTTATTTACCATCTGTTTCCCTCCAGTCAAAATAAAATTTTTCTGAGAGCAGGAACTATTTCCTATATAACTACCTTTCCTGAGCTTAGAACAAGTGCCTTATACTTGGTTGGCACTCAATAGATACTCCCTGAGGAAATGAATAAATGCCTTTTAGAGCCCTTATCCTATAATATGCATTATAAAAATAAAAAGTAAACCATAAACATCCAGGAGAAGAATATGATACTTGGTGCTTCTCAACAGTTTGCACATGGCACTGTTTTGCAGATTAACTCACATTTATCCATCTCTTCAGCAACTATTTACCTATCATGTTCCAGCAGCTCGCCATGGAAACTAGTATGTTCTGAACAAACTCTGGAAATTACTGTTTCAACAGACACCAAGGGAGGAGGACTCTCCCTACTCTGGAGCCTGCAATGAGTCACAGTGAAAGACAATGAAAGTGGCCTACAGGTCTGTCTCAGTGACAGTCTAGAGTTGGAGGGGCTGTGAAGACTCTGGACTCTGAGATTAGAAGAGGTAACAGTGGAAAAATGGGTTGAAGCCCATTGAACACACCTCAGAAGGCAGGCAATTAGATTACTGAAGGGGACAATGATTAAACTGCTAAAATGGAAGTTGGGACCTTTAACTTTATGTGTCAACTTGATTGGACCATGTAGTGTCCAGATATTTGGTTAAATGTTACTTCCAGATGTGTCTTTGAGAGTGTTTATGGATGAGATTTAACATCTGAATCAGTAGCCTGAATAAGGCAGATGACCTTCCACAGTATGGATGGACATCATCCAATCCCTTGAAATCCTGACTAGAATGAAAGGCTGAGGAAGCAACACTTCTTCTTCTTTGCCGGATTGTGTTTGAGCTGGGGTGGCTTTCTCCTTCTTTCAAACTCAGGTTTGGACTGGAACTATACCATTGGCTCTCCTGGGTCTCTGGCTTGCTGACTACACACTGTGGAACTTCTCAGCCTCGTTTATCACACGAGCCAATTCCTTCTAGTAAGTATCCTTCTCTTGCTCTCTAGATAGATAGATAGAGATGCACATAGATAAATACAGAAATACAAAATAGTGCATCCTGACTGAGCGACTGAACTGAACTGAACTGATAGATATATTTTGAGCTTCCTAGGTGGCACAGTGGTAAAGAATTCCCCTGCAAAGCAGAAGACATAGGTTTCATCCCTGGGTCAGGAAGATTCCCTGGAGAAGAAAATGGCAACCCATTCCAGTATTCTTGCCTGGGAAATCCCATGGACAGAGGAGCCTGGAAGGCTACAGTTCATGGGGTTACAAAGAGTCAGACAGACTGAGATACTGATCATACAGATACTGATTGCATAGAAATATATATTATCTATATTACTGGTTTTGAACTGTGGTGTTGGAAGACTTTTGAGAGTCCCTTGGACTACAAGGAGATCCAACCAGTCCATTCTAAAGGAGATCAGCCCTGGGTGATCTTTGGAAGGAATGATGCTAAAGCTGAAACTCCAGTACTTTGGCTACTTCATGCGAAGAGCTGAGTCATTGGAAAAGACTCTAATGCTGGGAGGGATTGGGGGCAGGAGGAGAAGGGGATGACTGAGGATGAGATGGCTGGATGGCATCACTGACTCGATGGACATGAGTCTGAGTGAACTCAAGGAGTTGGTGATGGACAGGGAGGCCTGGCATGCTGCAATTCATGGGGTTGCAAAGAGTCGGACACGACTGAGCGACTGAACTGAACTGACTGATCTTACTGGTTTTGCTCTTCTGGAGAACCTAGACTAATACCAAAGTTAAGAAAAGGAGAAAACATAGTATAAAGGGATTCATACAGTTCCTTGATGAGACTGCAGTTCTAAGTAAAGACTAGTTAGATCTGTAATGAGGCAGAAGTTGAACATTTCCATAAAGACTTTGGAGGTCCTTACTTTTTAGGCGAGATGGAAGTGACTCTTGAGGGCTATGGTTTCAATGCTATGCTCTGGATTTATCTTCAGAGGGGAAACACCTCTGAGAGACAGGAGAGCCTGGACAGTGTGAAGGAAGAAGAAGGGAAGGAGAAAAAAGAGGGAGAAAAAATAAGGAGTGGGGGAAGATCCAGCTAATATTAAAGGGTTTTCTACTCATTTCCTCTATTCTCAAAATTCTGTATTTTTACTTTCCTTCCTCAAGAGACTCAAATAAAACTGCAGGGTTGGGGAGAGGGGGTTGCCACTTAGTTTCCTTGGAAACACCTCTGATTCCATGGTGGCATCTCTCTCATATCTTAATCAGCATGTTGTTAATAAGACAATTTGAAGTTGAATGGTAAATGAGTGATGAGGGAGCACAGGCTGGGGGGTGGTGGATTCATGTGGTAAAGCACGCAGCCTCAGAGGATAGTAGGGGCCAGATGGGCCTGGATGGATCTTGTCCCAGGCTCATTGCTGTCCTGCTGCTCTGTGGAGTGTGATGCCCAGAGCAGGGGAGCCAAATTGCAACAGATCAGGGTTTGGATCTGGGCGCTGCCAACCAACCCTGTGATCTTGGGACATTCTTTATACTCTCTGGGTTTCATATGTTATTTAAGCTTTGAGAGGAGGATAATGATGCTTCCTGTTTACAATGTGTCATGACTATTAAAGGGCACTAAGAACACGAGGTGTCTGGCATTGCAGAGTGTGTTTGGTGTTCAGTAAATGTTAATTCACCCTTCCTTTCCTAGTTAATGTTTTCTTTCATTTGTTCAATTATTAATTTATTCAACAAATATTTACTGACCAATTTTAGGATGTCAGGCACTGTGCTGAGCACTGAGGATAAAATGACGAGAGACAGAGAGAGAGAGACAGAAATAAAGAGAAAATCTACTTATTTATGACAAACATTGTCATTATTATTAGAGTTACAGTTTTCATTTTTAGAGTTGTTGAGACTCTTGATGCCCTGAGATTAGAAAATGGTCAATTGACTTGATGACAAGAAATGGCTCCTGGCCTTCACAATGTTGCTTTTTTTTTTTTTTCATGTAAAATACTTTTTCTTTTTTTTTTTTTTTTTTTTTTTTTTTTTTTTTTTTTTTTATATCTCCAAAAATTAAACCCCCTCCCCACCCCCCCCCCCCATTTTCCCCCCCCTA